>JAULJL010000045.1:5502500-6102500 GCA_030761205.1 Fremontodendron californicum
GAGGAAGGATGATCCAGAATAGCAATCTGAATAGATTCAAGCTCTTTCTTTTTTATCGCCACTTTATCTGAGATACTCCCAAAGTGAGTGACATTGAAATGTCTAAGAACTTGCTTAAGTCGCCTTAGTTTCTTATAAAGACGAACCATAGGGGTCCCTGAAATCTGTTCCTTCCAAGAGCAATCCACCACCTCCAAAAAATCAGAGTGCCTAGCCCAGTGATTGAAGAACTTGAAAGGCTTTGGTGGGGAGTGTCTGAGTAAGCATGGCTTCACTAGAGCAGGGCAGTGGTCAGAAATTTCTGGAGCAAGGAATTCAACATAAGAATTGGAGAAGCAAGAGAGCCACGCTTCATTTATAAGAACTCGATCAAGCTTTTTAGCAATGAAGCCCTCAACTTGATTATTTGTCAAGGTGTGGAGAGGACCAGAAAATGCATGATCAAAGATAGACAGCTGCTGCAAACACTCCCTGAAATCCGTAATATCAGAGTTCAAAGAGTGGGAGCCAATAGAGTTAGAACTCTCAGAAGGAGAAACAATAGTATTGAAGTCTCCTGCAATCAGCCAAGGTTTATTTGAAATTGAACAGTGGAGGGAATGAAAGTGTCTCCATAGGCTACGTCTGTCAAATCCCTCATTACTAGCATAAACAGCAGTAAGATAAACTTCATGGTCAGTGAGAGTGAATTTACAAATGATGCTTTGACTTGTAACTCTCATCAAATCCACCTGCAAGTGATTATTCCATAGGAACCATATCCTACCATTATAGGCTTCGGAATAGTTGTGATAAAGATTCCAACTAGGAAAATGCTTGTCAAGGATTTTCTGCATGTTGTTCTCCTTGACTCTAGTTTCTAATAGGCAAACTATGTCCACATTCAGTCTATTTATCCTCCTAACTACTTCTCTTTGCTTTAGAGGATTGTTTAATCCTCTAACATTCCAAAATAAGAAATTCAATGAGAAGTTAGGGGAGAATTACCTCTCGAGGTAGATATGACTACCTTATCTCTCTTGCCTTTATCAATTGGCCCTTTCCTCTTGCTTTTCAGTGTTTTCATTAATTCTGCAACACCAGCAGAGGCTGCCCTAGGTTGTCTGAGTGAGTGGCAACTCGCACTCTCAATGGTGTCTATATGACCAACCGAAACATTGTCCTTCTCTGTGTCATCAGTCTACTCCAAGATAGCATATCTATTGATAGAGCTAGAACTTGCTGTCATTTCAATATATCTAAAAATTACTGTAGACACCTAATTTTGTCCGGACCACTAAACAGGTATGTTTTCTTCCCATATTGATGTTTCCGAGTATAAAAAGACTGTTTTCATCCTGCAGGTGGTACTCCGAGACTTAGTTTAAGAGGGCGAGCACAAAAAGACAAACTTGAAAAAAAAGTCAACCCCGAAAAAGTCAACCCCAAAAAGTCAACTACTAAAAAAGTCAACCCACTTTCAAAATCAAAATTTTAAGTTCAATTGAAAAATGGTGAAAGAATTTTGATAATCCGAGGTCTACATTGAAAGATATGGAGTTCGGAAGTTGGGATTTGGAGATTCAGTAGAAAAGAAACCCTAATCCAAGAAATTTGGGAAAAAGTGCTTAAACGATCAAACTGGTCGAAATTGAAGGTTCCAAATGAAAGATAAGCACTGACTACGGGTAATGGAGAAGTCACTTGCAAGAAAAATCGAAAGAAAAGTCAATCCGGGAGAAAACCGAGAATTAGGGTTTTTAGTGAATTTTGGTGAAATCGAGAAGAATCACAGAAATGGCCCGACTTGGTAAGACCAAAGCCCCCAATGGATGAAGAATGATTGAAAATGATGGCCCAAATTGAAGAAAATCTGAAAATCGGATTTGTTTTGAGCAAAACCGGGTTTCGGAGGTTAAAGGGCAAAATTGGAAAATTTTGGGAAAAATAGAAAATGGACTCCCAAAATTATGAAAAATTTGTCAATATCATTCTTAAATCATTTGAAGGAGATTGGTAAAAGAAAATCTTGATTCGGAGTTCGTTTGCAAAATGGCCAAATCCCGGGCTTCTTATGCAGTAATTCAAAAAGGAAAATCCCGGAAAAATAGCAAATGGACTCCGAAAATTCTGAAAATTTGTCAATCTCATTTTTAAATTATTTGGAAGAGATTGGCGAAAGAAAATCTTGATTCCGAGTTCGTTTGCAAAATGGCTAAATCCCGAGCCTCCTATGCAGTAATTCAAGCCGATAAATCCCGAACAAATACCAAATGAGCTCCAAAAATTATGAAAACTTCCAGATCACACTTTTTAATTATTTTGAAGAGATTGGTGAAGAAAAATCTTGATTTGGAGCTCGTTTAAAAAATGGTAAAAAGTAGGGGCATAAAAGGACATTTTGGGAAGAAAAAATCCAAATAAATAGCAAACGGACTCGGATAATTTTGAAAACTTTCAGAACTCAATATTTTATTATTTTGGAAGTATTAAAAAAAGAAAAATCGAATTTGGAGCCCGTTTGATATTTATTTTGCATCCGGGGGGCAAAATGGTCGTTTCACCCAAGCAACCGAAAAGGGCTTTTTTGGGCCTTTCAAAAATCAGAGCTGGGCTGGAAAAGAGAAGTTCTGGCCTGCCCAAGCCCAAAGGAAGGAGGAAGCTTAGGATTTTTTCAATCAAGTGATTAAAAATCAAGAGTTAAGTTAGAGATTTTCATTTTTGAGCCTAAGTCCCAATCCCACATCCCTTTGTAATGTCAAGCCAAGGAGGTGCTCACCTTATAAATAAGGAGTCTTGGCCTTTGGTTGAGATCACCCACTACCCCTTGTGAGATAGTCTATACACTTGTATTAGGATTATCCGGGTGGTGAGTCATAGTGTTTTTGTTGAGAGGGTTTGTAGCTTAATCCTTTCAAAAGCTACTCTGATGGTTTATAGCTTAATCCGTTCAAAAGCTACTCTGAGGGTTTGTAGCTTAATCCGTTCAAAAGCTACTCTGAGGGTTTATAGCTTAATCCGTTCAAAAGCTACTTGTGAGAGGGTTTGTGGCTTAATCCGTTCAAAAGCTACTCTGAGGGTTTATAGCTTAATCCGTTCAAAAGCTACTTGGTGAGTTTTCATTTTAAAATAATGTTTCTTGTTCTTCCTTCATTTCCTTTCTTAAGTATATTTTTCTTACATTTTGTTTTTACAATAAACTAACCATGGCCAAATGGCCTACATTATTTATTTTAAGTTGTTATTTTTGATTCATTTTACCATATTGTTTATGCTATTTTCTTTATTTTTGATGTTTTAAATATTATGTTATTTCATGTTCTTAAGTTATATTTAATTTGGTTGCTTTGTTTGTTGCCATTTATGTCTTAGATATCATGTTTTTGCATTTTTAATTTTCTGTTTTCATGTTGTTTAAATTTGAGCATGTTTTAGAGTTAGCATATTAAGTGTTTGTGAAAATGCTTGTGTGATTCTTTGCATGATTCTTGTTTTATATCTTAGTGAGCATGTTTTAGATTTGGTATATTAGGTGTTTGTGAAAATGCTTGTGTGATTTTTGTGTTATGACTTAGTTTTTCATGCTAGCATACCAAGTGTTTGTGAAAATGCCATGCTTGTTGAAGCTTGGGGCCATTTGGCTACTCTATGTGTTTTGCATTGTGTGTTGTATTTTTGTCATGCTAGTTGTTAGGTTTATGCATTTGCATGATATTTGGTTGGATTTTTGAATTAAGCATGCCTTGTGTTTGTGAAAATGTCATGCATGTCTTAGGTCTAGGTTACATTAAATGCCATGCAAGTTCATGTTAGGTCTAGGCCATATTATTTGTGTCATGCATTTTCCTTACATTTAGGTTTAGATCCATGCATTTCATGCATTATGTTTTCTGCATTGTTTCATGCATTTCATGTTCATGCCACTTGAATAATGACTTGAGCCAATTAATGGTTCAAAGTCATGCTCTCTTGAGCACACTTGTGGAAAATTAAGTTTGTCAAATTGATTATTCTACCTTTGTGATTTTTTTTACTTAGCCAATTTTTATCTAACTTTCAAAAAGTCCTAGCTACTGCTTTCAAGTCATTTTATGAGTTTCAAATATTTTTATTTTTATTTTTAAATGATTTTATCAAAGACAAAAAAATGTGTTGGCAAAACAGTTTTTTTCAGTTTTTTTTTCTTCAAAAAAACTCGTACATTTCTGATTTTTCTGGGAATTCATCTTTGATCAGAAAATTAAGCCAATTTTTTTCTCGTGTATTTTTACATGTCCTGAGTCTCCAATAATTTTTTCAGAATTTTTGGAATTTTTAAAAATAGGGTAAAAAATCATGGATTAAAACTGGACAGTGGTGTCAGAATTGAATTTAAAGAAAAACAAAGCAGTTTTTTTTCTCCTCCAAAAACTCGTATATCTCTGGTTTTTCTGGGAATTCATCTTTGATCAAACAATTAAGCCGATTTTTTATCGTGTATTTTTACATGTCCTGAGTCTCCAATAATGTTTTCAGAATTTTTGGAATTTTTAAAAATAGGGTAAAAAATCGTGGATTAAAACTGGACAGTGGTGTCAGAATTGAATTTAAAGAAAAACAAAGCAGTTTTTTTTCCTCCAAAAACTCGTACATCTCTGGTTTTTCTGGGAATTCATCTTTGATCAAAAAATTAAGCCGATTTTTTATCGTGTAGTTTTACATGTCTTGAGTCTCCAGTATTTTTTTTAGAAATTTTGGAATTTTTAAAAATAGGATAAAAAATCATGGATTAAAACTGGACAGTGGAGTCAGAATTGAATTTTAAAAAAAAAACCATTTTTCTGTTTTGGTTATTTTACTTAGAGTGGGCTGATTAGGAGAGTTAGCTACTGACTTAGGGTGGTTTCTAAGCCTTTTCAAATTCTAAAAATGGTTTTTCAAGTCCCGGGTTAAGGGTAGTCAAGTCCGGATTTTTTAAACTTAGGAAATTAGAGCCATTTTAAAATTTTTAGCCCAGTTTTTATTGATAATTCAAGCTTTTCAAAATTGTTTTCAAACAATCACAAAGTATTTTGGTTTTAGAATATTTAATTTGACATATTTTCCTAAGGTAGCCGGATATCTTTTTAGATATACGGATTTCCTTAATTAAAGGAAAAAATACATTTCATGCATTGCATTTTTATTTTCATGCATATTATATGATAGCATTATTTTATTCCATAACATTTAAATTATATGCCATACCATTCATATTTGTCATGTCATTTAGGTTGCATTATATTATTTAGACTGTACTATGTCATTTTATTTATGTCATGCATATACATATTCATTTCTTTTAAATGTTTTCAAAAAAGGATAATGGTTTTCAATAAAAAAAATATAAAGATATTCCCGAGTTAAAATAATTCATGAGTTCTCTACCGGGTTTGCTGGAGGGAATATCATCAATTATCATTAATAAAGGAATATCTTTCTTTCAAAAAAGAGAATGATTCGGAAAGTTTTCCAAAACTAATAAAAATTTCTATATTTTGCCATGTTTGTTGGGGAATATAGGAAAATTTTGAATTTATAAATTCCGGATCATTTTCAATAAAAAAATGAAATTATTTTTCTTTAAATTGGGAATTAACTTGAAATACTAAATTTAAAACCAACTTTTTACCGAGACTCGAGATAACACACGATTAATAAGGTACCGATTTATACGGGCGTTGTGGGGGTGCTAATCCTTCCCCACACGTAACCGACTCCCGAACCCGCTTCTTTGATTTCTCTGGTTTAAAACGCAGACTTGAAATTGGTTTTTAAAATGTTTTAATTAATTTTTAAAATATTTTATAAAACCGGTTTTAATAGGTGGCCGATCACACCTAGCTAAAAAAGATTGGTGGCGACTCCATGTCTTTTTTAAGGTCATTTTCAAAACCTTCATTTTTCTAGAGGAATTAAGTCGACTTTTCCTCGATTTTTTTTTAATGTCACGCCTAACGAATAATAAAGTCTTGCGATGAGACTCGTCGTTATTTTTTTTTTAGGTTGCGACAACTTGGCGACTCCGCTGGGGACATATTAGAGAGTCAGGCCTAGAATTAGTCGTGTGTTATCAAAGTCTCGGTTTTGTTGGTTTAATTGGTATTTGATTTTAATTCCCACAATTTTTTAATAAGGAGAATTTTGAAAATAATAAATTGTTTTTAAATATGTTCATACTCATGTGCATGCATTTTATTTTTGTTCTCTAGTTATTTAAGGTTGTATATTATAATTGCTTGTTGGTTAATGCGTTACACTATTCTTGAATGTTTTAATTGCTAGGGCATTTAGAATAAGGTTTGTAGAATAGGTGGTGAAAGGTTTATTATTCCTCCACACACACTACACGTGCATTTGCATAACATGAATCCTATACCCGGGTTCCGTCCTTTTAAGTGGGAGTAAAGTAACTACGCCTTCGTGATTGATCCTCCGTATGGGCTAGTGAAACACTTTCGGAGTATAAAGTACCTAATGCCTTCGTGATGATCCTCCGCATGGGCATGGGAAAATATACTCTAAAGAATTGAACCCGCTTTTATCGGGGTGCCTTACTAGCCTTCACCGGCGACAGTGTGGAACAATTCGGAGCCTTAGAACCGATTCACCCTCATATAGTGAACCTAGGCGAAGCCATGTCGGATTTCTGTTAGATATACCGAAAATAGGAACACATAGAGGGACAGTTCTAAACCTTTTGTTACCTATTTTACACTCCGAATAAGTGTGGTAGATCGGGCAACGATGTACGTACATCGCCCGTAATAAATGTGATACTCCGCCTCGAAGGCATCGTGATGCCTAAATAAGCAGATATTGTTGGGGCAGATGTTCATTAGCTGTTTTTTAAAAAAAAAAAAAATTTCAAGCATTTTGCATGTTGCACATTTCATGCATGTGTGAATAGAGCATGTACATTTTTGGTTGTGTTATTGATCTCATTCTTTGCAATAAACAGTTGGTAATTTCATTTGATGATTTCATAAAACCGGTAGTGTCACATGAACATTTGCATATGGTACCATAGCGGGATCCACCCTGAAATTCTTTTGAAAATAATGTGATTGGTTTTTCATAAATAAAAAAAAAAACACAAAAAAAAGCATGTAAAAAAAAATCATAAATTTGGAGGCAATCTTGCATAATGAGATTTTTGTATAATCAAGATTTAGGTCCCACCAATTTCGTGTAATCATTGATTTTCTTTGTATATACCTTTGTGTTAATTCATTTATTTTTGCATGTATCATTTTGACATCATGTTATAGTCATAGCATGCATGGTCATTCATTGTAAGATACGTTTATGACATGCATGGTCATTATTTGTATATACTTATGTATCAATTTATTCTTTCTTTACATGCATCATGTTGGCATCAAGTTGCATTCATGCATTCATAGTCAGCATGATTTTTTCTGTATATATCCATATATCAATTTATTCTTTCTTTACATGCATCATGTTGGCATCCAGTTGCATTCATGCATTCATAGTCAGCATGATTTTTCTGTATATATCCATTATCAATTTATTCTTTCTCTATATGCATCATGGTAGCATCAAGTTGCATTCATGCATTCATAGTCAGCATGATTTTTCTGTATCTATTCATATATCAATTTATTCTTTCTTTACATGCATCATGTTAGCATCAGGGTGCATTCATGGCATACATAGTCATCATGATATGCTCATGCATTAATTTGTCATATTGGCATCAGGTTGCGTTCATGACATACACGGCCAGCATGACTTTCTTTGTATATACTCTGTGTCAATCATTTATTCTTCACATGCATCATAATTGACATTGTGTGGCATTCATAGTGTATATGATCATTCATTGAGAAATGCATTTGGAACATACATGGTCATTCATTGCATATATCCATGCATTGGTTTTTCTTATTCTTTAAATGCATCATGTTGGCATCGTGTTGCATTTATAACATACATGGTCAACATGTTTCCACTGTATATGACCACACATAACTTTGTTTATCCTTCACATGCATCAAATTGCACTCATGACATTCATAGCTCATTCATCATGAAACACATTAATAAGATGAAATAGAAATTGGCTTAGCTTTGAAGAGTTTTCTTCGTCAGCTAAAAGCTATGACCCCAACAGCAAGTGCGAGTATCATATTGGGGCAATTGAGCATTCGACTAAAAAATGCATAAAACTGAAGGAAAGAATTGAGGGTCTTGTCCACGATGGCATTTGGATTCCAGAGCTTATCGAACATTGGAAATCTGTTTCGAAAGAATTTTGAGGATAAAAATTGTTATCTTTGAAAGCATGTCAATAGGAGCATTCTGATGCATATTTTTCTATACACTTTGATGATGAAAGCGCTTGTCTCATGATGACATCTACATGAAATAAATAAATTTTGAATTTAAATATTTTGTGTTCATTTTATTTTAGCAATAAATTTGAATTTGCAAAAACAAATGAAACTTTGAGAAAATTTGTGGTAAATAATAAATAAGTGGTTTTCACATGAAATAATGAACAATCTTGAGAATATTGATGATCTTTGTTAAAAATGACCCAATACTTTCTCCCCTCTCTTTTAGGCTTTCCTAAGCCTAAATCCTTTGAACCGAGACCACTTGAAAGACCTAATACTTTGAGGAATATGAATGTTTGAACTTCATAAACCATTGTCGTCATAGAATAAGCAAAGATGTAGATCCTAGTCTAGGCTATGAACAAAGGAACAAACTTTTCGAAATTTTTTCGAACTCCTTGAAATTAAACAAATGAGACATTCTTTCAAGAATCTAGATCATGGTAATTTGATGTGTGTCAAGGCTGTGCCAAAACCATTCACAACCTTTCCCAATAACCACAAAACACTAATTGCCCAAACATCATGATTGACATCCTGGGGCACAATGATTAAACTAGATTATCCCTTGTCCCAGAAAAAACCCGTTTTTGGGTCATATTTTCCTTGTCTCTTCAAAGAACTCAGATTGGAAACTCAGCCTTTTCAAAATAGACCTAGACTTGCTATGTTCCTCGTTGATACAAATTCTCAAGGTTAATCAAATTGGGGCATCATATGTGGAAATGATGGATACATGGTGAATAAGGATGGATTAAACGCATGAATCGTTGGGGCATGCGATGAAAAATGAAAAATGAAAAAATTTATGATATCATGCATATGAGAATTCGGATGATTCCAAAATACAAAATGAAATTCTGAATATCTATTTCCCCTGGGGATTGCTTTTCAAAGTGAATATTCGTGCTTGACATGAGAAATGGCCATCTTTCATATCCCTTTCACACAAAAAGAAATTATCCGTAGTCACCCCTTTTGAGCCAAAAGAATTCTTTCTTCTTTGAACCCTGATCAAGGATTACCCTCTACAGTGGGGGGCAAATGCGAGGAAAGGTCTTTTCAAAGATCATTGAGAAATAAGTGATATCTCAAGGACAGACACAAAGCAAATGGGGCCCCGAATAAATACGGGCTCACTCTGTCAAAGAAAAAGAAGAGAAAAAGATGGTGAAATGAAAGCCAAGAAAAACAAAAGAAAAACACAATGAAAAACACAATGAAAAAGAAAATGTGTGTGAAAGACATGGCAAATTGAAAGCCAAGAGCAAGGAAGAAAAAGAGCAAAGTCAAAAAGAAAGAAATGTCTAAGAAGAGACACATGCTTCAAAGAAAATCCTCTTCAAGAAAGGATCCTTGATCTGATTACCCTCAAACACATATTTTGGGCCTATTTATCCTTTCTTTCTGAACCCTGAGCCATGGCCTACATTACGTGCTTTAAAAGTCCATTTTGATCAAGCATGAATGTTTAATTTGAAGGGTTTTCCTCAGATTTTATCCCATCTCATCAAATTCTCATTTCACTAATGAAGAATTTAGAATTCTCAAGTGCATGGTAAAAAAAAAAAAAATAAATAAAAAGAATGGGACTCTAGGGCGAAAACCAAAAAACGGGCGGTCTAGAGTAGAATGGGAATTTTCAATGCCATCGATGATAGTGCCGATACCCCAAAAGAAAAGATCTTATTAAAGGAGTGGTCATCGAGGAACATCTAGGAATTCCTGAACCCCCCAAATTGTCAGCTCTCATTCAGAGGATTGTCTTCAAAAACTGAAACTTTGTTCCCAAGATTAAACTTTCCGGTTTAAACATCCCAGCCAATCTTGATGCTTGACAAAATGCCTTGATATGGAAACTAAAAGAATGTTGAATTTGTTTGGTTCTCAATGAATTCATGATTTATAAAACCTGTTCCATTTGTGAGCCTAGAAGGGATATACATTTTTGTCATGAAGTTTTCCTGGAAAAGCCAGAATCTTGTTATACCAAGCCTTGCCAATCCCAGTTGGAAAAACCCAGATTGATACTTAGAGAAATTTCTAACAATGATCATCAGTCTTCAAAAGATTTGTACATCACACATTGTGGGGTTAATATTTTTTGTTCAGAAGTTTTCAAAATGCGAAAACAAATAAAGAGATTTTTTGAAATACCCATTTTGATGTTGGCATGAGACAAGGATTTTTCTAACTCAAAGGTGTAGAACTGCCAGGATAGGTCTTGACTTCCAGATATGAGAAGAAGAAATAGAACCCAGTTCAGATCTCTATTGATGAAAGTTTGAAAACTGTTGGGGCAAAGCGAATAGCCAAAATGAATTGAAGATATACTCTGATTTGAAGAGGAAAAATGAATTTGAAAGGCTAAGCCAAAGTCTAGAAGAACAACCGGGGGCATTTGCATCACTCATGAACACTCATCTCTCTATCAAGCTTTTACATTTGCACAGTGTCGGCAAGCATTTGCATCATTCATGGGTATATGCATTGGCATTATTCCATAAGCATCTGCATTTTACCTTTACATTTACATTCTTCATGGAATTCGTATTTGTGTCATCTCAAACAATTGCATCATTTCTAGAATCATTGTATTTTCGTTAATGTGTGGTAATTGTAGTTACACCATTCATAAACCAGTTACATGAACACAATTAGTAGGGGCATCTGCATCATGAAACATGGGCATCAATCCAAGTCATTTACATTTGCATTAAAGACGTTTGCACCAGTTTAAGTCATTTCGTATCTTATTCAACATATGCATTTGCATCAAAAAGCATTCGCATCTTCTCAAAATCTTTAGGTTAATTTTCAACAATTCTTCAAAGACAATTTTTAAGACCTCCGGGCATAATTTTCAATTTTTAAGACCTCCGGGCATAATTTTTCAATTCACAGGTAAGACCTCCGGGCAACATCTTTAAGACCTTCGGGCATAACTTTTTTAGGGGTAAGGCCTCCGGGCGCCAATTTTTAAGACCTCCGGGCATAATTTTCAATTTTTAAGACCTCCGAGCATAATTTTTCAAATCACAGGTAAGACCTCCGGGCAACATCATTAAGACCTCCGGGCATAACTTTTTCAGGGGTAAGGCCTCCGGGCGCCAATTTTTAAGACCTCCGGGCATAATTTTCAATTTTTAAGACCTCCGGGCATAATTTTTCAATTCACAGGTAAGACCTCCGGGCAACATCTTTAAGACCTCCGGCCATAACTTTTTCAGGGGTAAGGCCTCCGGGCGCCAATTTTTAAGACCTCCGGGCATAATTTTCAATTTTTAAGACCTCCGGGCATAATTTTTCAAATCACAGGTAAGACCTCCAGGCAACATCTTTAAGACCTCCGGGCATAACTTTTTCAGGGGTAAGGCCTCCGGGCGCCAATTTTTAAGACCTCCGGGCATAATTTTCAATTTTTAAGACCTCCGGGCATAATTTTTCAAATCACAGATAAGACCTCCGGGCAACATCTTTAAGACCTCCGGGCATAACTTTTTTTTTCAGGGGTAAGGCCTATGGGCACCATTTTTAAGACCTTCGGGCATAATTTTTCAAATCACAGGTAAGACCTCCGGGCAACATCTTTAAGACCTCCGGGCATAACTTTTTTTTCAAGGGTAAGGCCTATGGGCACCATTTTTAAGACCTCCGGGCAACATCTTTAAGACCTACGGGCATAACTCTTTTTTCAGGGGTAAGGCCTATGGGCACCATTTTTAAGACCTCCGGGCATAATTTTTCAAATCACAGGTAAGACCTCCGGGAAACATCTTTAAGACCTCCGGGCATAACTTTTTTCAGGGGTAAGGCCGCCGGGCACCAATTGGTAAGACCTCCGGGCACCAGTTTTTTAAGACCTCCGGGCACCAATTTTAAAGACCTTCGGGCATAAATTTTTCTTTTGAAAATCGAATTCGTTTTCTTAAGACGAATCGAGCCTTGTTTAGGCAGGGAA
This sequence comes from Fremontodendron californicum, assembly GCA_030761205.1. Lineage (NCBI taxonomy): Eukaryota > Viridiplantae > Streptophyta > Magnoliopsida > Malvales > Malvaceae > Fremontodendron > Fremontodendron californicum. The sequence goes on from JAULJL010000045.1 coordinate 5,514,825, forward strand.
TTCAATTTAAGGAAAAAATCTTCAATTTATTGTTTAAAAAAATAAAAATAAAAAAAAAATTGAAAATTTGAAAAAGAGAAAAAAATAGAAAAATGAAAAAAAAAAAGTAGAAAATGAAAAATGAAAAATGAAAAAAATAAAAAAAAAATAGAAAATGAAAAAAAAATGAAAAATGAAAATGAAAAAGAAACCCCTTTCCCTTTCCTTCACATGTGATTTCACTGACCGTACAAAATTAGTGTTGGTTTATCTTTGCCTGATTCCTGATTCTCAGCAATAGCCAAAGAGGGGCAGCTGTAGACACCTAATTTTGTCCGGACCACTAAACAAGTATGTTTTCTTCCCATATTGATGTTTCCGAGTATAAAAAGACTGTTTTCATCCTGCAGGTGGTACTCCGAGACTTAGTTTAAGAGGGCGAGCACAAAAAGACAAACTTGAAAAAAAGTCAACCCCGAAAAAGTCAACCCCAAAAAGTCAACTACTAAAAAAGTCAACCCACTTTCAAAATCAAGATTTTAAGTTCAATTGAAAAATGGTGAAAGAATTTTGATAATCCGAGGTCTACATTGAAAGATATGGAGTTCGAAAGTTGGGATTTGGAGATTCAGTAGAAAAGAAACCCTAATCCAAGAAATTTGGGGAAAAGTGCTTAAACGATCAAACTGGTCGAAATTGAAGGTTCCAAATGAAAGATAAGCACTGACTACGAGTAATGGAGAAGTCACTTGCAAGAAAAATCGAAAGAAAAGTCAATCCGGGAGAAAACCGAGAATTAGGATTTTTAGTGAATTTCGGTGAAATCGAGAAGAATCACAGAAATGGCCCGACTTGGTAAGACCAAAGCCCCCAATGGATGAAGAATGATTGAAAATGATGGCCCAAATTGAAGAAAATCTGAAAATCGGATTTGTTTTGAGCAAAATCGGGTTTCGGAGGTTAAAGGGCAAAATTGGAAAATTTTGGGAAAAATAGCAAATGGACTCCGAAAATTATGAAAAATTTGTCAATCTCATTCTTAAATCATTTGAAGGAGATTGGTAAAAGAAAATCTTGATTAGGAGTTCGTTTGCAAAACGGCCAAATCCCGGGCTTCTTATGCAGTAATTCAAAAAGGAAAATCCCGGAAAAATAGCAAATGGACTCCGAAAATTCTGAAAATTTGTCAATCTCATTTTTAAATTATTTGGAAGAGATTGGCGAAATAAAATCTTGATTCCGAGTTCGTTTGCAAAATGGCTAAATCCCGAGCCTCCTATGCAGTAATTCAAGCCGATAAATCCCGAAAAAATACCAAATGAGCTCCAAAAATTATGAAAACTTCCAGATCACACTTTTTAATTATTTTGAAGAGATTGGTGAAGAAAAATCTTGATTTGGAGCTCGTTTAAAAAATGGTAAAAAGTAGGGGCATAAAATGACATTTTGGGAAGAAAAAATCCAAATAAATAGCAAACGGACTCGGATAATTTTGAAAACTTTCAGAACTCAATATTTTATTATTTTGGAAGTATTAAAAAAAGAAAAATCGAATTTGGAGCCCGTTTGATATTTATTTTGCATCCGGGGGGCAAAATGGTCGTTTCACCCAAGCAACCGAAAAGGGCTTCTTTGGGCCTTTCAAAAATCAGAGCTGGGCTAGAAAAGAGAAGTGCTGGCCTACCCAAGCCCAAAGGAAGGAGGAAGCTTAGGATTTTTTCAATCAAGTGATTAAAAATCAAGAGTTAAGTTAGAGATTTTCATTTTTGAGCCTAAGTCCCAATCCCACATCCCTTTGTAATGTCAAGCCAAGGAGGTGCTCACCTTATAAATAAGGAGTCTTGGCCTTTGGTTGAGATCACCCACTACCCCTTGTGAGATAGTCTATACACTTGTATTAGGATTATCCGGGTGGTGAGTCATAGTGTTTTTGTTGAGAGGGTTTGTAGCTTAATCCTTTCAAAAGCTACTCTGATGGTTTATAGCTTAATCCGTTCAAAAGCTACTCTGAGGGTTTGTAGCTTAATCCGTTCAAAAGCTACTCTGAGGGTTTATAGCTTAATCCGTTCAAAAGCTACTTGTGAGAGGGTTTGTGGCTTAATCCGTTCAAAAGCTACTCTGAGGGTTTATAGCTTAATCCGTTCAAAAGCTACTTGGTGAGTTTTCATTTTAAAATAATGTTTCTTGTTCTTCCTTCATTTCCTTTCTTAAGTATATTTTTCTTACATTTTGTTTTTACAATAAACTAACCATGGCCAAATGGCCTACATTATTTATTTTAAGTTGTTATTTTTGATTCATTTTACCATATTGTTTATGCTATTTTCTTTATTTTTGATGTTTTAAATATTATGTTATTTCATGTTCTTAAGTTATATTTAATTTGGTTGCTTTGTTTGTTGCCATTTATGTCTTAGATATCATGTTTTTGCATTTTTAATTTTCTATTTTCATGTTGTTTAAATTTGAGCATGTTTTAGAGTTAGCATATTAAGTGTTTGTGAAAATGCTTGTGTGATTCTTTGCATGATTCTTGTTTTATATCTTAGTGAGCATGTTTTAGATTTGGTATATTAGGTGTTTGTGAAAATGCTTGTGTGATTTTTGTGTTATGACTTAGTTTTTCATGCTAGCATACCAAGTGTTTGTGAAAATGCCATGCTTGTTGAAGCTTGGGGCCATTTGGCTACTCTATGTGTTTTGCATTGTGTGTTGTATTTTTGTCATGCTAGTTGTTAGGTTTATGCATTTGCATGATATTTGGTTGGATTTTTGAATTAAGCATGCCTTGTGTTTGTGAAAATGCCATGCATGTCTTAGGTCTAGGTTACATTAAATGCCATGCAAGTTCATGTTAGGTCTAGGCCATATTATTTGTGTCATGCATTTTCCTTACATTTAGGTTTAGATCCATGCATTTCATGCATTATGTTTTCTGCATTGTTTCATGCATTATGTTTTCTGCATTGTTTCATGCATTTCATGTTCATGCCACTTGAATAATGACTTGAGCCAATTAATGGTTCAAAGTCATGCTCTCTTGAGCACACTTGTGGAAAATTAAGTTTGTCAAATTGATTATTCTACCTTTGTGATTTTTTTTACTTAGCCAATTTTTATCTAACTTTCAAAAAGTCCTAGCTACTGCTTTCAAGTCATTTTATGAGTTTCAAATATTTTTATTTTTATTTTTAAATGATTTTATCAAAGACAAAAAAATGTGTTGGCAAAACAGTTTTTTTCAGTTTTTTTTTTCTTCAAAAAAACTCGTACATTTCTGATTTTTCTGGGAATTCATCTTTGATTAGAAAATTAAGCCAATTTTTTCTCGTGTATTTTTACATGTCCTAAGTCTCCAATAATTTTTTCAGAATTTTTGGAATTTTTAAAAATAGGGTAAAAAATCATGGATTAAAACTGGACAGTGGTGTCAGAATTGAATTTAAAGAAAAACAAAGCAGTTTTTTTTTCTCCTCCAAAAACTCGTACATCTCTGGTTTTTCTGGGAATTCATCTTTGATCAAACAATTAAGCCGATTTTTTATCGTGTATTTTTACATGTCCTGAGTCTCCAATAATGTTTTCAGAATTTTTGGAATTTTTAAAAATAGGGTAAAAAATCGTGGATTAAAACTGGACAGTGGTGTCAGAATTGAATTTAAAGAAAAACAAAGCAGTTTTTTTTCCTCCAAAAACTCGTACATCTCTGGTTTTTCTGGGAATTCATCTTTGATCAAAAAATTAAGCTGATTTTTTCTCGTGTAGTTTTACATGTCTTGAGTCTCCAGTATGTTTTTTAGAATTTTTGGAATTTTTAAAAATAGGATAAAAAATCATGGATTAAAACTGGACAGTGGAGTCAGAATTGAATTTAAAAAAAAAAAAAATCATTTTTCTGTTTTGGTTATTTTACTTAGAGTGGGCTGATTAGGAGAGTTAGCTACTGACTTAGGGTGGTTTCTAAGCCTTTTCAAATTCTAAAAATGGTTTTTCAAGTCCCGGGTTAAGGGTAGTCAAGTCCGGATTTTTTAAACTTAGAAAATTAGAGCCATTTTAAAATTTTTAGCCCAGTTTTTATTGATAATTCAAGCTTTTCAAAATTGTTTTCAAACAATCACAAAGTATTTTGGTTTTAGAATATTTAATTTGACATATTTTCCTAAGGTAGCCGGATATCTTTTTAGATATACGGATTTCCTTAATTAAAGGAAAAAATACATTTCATGCATTGCATTTTTATTTTCATGCATATTATATGATAGCATTATTTTATTCCATAACATTTAAATTATATGCCATACCATTCATATTTGTCATGTCATTTAGGTTGCATTATATTATTTAGACTGTACTATGTCATTTTATTTATGTCATGCATATACATATTCATTTCTTTTAAATGTTTTCAAAAAAGGATAATGGTTTTCAATAAAAAAAATATAAAGATATTCTCGAGTTAAAATAATTCATGAGTTCTCTACCGGGTTTGCTGGAGGGAATATCATCAATTATCATTAATAAAGGAATATCTTTCTTTCAAAAAAGAGAATGATTCGGAAAGTTTTCCAAAACTAATAAAAATTTCTATATTTTGCCATGTTTGTTGGGGAATATAGGAAAATTTTGAATTTATAAATTCCGGATCATTTTCAATAAAAAAATGAAATTATTTTTCTTTAAATTGGGAATTAACTTGAAATACTAAATTTAAAACCAAATTTTTACCGAGACTTGAGATAACACACGATTAATAAGGTACCGATTTATACGGGCGTTGTGGGGGTGCTAATCCTTCCCCACACGTAACCGACTCCCGAACCCGCTTCTTTGATTTCTCTGGTTTAAAACGCAGACTTGAAATTGGTTTTTAAAATGTTTTAATTAATTTTTAAAATATTTTATAAAACCGGTTTTAATAGGTGGCCGATCACACCTAGCTAAAAAAGATTGGTGGCGACTCCATGTCTTTTTTAAGGTCATTTTCAAAACCTTCATTTTTCTAGAGGAATTAAGTCGACTTTACCTCGATTTTTTTTTAATGTCACGCCTAACGAATAATAAAGTCTTGCGATGAGACTCGTCGTTATTTTTTTTTTTTAGGTTGCGACAATTACAATTGAAAAAAAAAAAGGTCAAAAGTGAAAAATGGTTAACCGTGAATCTAAGATAATAAAGATTGCAATCAAATCTTAATATGAAAAAAATTAACTACCAATTTTTTTGTAAACTTGGCACGTATTCCATGGTAAGTTTGATATGCATTCAATAAAGAAATTTATAAGATAAATAAAACGTAATTATATAATTATTTTGTAAAGAGAAGATATTAAACAATCAAATTATTTCACAATAAAAATCATTAAAGAAAATTTTTCATTACAGACTAAAAACATAAAAACAAAATTAGAACAAACCTTAGAAACATAATTGCACAAATAAATTGCAACATTCTACGATACTCTACCAGTCTACACTCTACAGTAAGGTATTTATAATAAGTCCAAAACACGTATTAATAAATACAATTAATGAGGTCGATTAATACTTTTTGAGACAAATTAAAAAAAAAAAAGAATTAACATGATATAACAATTAATTTTGAATTCAAATATAAAAAATATACGTTGAATAGTTTCCTTTTTTATTAAAGATTATATATCTTATATATATAAGATTAACATGATTTTAGGTTAATTTGATTTTATTTGCACATTTAATATTTTCTAAAAATAAAAAGTCATAGAAGTTAAAATTAACATATATTTTAAAGACAAATGTAACTAATTCAATTACATTATATGGAAAGAAAATTAATATTTTATTTGTTCATATTTATGTAAAAGGTAAATCAATTAGAATGTAAAAAAATACAATTTATTATATAAACTTTAAATCGAATCGAATCGAATCAAATCAAATCAAAATAATTAATGCAAGAGCTATTATGTTTATTTACTTTACTATACATGTGTCAAAAGTGGATCATCCACATTGGGATTTTTTTTATTATTAAAGATTTTGATTTTTATATATTCATATAAGATAAGATAAGATTTGTTTTAATTTCCCTTTTTTACCTAAACTTGTCTACCTCCAATTGTGTGAAAAATAAAAAATAAAAAATGTTATAGTCTCAAAACCTTAGTTTTGTTTGTTAAAAAAATGGGCGTCAATATAAATTTGAATTCGGATTTTAAATAAAAAGAAAAGAAAAATGAACTTGAATTAGAATTAGAATTAGAATAAGAAAAATGACCTGCTCATGGGCCGGGCAGCCCGTCCGGCCCGGTAAGCCCGGCCCGTATTGGGTCGGGCCTGGGCAGAATATTTTTTATCCGGGCCGGTCCGGAACAGTGTTTTTTTATTATAATAATATTATTTTATTTAATTTTAATTATAAAAATATAAAAAAATAATTTTTTTTAATCTGATAAACAGTGAATTCGGGCCTACCGGGCCTGAGAAAGAATTTGAAAAAAAAATCGAGCCGCGACCCGGCCCGGCCTATGAGCAGGTCTACTAATAATTATAAGAAGATATTACTTGATTTCAGAAAAATTTTTGAATTGATTGAGCATTATAATAAATTCAATTTAAAAATTGGAAAGTTAAATATGAATTAAAGTGTGAATAATTGAAGGAAATTATAATGGTACACAATTTATTTATTAAAATGGAAGGAATATTTCTAAATTAATGTAATAGTGACAATAAATTATATACAATTAATTTGGTCATTCTATACAAAATTAAATTTTTTTGTAGTCAATATAAATAAATAAGAAGAAAAAAACGTAATGTATGAACAATATAAGAAAATCACCTTAAAATTTAGTTTGTAGAAACTCTTATTTATAGTAATACAACATATATGTAAAATGTAAGTTAATTAAAAATGTAAAAAAAAAAATAGTATATGAAATATTTAAAATTTTAATTTAAATGAAGTCAAAATTAAATGTAGGACATATTGCGATTTTTTAAGCTCGTCCATATGTCAATAATATAAGCTCTATCTACATTGGACAATTATTTTTTTTTTGTCAAAAACTTTGATTTTTATATATTTTTTTAACGTAATTGATTGGTGATTAATTAAGAATTGTCTCTTAAAATAACTTACTTTAAATTAGATAACTTGTCAAAGTATATAGTAAATGGTAGATTTAATTTCGGTAGTCAATTAATATAAAATTTTAATTGATTAATGGGCACATGATATAGCATCAATTTAGACAATCCACGTGTCAAAAGAATAGACCATCCATCTAAGATATTTTCCTTTTTTGTCAAAAGTTTTGGCTTTTATATATTTATATAAGATTAATATATACACCATTAAAAAAAAATTATTATATACAACTATCAGTATTTTAATGCAATGATCTTACAGAAAACCAAAAACCCTACTTAAAAAATGGACAGTCAATCAATCATAGTTATTCAAACAAATCCGCTAGCCATAAATTACAAAATTTTTATTAATTAGTGTTTTAAGGATACTCTTTAAAATTATTATATATAATAGTATATTTATTTAATACATTAAAAATAATAAATAAAATTGTAAACTTTTATATATAATATAATGTTATTATTATAAATAATATATTAATTAATCTTAAAAAATATTCTAAAAGTATTCGTTAATAAAATTCAAATTAAAATTAGTCCACTCATAATCCAAATTTCCAAAAAAAAATACTAATAATTTTTTTGAATTTGATTAATAGTTGTCTATAATACAGTATTGACAATTTCACATTGTTTAAAATAATTAATACATTATTTTTACAAAATTCCAAAAACGGTAATATATTAATTATAATTTTTTAAAATATCAGCTTAATTAATATCACTAATCTTTTTATTATTAATTTGATCTATTATTATCTAATATAGCTTTAATCAATAATCATAAATATAATTTTTAATTTAATCTATAAATAATATTAATAAATATAAAAAAATAATAATAAAGATGAGTCCAGCCTTGTGGGTAACCACTAAATATAAACCTTCCTTGGTTTTTTTATCTAAATATAGTCAAAAAAAAATATTTATCAAAATACCAATATTGCAAAATTAATGATCGAAATCCGTTTGTTTTAAAATATGTTAAAAAATCGCCATGGATAATGACGATTTTCCAGCATGTTTTTTAAAAAAAAAATTGTAAAAAATTACAAGAGAAATCACTATCCCCGTGACAATTTTTCTTATATTTTTTAAAAAATTTTGAAAAAAAATCATAAAAAAAAATCGTCATAAGTTAATTTAAAAAAATTTCATTTTGAGTAAAGGGAAATCGCCACCCTGTGTGGCGATTTCCCTTCACAAGTTTTTTATTTTTTAAAAATATTAAATATTAAATAAAAACTATATAATTTATAATTTTAAAAAAGTAAAAATTAGTAAATTATAAAATTAAAATTAAAATAATAATAATAATAATTTATATAAATTATATAAATTAATTTTTTATTTAAATTTAATTATAATATATATAAAAATATTTTTTTAATATTTTTTGAATAGTGAAATGAATTTTCGGGCAAAATATGTATAACAGTATTATTGTTGATATGAACTCTCTTCCGGTATAATTTATTTTTTATTTAAATTTAATTATAAAATATATAAAAATATTTTTTAGTTATATAATTTTTATTTTCGGGCTTAGGCAAGGAAAATAAAAAAAGTTCGAGCTTCAGTCCGGCCCGACCCATGGACACCTCTAGTCATAGCCGTCGAAAATATCCTTATCAATCTGATACATCGGGACACATCCGGACTTGCCGGGCGGACTACCCGTGGATAGGTCTAGCTATGACCTTCATTCCTGCATTATCCACAGCGCTTTATTTCCCTTGTCCAAGCTTATTTCTGATTGGGCCGCCTCGAAAGCTCGTGTCACTATTCGAAAATTTTAAAAATATATTTTTATATATTTTATAATTAAAGTTAAATAAAAAAATTTTATTTAATAAATAATAATTCGGGCTAGGCCGGCTGGCCCAAATTACAAAAACACTTGTCCAAGCCCGGCCTAATACGATCCAGACCCAATATTAAATTTTTTATTTTAATATTTTTTAAATAGTAAAACGGGCTTTCGGGCCAGCCCGGGCCTGACCCGAAATGGGCTTGGGCAAGGGAAATAAAAAAATTTCGAGCCTTAGCCCGACCCATGGACACCTATAGTCATAGCCGTCGAAAATGTCCTTATCAATCTGGTACATCGGGAGAGAGTTCGCATCAATAATAATACCGTTATACATATTTTGCCCGAAAGTCCATTTAACTATTAAAAAATATTAAAAAAAATATTTTTATATATTGTATAATTAAATTTAAATAAAAAATTAATTTTTATAATTTTTATTTTTATAATTTTATTATTTTATAATTTACTAATTTTTATTTTTAAAGTTTATAAATTATATAATTTTTATTTAAAATTTAATATTAAAAAAATAATAAAACTTCTGAAGGGAAACACTCAAAATGAAAAAAATTTATGTGACGATTTTTCTAGTGATTTTTTTAAAATTTTGTAAAAAATATATAAAGAAAATCGTCATGGGATGTCGATTTCTCTTATACTTTTTTACAAATTTTTTAAAAAATAGGTTGAGAAATCTCCATCAACATGATGATTTTTCAATATATTTTAAAATAAACAAATTTCGATCGTTAATTTTAAAATATCGATATTTTTATAAATAAATTTTTAAACTATATATTCAGATAAAAAAAAAAAAAACCCTACCTCACCTTCCATCGATTGACAGGTGCAGGAAAAATTAAAACTCGCCTCTCGTTTTTTTCTGCATCTGTTATTTATTTTCCCAAAAATAAAAAATAATAAATTTAGAAAAGAAAAAGGAAAACTCTTTCTTCCCTTATCGTGTAATTCCAAAAAAAAAAAACAATTCTGGAAAAGCAAAAGAATTGGAAATAAAGAATAGTAGAAAATGCCATTCCTGGAGGATGAGCTGTTCCCATCGACGCCAGGGAAGTTCAAGATCGATCGAGCCCACAATATGAATCGTCAGTTCCACCGCTGCTTCGCTTCAACCAGCACCATGTTTTTATGGGCTCTTTTCTTGATCGCGTTAACGGCGTCGTATTTGAGCTTCCAGAGTTTCATTGATTCCGGTAACCGGTATTTCACTGCTTCCTGGGGTGGAATCCAATGGGAAAAACAAATACGTAACTCCGCTCAGATCCACCGTTCCGGTGGCATTTCCGTTCTGGTAACTGGAGCGGCAGGTTTCGTTGGTACGCACGTTTCCCTTGCACTCAAAAAACGCGGAGACGGAGTCGTTGGGCTTGACAACTTCAATAACTATTACGATCCTTCGTTGAAAAAAGCGAGGAAATCGCTGCTTGACAGCCACGGCATTTTGGTCTTAGAAGGAGATTTGAATGACGCCAAGCTATTGGCTAAGCTTTTCGACGTGGTGGCTTTTACTCACGTCATGCATTTGGCGGCTCAAGCCGGAGTCAGGTACGCCATGGAAAACCCTAACTCTTACGTTCACAGCAACATAGCCGGTCTGTTACGCTTCTCGAAACTTGCAAGTCGGCTAATCCCCAGCCGGCTATTGTATGGGCTTCTTCGAGTTTGTTTACGGGTTAAACGAAAAAGTTCCTTTCTCTGAAGAGGACCGGACCGACCAGCCGGCTAGTTTATACGCGGCCACGAAAAAGGCAGGTGAAGAAATTACCCACACTTATAATCATATTTACGCTCTGTCAATTACTGGATTAAGATTTTTTACCGTGTATGGTCCATGGGGATGGCCGGATATGGCGTATTTTTCGTTTACGAGAAATATTTTGCAAAGGAGAACGATCACGATATATAAGGGAAAGAATCGGGCTGATTTGGCACGAGATTTTACCTACATTGATGATATCGTGAAAGGTTGTTTGGGATCGTTGGATACATCCGGGAAAAGTACCGGGTCGGGTGGGAAGAAACGGGGGCCAGCACCATATAGAAATTTTAATTTGGGCAATACGTCGCCGGTTAAGATGCCAGCGTTGGTGAATATTTTGGAGAGACATTTGAAGGCGAAAGCAAAAAGGAAGATTGTGGATATGCCTGGAAACGGTGTCGTTCCGTTTACTCATGCGAACATCAGTTCGGCCCAAAGAGAATTCGGGTATAAGCCCACAACCGATTTGCAAACCGGGTTGAACAAATTTGTTAGATGGTATTTATCTTACTATGATTATAATAACCGCAAAGGTGTACAATAATATATATATTTTTTTGTTGTTTTTACTTCTTTTATTTTTTGATAATTTAGGGGTTTTCTTTGTTTCCATTAACAAGAAAAAATGCAATGGAAAAAAGAAAAAAAAAAGATAAACCCGTATAAGTTGAAAGAAAAAGATGAGGATTTTTTTTGGGAGCAGTGAAAACTTGTTAACCCCAATAGTTTTCTTATTTGTTTTATTTTTTGCAAGTAAATTTTAAAGATTGCATTTTCCCTAATTACTTGATTTGTTTCATATGTATTAATGCATTATGTTATCCGAGTTCTGAGATGATTATTATATATATATATATATATGTGTGTTTGGTATAGTTGTACAGGTTTTTATTTTTTTTAAAAAAAAATTATATATTTATTTTTATTTGAATATGTATCGGACACATACGCTGGACACAAATAGTTTAAAAAATTAAAGAATTCAAGTAATATAATCAATGTGTGCCTTTGCTTGGTAATTTAAATTTCATTGTCTATTGCATTTTGCTAATTGATTCAAATTAGATTTTAACTAAATTTATTTGGTGCTTTTAAAAGATTTTTATTTTTATTTTGTTATTGTGCATATATGAAAATGATTTTAATTTCATCTGTTTCTTACTAACTAATTGAGTTATTTGGTAGAAAATAATACCAGTGAGTTTTGAGTTGCAGAAAAAAAAAAAATCTCTTGTAGTTTATCTCGTAAATTAGATAGAATTTTTAATTTCAACTGTTAGCTATGACCTTCATTCATGCATAATTCACAATGTTTTATTTCTTTTGCCCAAACCCATTTCGAGTCGGACCGACCAGAAAGCTCGTTTCACTATTCAAAAAATTTTAAAAATACATTTTTATATTTATATATTTTTTATAACTAAATTTAAATACTTTTTTTAATTTAATAAATAATAATTCGGGCTAGGCCGGCCAACCCGAATTATAAAAACACTTGTCCAAGCCTGGCCCAATATGATCCAGGCCCAATATTAAATTTTTTATTTTAATATTTTTTGAATAGTGAAACGGGCTTTCGGGCCAGTCCGGGCCTGGCCCGAAATGGACTTGGGCAAGGAAAATAAAAAAATTTCGAGTCTTGGCCCGGCCCATGGACACCTCTAGTCATAGTCGTCGAAAATGTCCTTATCAATCTGGTAAATTGGGAGAGAATTTGCATCAACAATAATACCGTTATACATATTTTGTCCGAAAGTCCTTTCACTATTAAAAAAATATTAAAATATTAGAAAAAAATTATATATTTTATACTTAAATTTAAATAAAAATTATTTTTTATTATTTTAATTTTACAATTTACTAATTTTTAAAATTTAAAATTATATAATTTTTATTTAATATTTAAAAAAATATTGTGAAGGAAAATCGCCACCAAAGGAAATCATCATGGAGGATGACGATTTTCCTTATGTTTGACGATTTCCCTTGTATTTTTTACAATTTTTTTTTTAAAACATGATAGAAAATCGTCATCAGCCATAGCGATTTTCCAACATGTTTTAAAACAAGCTGATTTCGGTGATTAATTTTACAAAATCGATATTTCGATAAATAAAAAAATGGCTATTTTCAGAATAAAAAACCCGGCAAATTTATTGATGAAAATAATGCAATTTCAAAGATGCAAGATGAGTATCTCTAAAAAGGTTATATGAAATATTTTTTTAGTTTGAGTTGAATAAGATATCTCATCCGGTAATAAACTTGCAATTACACTTTACGCACATTCCTCAGCCATCTCTCCATGACTTGCAGAAAGAAGGCTATAACTCTATGGGTTAATTTGAAAAAAATCATTTGAACAGTAGAATTATTGTACAAAAATCAAATAATATAAAATAATTTTAAAAAAGAAATAAAAAAAAAAATTTGTTAGAAAGGACGTCACGGAAAGATGGCTGAGGAATGTGCTTAAAGAAAAAATTATCCTTAATGAATTTTTTTTCTTTCTCTTTCCAATTCAATAAATTTAAAATTTTAATTTCAAAAATTTAATTTTTATTATTTATTATTTTTAAATTTTTTTAATTAAAAATATATATATTTATTTTTGTAAAATTCAAAAAAAAAATTCAAAAAAATTTATTTTTTTATTTTTTAAAAATATTTTAATTAAAAATTTAAAAAAATTTAAAAAATAAAAAAATTAAAATGCTGACATTGCAAAGTTGCCATTTGGGTTTTTATTTTTATTTTTTATAACTCTAAATGATTAATTAAGGGTAAAAATATTTTTACAAATTTTTTAACAATAATTATTATTATTATTTTTTTACAAATTATTATTAATCATTATACAATTAAATAATTATGTTACTATTGAAGGCATGTTTTTAAAATTTACCCAAACTCTATTCCCAAATGGCCCTGGTTTGTTTTTCTATTTGGTTCGCAGCTGGGTATAACACCTCTTTGCTTGCCACTCAAGAGTCAAGACGCCTAGACTATGTCGGCATCTTCCTTGTGATAGTCTGCTCCTTCTTTGCCCCCATCTATTATGAGTTATGACTTCTTCTTCCATCCATAATCACTCTGCTAGCACCCCATTTTCGATCCTTTCGAGCTTCTTAATTTGTTCCTTACAATGGGGTGATCCTAGCAGCACACATGCAGATGCAGTCTCCCTGCACTGGCTTTTCTATATGCTGCAGTTTACACTAGCAGAATACCAGAGCGGTGGAAGCCTGGTGCATTTGATTTGATATTGCAGGGCACATCCATCAGGTTTTTCATGTATTTGTTGTTCTCGATCGGGGCACTTGCTCATAGTGCTGCCTTGCCACACTAGTGATTATGGATTTTCGCCAAGAATCAGCAACCTGCATGCGTGTATTAGGGATTCTAGACTTAGGTAGACAATGTTAGTAATGAGGGAAATCTCTTTCTTGTTTTTCCTCTTATTCTGCTTAAATTCTATCACTTCTAGGATAGATATATGCAATTTTTGAAATATCCAACAATCAAATCTGTTTATTATCCGCTTACTATCTAAATGTTACTATCTTAATTCAAATATTCGAGTTCTTGATAACAAGGACTTGCATGCCAAAGTTTGAATCTCTACACAAGCATAACATTTTTTATATTTTACAAATATGTAAACGGATATTAGATTCAAATATCTGATAAAATCCATATAAGTAGATTTGAATAATGGATTCATATATTCGATACTATTCGAATTAAAACCAAAGAGGATTTAAATACCGGATATCCAAAGATGCCTATTTAAATCTGCTCTAAATTTGTCATGAATAGTAAATATAATATCCGAATCTGCAATATCCAAATCCGCAACAATCAAATTGAATAATGTCAGATATTCAATTTTTTACTATTTATTGCCATCCCTAATCACTTTCAAGAACATTTTCTTCCTAAAGTATGCGCACTTCACGTTGTTGAATTGGTGACATTCACAGTTATATTTGATTGCTTATCATACTGATTTTCCCCCTAGATTTGGAAGCCAAAACTGCACCACTTAAATCTTTATTCATTTGTTATGGATTAGGCTCAACTTGAGCACATACACTTAATGCTGAAAGATAAAAACAGAATATTGCTATTGCATTTTATTTTACAGAAAAAAAAAAAAAAAAAACTGAAGATTTATTATTGTCAATTTTACATGAAATCATTATTTCTAGGAGAACCAACTAGATAGAAAGGTACAAATCTTCCATTGATTCTTTATGTTTTCATTGACATCAAATAAAAGTGTTGGCAAAAAAAAAAAAAGGAACCAGAAAAAGAGCAAACTGTACTACTAGTCATTAGCGAACTACTCAACAGATGATTATCATGGTATGAGCCTTTAGATAACCAGTCTCTCAACAAGCCTCTTCGCGCTGCAAAATCAAACTGTATAGGAAGGTTTCAGGCTATCTCGGTTTACTCTTTACTGTCAAACATGTTACAAACTTTGCAAAATAAACTTCACCATCCTTGCCCGTCTCTAATGGCTCTGCATTGTTTATCACTACTTGTCTCTTGTAACTCTAATGCTAACTTAGTATCAAAAAATAATCTTGTGTTCTTCAACTTGTAACCTCACCATCGCTGTAATCTCCCCAACACTTGCTCAATTTTGCATCAACTTGTATTTCACTGCAAGCGTCTTTTGTCACAGTAACACCCCCAGTCAAAGGAACCACATCTGCAGGCTTTCCTTCAGTTTCAAGAATCTTGTTTTCATTGTCTAAAGATTGATCTTTTGGTGGTTTCTGCTCACTTGATTGATTTTCACCTTCAACTTCTATGGAGGAACTCTCTGGAGTCTGCTCTGCTACTGCTTCACTTTTGTTTTCAATTCCAATATCAACAGTTGCAACATCTGGCGATTCTACTGATCCTACTGGAGTTGTGAGAAATCCATTTTGAGTAACAGGAACACCATTTGTTGATGCTGGAGACATGGGATAACCATTTGGTGAAATTGGCATGCCATTCGGAGAAGCCAAAAATCCATTTGGAGAGACAAGGTAGCCATTGGGAACCCAAGGTTGGTCAGGTACAAACACAGCGGCATGTGGGTTCATAATTCTTGGAGGACTGTAGTGGTTCCCGTCTCCAGAATGTTCACTGCTGTGGTAGCTAGACTTGTTGCGAGGAACCCGATTTCCGGATCTGTTATAGCCTCCAGAGAGCCTAGGCCCATATGGAACTCTAGCTGTAGCAGATTGATGAGGTGATCTACGGACAGGACTGACTTGAAGCATTGGAGGTATATTCACAGGTGGGGGCAGGATTCCTCCATGATCCTTGAAACCAGGAACTGTAACTGAGGTAAAAATTGGAATTGTGGATGGATTAAATGGGGGTGCAGCTGCAGAAAGTTTCTTTGTTGTCCCTTTACCAATTTCTGCTTCATCTTGCTTTTCATCTTCAGTTGGCAACTGCTTAACACTAACTTCACCGCTGGATAGCTCTTGAGGATCTTCATCTAACACTTTTCCTGTAGGAATAGAGGACTCTTTCTCTGGCAACTGAGCTGTATTTTCAGTTACAACCGCCATAGGTTCTGCATTGGAACATGTAACTTGGCATTTGTCTAAAGATCCAATTTCCAGTGCTTCAGTTTTTGAACTAAGACTATTTGACTCCTTGCAAGAATCGGAATGTGCAAATCCATTTGCAGCTTCGGTTTTTGTGGTTTCAACATTACTTTTGACTTCTATTGCCCCAGTTTCTATTTTTATGTCTTCAATTGTAGTGCCCTTTTTTTCCCCCGAAGCTTCTATCATCACTGACTCCCTTGTCTGCGCTTTTTTTTCTTCATTAGCAGTGCTTTTCATTTCCGCTTCAGAACCTAGAAACTTTTTCTCTCCGCTTGGAACTTCTTCCCTGGGAACCATTGGTGTTGCCACATCACTAAGTCTGACATCTGGTGCCGCTGTCTCTTGGCTTGATTGAGCATTTTGTTCTGGAAGAGGATTTCCTTTTGGCAACTGCTCTGCCACCTTTACAATTGTCCCAGGTGGGGCCAAAGCAACTTCCTTGTAGGAGAATAGTTTTCCAGCTGCTTGCACACTGATTGGAGTTGCTAATGGTGTAGGCTTGGTAACTTGATCAGTTGAAGCTGGGCTAGCTGGGGCTAATTTTGGGTTTACCAGTTTCACCACTCCACCAGCTGTGCTGCTTGGGTTATTTAGCTTTGGACTAAAGCTTGAACTTTTAACAAACTTTTTTGAAGCAGGAGGATTAGGTCCAGCTGAAGTAGTAGGCTCATTGAGGTTTGTTCTTGGAGATGTGAAATTATTGGGCTTTCCATGGTATCTTGAGGATTGAGACACATCCATAAAGTTTGTATTCAGTTTGGCTAGATTTGGCCTCCTCGAAGCAGAAGATTTACGAGCTGCAGGTGAACGACCTTTAGGAACAGCTTCTTGCCATCCTTCATCTGAGGTGTCATCCTGTTCTTGGCCAACATTGTTAATCACCATTGGCTGATCTGGTAGAAGTGAATCAGGTTTTCTATTACCAGATTCCATGAATTGAGCTTCAGATTTGTTTTCTTTATCATTTGAATTCTCAATAAAAGGATAAGTTGGAGATGAAATCTCATCATTCTGATATTCATCTGAGACTGTCTCCCAGTTTTGGCCTGGTTTGCCCCTAGTCTGTTTGTTGAAAGAAGAACTTCGCTTAGATATGTAGTCAATGAAGATGATAAGTAATCAAAAGGACAGTAAAGGATTAGTTAGGCGGCTAACCTTTGCACGAGCTTTCTTTTGTGCATCTCTTGCTTTCATATCTGCATCTGGTGTTATATAATCCAAAAGGTCTGATACACTGATCCAAAATGGGAAACTATTGTAAATAATTCTTACCAACACATAACACTGAAAGAGAAGAGAAAAGGCGCGTTAAAACAAGGTGACTTCAGAATCAAATTTATCTCAAATATAACCATGGGAGTAAATCATATTCTCTCAGGAAGTTCATTCATTCATTCCCAAAAGGTTAGTGACAGCTAAAAAATGTCCAACAATTTTAACAGCAAAACACAAGCCAACAAAATATTAGGCAAACTTTTGAGCCTATAGTTCAAATTTTTGAATTGTCTGGAATTGGACAATGAATGATAAACAGTATATATTCTGCTTGTAGATTATACCTTAAATGGCCTTTGCTGGAGATTGAGGCATCAGGCTTAGGAGTACCACTACGTGCAGCTTCTTGCTGCTCTAGAGCCTTAGACTCAAAATACTCAAGCCATGCAGCCGCATCCTACGGAAGACATAGTATATAAATCTGAGGACCAATAATCACTAATACAATGAGATTTAATCATAAAAATATCGAACATCAAACTACCTGTGTACGTAGGTCCTCAGACCCTAGTTTTGCCTGCAATATTTGTAGTGTAGTTTGTTCATGTTGAACACTTAAGGAGTAAGCTTCCATCAAAGAGAGAGCAATAGCAATGGCGTGGTAGCTGGCAGCAGTCTGTAGAAGCCAGAAATACATTAAACATGAACCTTAGCATTTCCAAGTCTACTTTTGAGTTGAATTTAGATTGAGATATTTTGGGGTCGATTTTGATAGAAAGGAGCTCAACTTCATAACAAAAAAATCCAGATTTTAAGTTTCAGTTCATTCAGTGAATACAATATTCATTCAGTCTTAGCAACTGATGTAATTCAATCTAGTACATCTAATTAAATGAACAGACATATCAGTTGTTAATATGATAGTGTACCTGTATATGATCAGCTCCAAGTAGTCTTTGGTTGCATTTGAGAGCCTCATGGAGATATCTAAGAGCAACATGAACATTTCCCAAGCCTTCTTCCATCATTGCTACATTAATATAGGTGGCTGCCGTATTCGGATGAGATGGCCCACATGCTAAATGCAAAAGATACAATGCACGATTGACGTACCTAGATTGAGAAAAAGACAAGATTAAGCATGAACTCTAATACAGTATTCATTGAATGATGTTTCTTAAGAAAAAAGAATCAAAGTCATCTTACAAAATAGTAGAACTTTTTCTTCTCAAAGTCGTGGGTTTTGTTTCTCAAGAATTATGTTTCACTCTCAAGATGACAGCCAAGTTTAAGCTTTTGGTTAATCAACGTCAAGTTTTCCTACTAATCTCTACTAACAACGCTCTTTGGGGCAAAAATACCATCACTGGAAAGGCTAATCCTCACAATTTTATTTTTATGAGGTATAAGTTCTATGATCACCATAAACATCGACATTTATGAAGTTTGCAATTATATAAAATGGATGTTTATGAACTTCATTATATTAGCACCTACACTCTTCAGGACATAGATAATGTTCTGAGAGAATCTAAACCCATTAACATCTCAATTTTTAAGGGGATATAAAATTTGATAAAACATATCATGCTCCATATGCTTCATGCTGCGTGCGTTTATACTAAACAACCACCTAGTCAACAATTGAGCATGGCCAATGCTATCAGATTGTAGTTGATAACAGTTATCTTACTGAAAGCTGAAATTCTAAATGCTATTGACCAAGTTGTAAATTTGAACATTTTACCACTATAAGAATTCCTAAGCATTAAACAGAAAAGAAAAAACAACTATCAACTTTTAACATTGTCATAACCTAAAAAAACCTATCATGTGGTGAAGTATATAGAAACGTTCTGCAGCATTGAGATACCATATGAACATTGTCATAACTCATTGTTTTGCCTTTCCTGATCAATAGCATGCATTCTTTTGGCATAGAAATCACAAAGAGGATTATCTTACCAGGAAAAGTTCCTTTCTCTTCCACTAAGGCTTAGGACTAATTTTAAATCTCAAAGTTATAAGCAAAGGGAGCTAAACCAAACAATTTATTTTATTAGAAAGATATCAAAGCATACTTCAACGCTAACTCTGTATGTTGAAGGCGATAATAGAAGACAGCTAGGTCTCCATAACTTTTCATCGTATCTGGGTGGTCAAGCCCAAGCTCTCTTTCATTTATATCCAACGCCTTCTGCTGATAAATGGTTGACTAGAGAATTCAAAACAGATCAGTATATTGCTAAACACTGAAAGAATTATTAATGCTGGATAGATATGACACAGAAGCATATGGCTAGCATGCACCAATCCTTGATTCAATACTTCAAAAATCAAATAAAGTAAATTTAAAAAGGAAAACACCAAAGGTGCCTAAGAAACAAAAATACCCAAAAATTAAAAGATGATTTCCACTTTATTTTGTTTTATATCTTTTCATCATCAATGGATTTCAATCATTTAAAAAGTAAAAATGCAGATAAATTTGGTCATGTAATGCATGCATAGAAATGTTCACATATTTTAAAATAAATACCTGATTGAAGTCTCCAGTATGGTAAAGCACAACAGCCAGAAGACTGTATGCTCCGGCAGTCATCCGATGGTAAGGACCACAGACTGACACAAGTTTTGAAAGTGCCTTCAAAATTAAAGTCAAAATAGTGGTTCAGTTGTCATTTATATTGCTGAAGAATAAAAGTATAAAACCATTTACAACAGCATATAGAGAGATTCTTCCTCATACCTTAGTGCCATAATTGACTGCATCCTCCAGTTTACCTTTATCCAGGGAAGTCTTAGATGATTCCAATAGTGTACGTCCATCTGCTGATGAACACGCAACATGCTGTGGGGAAGAAACAATGTCACCAAAGTCCAAAGCAAGTCAGAATTGTAAGGCAATTCACCGCCAGTTTTAAATTCCACTCAGTGGTTTATTTACCTTGTATATAGGGACCATGCTTATGATGTCTGACTTCCTAAAAGGAGATGGAGTATCCATGTCATAATCCCTAGGAACAAACTCAAGCCCAACCTGAGAAATTATCATTTCATTTAGAAAATGGAGATGTAGAAGCATTCGTTGGGAGATTCCTCATACTATGGCAAGATGATTGTACCTTGTGGGACAGTCCACGAAGAATGGAAAACTTTCTCAGATCCTGGCAGCTATCCGGTTTCCACTGCCACCCAAACCTCTTTGAAAGGAAAGTTTCCACCCATCTCCATTTTAATTTATCGTCATTAGTGATACCTATGTCACCATTCTCAATTGATGGTATTCCCAATAACATATTTAAACATGCCGCTATTGATGCAGCCAAGTCACCAACAGTATCAACTGCTGATACAACAGCCCGTAACACATGTTTGTAGGCTCGAACAACCATTTCATGTATACAGAGTGATTGCACATGAGGCAGCTTGTCTGCAAGCTCAACCTAAAACAATAGGAAAGAGGAAAAGATGGGGAAGAAGAGACCAGGAGGAGCGGTTGTCAAATTTCATCACTCTTCTATAGTAGTCATTAATATGTAATAATATAGAAAGCCAAGCTCTCTGTCTGCTATCCAACTTAAATGAGATTAGATACTCTTAAAAAAGATTTTTCATTCCAAGATATTTGGACAAAATAACACTAAAGAGTAAAGACTATAATATCTAATCAATTCTGCCCCCACCCAAAAGAAAATGGTTTTTTGTTCATAGTACACGATATTAAAGAAAAAAGAACAATGTGATTAAAGAGTGCAAGATATATATCCCATGTATATACTATTGCTAGAGGCATTACCGAGAGTATGAGAATGTCTTTTAAATGTATTCAATGCCACAACTAGGTTGACAAAAATACCAATGAAAAGTGAAAACAATTCAAAATTTGACAACATTCAGTAGGAAATTTATTAATGACATAGTAATAGCTTTGGTCCTTTTAGTGGATACGGTTCAACACCTCCAAAAAGGTAAAAACAATTGAGACTCTACCTGTTTTCCTCTTTTGTTTCTTGGTCTTTTGAGAGTGGATTGAATTTAGTTTAAAAGCGATTCAGATTCACTATTCAAAAGAAATTATATTTTCTTTAAACATATCTTACATGGTGATTTGATTTTTCTTCAATGAACTGTTATCAGCACAAATCATTTGGTTGACATACTTTCTGATAGAATGACGGAAGAAGAATAATACTCTTATATTAGCTTTAATTATTTCTGGATAATTAGAAACCATTAATATTATTTTTTTCCTTCTTTATGGAACAGATCATCATTACTACTTGCTACAGGCACAAAGGTGCGTATTACTTGGTTGGACTAGAAGTAACTGGAAATTGGGATTATAATAATAAGAAAGTTGATGAGTTATATATATATATATATATATATATATAAAGGAAAAAGATACTGAGTTGAATTATTTACCACACGCCCCAGAGAACCCATTTGCAAACCCCTTGTATGCATAAAATCTGTCAAAGTCCTTCCATCGACTGGTGAAAGTTCAAGGGAGCCAAAATCTGCAACCTAAAAGATTTGAAGTCAGACCAACCAGATACATTAAGCCCAAAACATCTCAGAGAAAAAGGAAACATTGATTGTTAAGGGAGGGACTAACCAGTTTTGGAAGAGCAGTATCATCGTAGTATTTATGTGCCATTTCAATCAACTCATCAGGCGACTGACATATGAACAAACCATAGAAATATTAATAACAAACTTAAAAAGAAAAAGAAAAAAAAAAGGACCTACATGCAACTATGTTTTTCTTTCATTTGAGAGAAAGAGTATATAAGAATTTTATGGGGTAACTTTTGGGGAAAGGGAATACGTAAATAAGTTCAAAGAGCCCACGGATGGATCAAATTTTAGCACAGTCATTCTTCTGGGAAAGTAGCAAGTAACCTTAAGGTGAAGGCCAGTTTCTGATTCTTTTAGTCGAAAATATGCTGCTTCAGGAAGAAGTTCTTTCCACATCATTTCCATTTGCTCGTCTTGCTTCTCCACTTCCTTCTGATTACTGACTTCTGATTTCTTGTTCATATTAAGGTTGTTACCTAGAGAAACCTCCTTACTCTGTTCAGTTTTACCACCTTTGATATCTGTTTTCTTTTTAATCTCCTTTAGCAATGCACCTTGCTTTCCAAGACCCTTCACGGCAGGCTCAGGCTTAACATCTTCAATTTTCTTAGACTCGGTTTTCCCAGAGGCCTGATTTTGAAGATGTTGCACCCAGCTTGCTCCTAGCTCCCATCTGATAGACCTGGAGTTATTAGAAGGTTCATTCTGCAGCTTCTGCAAGCTATCCTCCAACACTTTCCTCACTGAAGCCCTAGCAGAATGCAAGTTCTCAAAATCCACTGTTTGTGATCGCTGAGCTGATGTAGGTGTCGTTGACTTGTGCAATAGCATCCTTAAGCTGAAAGGTATTTTTAACAGATAGACATTAATATCTCACCATCATATAGTGTAAGAAAGGGTCATAGATGCCACTGCCATATCTGATTTCGAATAAATCCAATTGTTTCCAAATCAAGTGTGTGCACATTTTGCCTTTGTGTATGCATCCATATGTTTGATTCTTTTTGTGTGTTTGTGCGTTATTGAGGGATGGTCAGTGCATATAATATGTCTTTATGTAAATAATAAGAACTACTTGGTAATGAAATGGTAATGAGATGAGCTAACCTATTGACATTTAAAGCGTTGGCACCTCCTTCTGGCTGGTCCTCAATGTCAATGTCCTGAGGAATGGGATTCCCCCCCCAATTTACCTCAGCTGAAACTTTTACTACAGCTGTGTAGCCACAATGTCTGACAACCACAACACCTAAAGTAGAAGTATCCTACAAGACAAAAAAAGTAATCAGTCCACTTTCTTAGTTCAACATAGTAAACATTCAGCATAAATAGTTCACTCACATGAACAGTTGCACTCTCATCAGCAGTTATGCCTTTAAGTAAATTTCTTTGAGCGAGCTCCTCTTGTGACATTCCAAGAACCCGACTCCCATCATTTTTACAATCCAATTTCACACTTGCATCAGGAACATCTCTTGTCACCTTAATAATCAAATCCCCCACTTTTTCTTCATGCAAAATTGAAGCAAAAGGGTCCCTCAAAGTATTCTGATTGGTTTCAATGATGTTCTTGATTGCTGCAACTGCTTTAAAAATTGAAACATCGACAAATAAACTGTGAAGCAAAAAGGCTCTCCTATCTCGCATTTGCCTTTCTTCTGCTGTTTTGCAAGGCATTGCTGCCAAAATTGCAAACTCTTTTGCCCATTGCCTATTGTCATGTTTATCATCTCTTCCTTGTCCACCTCCATTTCCTCCCCAGTTTTCATCTTCCACCGGAAGTGGGGGAAAGGCTGATGGGTTATCCGCTACTACAGGAGGAACAATCCATGTATTCGCCCGAAAACAATAAGGAAGGTTGCCAAACTGAATTGTAAATGTAAAAAAAAAAAAAAAAAAAAGAACAAATAGAACAAAATTGAATTTAAAACCATCTACTCTTATCAATATCAAAATACAGCAACTTGACTGAAAATATACGTACTTTATTGTGCTCAGTGAAAGCTTTCATAAGAGCCTTGTATGCCTGCAAGGAAAATTAGAGTTCCTTAAAATTAATGCATTATGTACCCACAAAAAAAATGCATGCATTTTATGAAAACGTAAACATCTTCAAGGAGATACCTAACGGATAGAATTTGAAAGATTCAATAGCTGTTCGAATCTTAGAGAAGATCGAGGTTTCAATAGTCAAGCCCAACAGGCTGTCACATGTACAATATATAAAGGAAAAAAGAAGGAATAAGAAGAAATGAAATGGAACTTACAAGATCAAAGACCCTGCTAATCTGCTGCAGAAGAGTGACCAGAGAGTGACAGAGAAGAGGGCGCTTTCCGACCGGATAAAACCCTTTTCGAGAAGCAACTATGGTCATTGGTTTCCCACTACAAACCCTAACCTACATTTCAGTTGGAGCCCAAAGAATCAAATTAGCCCCCATTTCTGAAAGCAAAAATTTTGAAGAAAATAAAAACTTCAAAATTAAAGAATCCCACTTACATCAATTTGGAAAAAGTCATCTTCTGTTTTATCCTCCAGGAAAGGACGACTTGATCTTCTAATATCTGTAAAAAAAATAAAAAAAAAAGCAAGAGAAGATTTTTAACTTTGGGGAAAAAATAGAATAAAGAGAGTTCATGGCTACAAAGAAAAAGAAAAAACTTACATTGGATAGGAGGGGTGAGGTGAGAGAAGGAGAAGAAATCGTAGAACTGGCCGAGTCGCGGCGGAGGACACATCGACACTGCCGCCGCCGTCGCGTCAGTTTTTTCCTTCGCCTTCGAATTGTCGGAAGATTCACTGCCATAGCTTAGACCGTTGTCGAGAACAGCCGATTCCTTAGAAGCTGGTTCTTTGGGTACGGTTCGACCAACCGATTTGGGCGAACCGAAGCAGGTTGTGCAGGCAACAATGTCGAGGAGTCGCCGGATGTGCGCGATCGCTAGATCCTCCGTGTAGTCCTCTGCACCGGTTTTTTTTTCTTTCTTGAAGTTAGATTTTCTGGGTAGGCTTAGGTGTAATGAGGAATATATTTATGGAAATAGTGACCGCCGGATCGGGAACGTACCTTCAATGATGGACAGGTGGCAGGGTTTTAGAGAGATGATTTCAACGGAATCCTTAAGTTGAGGTCCTCGTACCTGTAGGAGATTTTGCCCACGAGATTTTAAACAGATCTTCTGGTTGTTGTTAACTAATTCCGTTAGAAAGTATAATTCCCTACGCGATCCCATGCAGTGTGTTTTTTTTTTTTTTTTTTTTAGAGAGATGAAAAAAGATAAAAGAGATTTTGGGTAAATTTATCATCTATATTATTATAAATTTTGGACAAGTCAAGTGATGCTAATTTAATTAAAAAAAAATCTATATTTACTAAATTTTGTAACACCTATGCGAGTAAATGAAAAAAAAAAAATGAAAGAAAGAAAGAAGTTAGATAAAGTCGTGGTTAGTATTTTTCATATATGAATATTTAAAAAATAAATTTAATTAAAAATATTTAAATTTTATATTAAATATTTTTTTATTTTATAAATTTATTATAATTTAATTCAAATTTTTGTGTCATTTCACTAACTGAATTAATGTCATTTGACTCAGTGATATCAAACTCAGTCAATCACTTTATTAATAGTATCTATATCTATACTATTAATAATGCTCCTGACTGAATTTAATATCATAAGTCAAGTGACACGAACTTACTTAAAGAAAGTACATAAAACCAAATCATAAAAAAATAATATGTATTCATAAGGTTATATTAATAATTGTATTTAAAAAAAAAAAATATATATATATATATATATATATATATTTGATAACCCACTCCTTCCTTTCTTTTATTCTAAAAAACTGTATGTGCAATTATTTTAGTATTTTTTTTCTTCATTACTCTCAACTTTTTTCTTTTCTAATTATCTCACTTTTTCTTGCCAATAATTTTTTATCTCACTTTCTTTTTTATATTAAAGATAATTAAAATTTTAAATTCATTTTTAATTATATATTATATAAATAACTAATTATTTATTCATTTCACTCACAAAGTGGATGTGCATAAGATTAGTAGATTATAAAAGAGTTTATCTTTGATGCACTGACAGTGTATATAACTCATACACTGTTAATAAACCACAACAAGACACATCACGAGGTGTCTTATTTATTTCTATTCCAATTTCTATATTTATTTATAAGTCTTTTATTGTTTTTTGTTTTGCTCATTAATAAGGTGTTTTGTTTTGGTTCGTGTAGGAGTTTTATACACTGTTAATGCATCAAATATAAACTCATTATCACGAGTTAAGTGACAACAACTCTAAAAAATTTACTTAAAAATTCAAATAAAATTTAACTAGATTATGGCCCATCCACACTGTGGGTGAATGAGAAAAAAAGAAAGTAGAAAATCATGTTAAAAAAATTGATTAATGGGTAATTTGTATGAATGAATTATTTTTTTTTAAAAAAGAAGTGGGTAATTTTTAAAAAAAAAAATTGGTAATTTTTTTCAGAAAAAAAAATTATATAAAAACTTGAAAATATATCAATACCCTTATTATATTATTTGTTATAATAATTTATATTTGTTCTTTTTGTATTTTCTCTAACTGAGTTGATGTCACTCGATTCAATGACACTAACTCAATCACTTTCATTATATATAATTAGAATTCCACACACTCACTATATGAGTGAATATATATTTTTAAAATAATAAATTATATTTTAAAAAGAATAAATATAAAAAAGTCATATATTTGGATAGATAGAAGTATAAAAAAGTCATATATTTGGATAAATAGAAGTAATAATAAAATACTATCAACTATTGGTTGGTAAAAGTAAATCACGGTGAACTATTGGTTGGTAACCGTGCACGACAACCCACTATGGAGAATAAGGAAGTTAAAAAACTGCCTTTTACCAACGATAAACTTACAATCGAGTTTTGCAAATGCAAACTCAATATAATACAAGTGTCCATTTGTTTAGTAAAAAATAATTTTCATATAGTATAGATATAGATATAAATAATAAAATAAAAATAATTTGTCTTTTAATTTTTTTTTCATAAAAACACAATAAAAAAAATTATCCACCTCTTAAACAAAACTACCCACTTTTAATGAGATAACCTCTTAAACTATTCCCTACGTGGGTGATAACTTCTCCTTTTAAAACACAACAATTTTTTTCAAAACACCCATAGTAAATGACCAAAAAACTATCCACCGTTTTTTAAATATTTTTCTTCAAAATACAATATTTTTTCACTCATATAGTGAATGTCTCAAATTCTAATTATATTTTATTTCATTGTTGAATTTTGTCGGTTTATTTTAATTTGATTGAATTTTATCATTATTTTTTTTATTGAATTTTGTACTTTAATTTTGAATTATTTTACGATAAAATCTAACAAAAAAAAATATTCCTTCAAAATATTTTTTTAATAATTAATAATTAATAAAATTTTCATTTTATAAAATACTAAAATTTTAATTTTTTATGATTTTTCTTTTATTCTTCAAACCATTTGACTGGTGAAGGCATTAGTAGTGAACTAGTGATACTCTAAGATCAAATTTGACCGTGAATATCAAAATCAACATATCCCTTTTTTTGATGTCATTTTTCTAAAACTTTTTTTTTTTTTCATATGTTGGCATTTTTTTCTTTACCATATCATTTTTTTATGGAGCATAGCTACTGATTGATGTGATCATAGGTCATTAGTGACTTGAAAAATAAAAGAAAGATTAGAAGAAAAAAAAAAGTTTAATTTTTTAATAAATCAAAATTATATGTCAATTTTTTTAAATATTTTTTAAATATTTTTATTAATTAATTTATTATTGGCAGTTATTGAAAATGATTTTTTTGAATTTAATTTTTTGTTAACTTTTGTCTTAAAATCGTTCAAAATAAAAAAATTAATAGTAAACTTTAATTAAAAATCAAAATTTAGTAGAAAAACGCAATTAAATTAAAGTAAAATGATAAAATTTAATATTGAGATAGAGTATTTTGAAAAATTTACCTTTTATCCCCAAAAAAAATAATTATAATGTTAAACTGTACCCAAAAAAATCAAATGCAAT
The DNA here is from genome assembly GCA_030761205.1 of Fremontodendron californicum. Taxonomy (NCBI): domain Eukaryota; kingdom Viridiplantae; phylum Streptophyta; class Magnoliopsida; order Malvales; family Malvaceae; genus Fremontodendron; species Fremontodendron californicum. Next base: position 5,543,059 of record JAULJL010000045.1, read on the forward strand.
AATAGTAATAAGTATAAACCTATACTAGTATTTGAATCAGGCTAAAAGACTAAAAATTGTTTTTTGCTAATGCAAGATAAAGAATAGCAATTATTCTACTATCTTAAATTATTGCAAAATAAAATGAAAAAACCATTAAAAAAGTTACCATGTGGTATTGTAAAATTATTTGGTAATATTTACTCGGTATTACAAGAATACAAGAAAAGAAGAAAAAATAAATTATTCTTTGAAGTCTTCTTCTATTTGTTTTAAAATAATTTTAAGAAAAAAAAAATTTATAAGAATTTTAGCATTTATCTCTGTACTGTTTCCTTCTCTCTTTTTTTCCCCCATAAAAATGAATGTCCACCTTTTATAGATAATTTTTTTTTTCACCACGTGATTCATATCATTTTGTTATTGAATTCTTACGAGTTTAATAACGAAACGACAAGATAACTCGGTGAAAAAAACTCCCACCAATCATCCATATAAAGCATTAGCAGTTTTAAATATTAAAATTTTATATAATAAAATTTTTAAAAGAAATTCTTCTTGTGCAAATGTGTCTGACATATAAATACGAAAAGAAGAAAAATAATTACGTATATTTATACCTCGTGAGAAAGGGAGATGTTGGTCAAATGACATGTCTCAACATGGACCCCTAAAAGCTTTCTTACATCTAAGATTCTGTCGGTAGATATCCCCTGCATAAAATATTCCATTGTTTTTTGCATAAAAACATAATATGGATATACCATTATACCACTAACAAAAATAATAATAAAAAAATATATATTAAGAAGAAAATGTCACAAATGTACATTTTATTATGCATTTTGCAAGAAAATTTAACTATGAAGCATAAGGCATAATTTTATAATATTATATTACGTTACTTATAACTTAAGCTAAAATAAAAACATGAAATCCGATATTTAATTCAATTCGTCTAAAAAAAATTATTTAATAAATTTTAATTCGAATATCAACATCGACAATAATTTTTTTTATTTCATATTACGCCTTTTTATAACAAAAAAAAAAAAATACCTTGAGAGTGACTTGGGATTCTTCAAGTGTTTCGATGGTAATTTCGATTACAGTCGGCAAAACTGTAGAGAAAATGGAGCAAAAATAAGCAAATGGATTGAAGATAAGGTTTCAGTTTTAGTACAGTAAAATGGAAGAATTAAGCAAGAAAAATTTTGAACCATAAATTATAATATTCATAAGATAATATTATGGGAAGTAAAAGATTTTGAACCAAACATTTCTGAATTGATAAGACTTGTCAAATCAAGAAATACAAAATCAAACAAACATAGGTATAATTATCTTACGAAGGTTTGTTGAGTCTTTTTTGGGTAAGTTTTAGAGGTTATTTTCTTGGGTTTTCCTTCATTTTCTTAGCAACCAAATGGAAGTAGACATATAGGGAGAAGAAATGAAAAGAATGAGAGAGTTAAAAAGAGAGCAAAGTGTTTATACCTTTCTCTTCTTTCTTCTTCTTCTCTCCCTTGGCTTTGTGTGGTTTGGTTTTGCCTGTCTTGGGAGCCATTAATGTCCACCAGAAGTGTAGGGTTGGTTATAAAGATTGGAAATTGTTGATTGATTGCTTCAATTATAGGTAATTCTCTGACGATAATAACTATGACCCAGATTGAATTTAACGACTAAATTTCTCTGAATGCAAGTTTTGAGAGAAAATCTCCGTCCAACACTTAATAATAAAGAAATCAGTAAGTGTTTGACTTGACAGTGAACAGAAAAATTTCAGCCAAAAAAAACTCAATATGAAACAGATTTAAAAAAAATAAAAGAAAGCAAAAGAGAAGAGAAGAGAAGACAAGCAACTGCTGAAAGAAGCTCAAGCAAAAGGCAATAGTAATGTAAACTAGAGCATTGAAATGAGAAGATGAGATATTCTGATTCTGATTATTTTATTTATTGATGTTTTGAATTGAATTGAATTGAATTGAATTATGGGTTTTAAGTTACTTAAAAGAGATGGGAAGGAGATTTTATATGGTGAAGAAATGAGAGGAATTGTGTGGGATAATGTTTGGAAAGAGAGAAAGTGTGAGAAAAAGAGAGGTGGATATATAGGATAAGGTAAGCCCAACTCCTTTCTCAAGCAAATGAAAAATTTAAGGCTAGCAAGCAATTTCAGGCCTCTCATTTTTCTGCTCCTTCTTTAACACCTCATCATCATCTTTTTCTTTTTATTTTGTTTTTTACTCTTTTTCCATTTCTCTAGATTTTGGAAGGCTATGGTTGGATAGTAGAAACAGCTACTTGAGGGGGTTATCACTAGAGGTGGCAAAATGAACCCGAACCCGAAAACTCGTCTAGGAAAACCCGAATCCGAACCCGCCCAAACTCGATTTGACCAAAAAGTCAAAAACCCGAACTCGAAAAAGCCCGAACCCGAATGGGCCCGAACCCGAATGGACCCGAACCCGAATGGACCCGAACCCGAGACCGGCCCGAACCCGAATTTAATACTAAAAATAAAAATAAACAAATTGCAATTATTTTTTTTTACTAAGCAATAACTTTAATTATTAATTTTATTCTAATTTTTTTTAATAATTTAATTAAAATTTAATATATTATATATATATATGATGAAATAATAATTTTATCAAAAAGTAAATTATATTTTGTACTTATAAGTTATAACTTTAACGTCTCATATCATGATGAATTTACAATCTAAATATTTTAAATTCTTGAAAATTTTAAAGATGTGAAAAAAAAATTGACAATAATTCAATTAATCTATAAGGGTAAAAAAATTGACAATAATTCAATTATTTTGGCCTTTTGGGTTATACTTAGACCTGCTCACGGGCCGGGCCTGGGCAGGATATTTTGTGTTCCGGGCCGGCCCGGCCCGGAACAGTAATTTTTATTATAATATTATTTTATTTAATTTTAATTATAAAAAAATAAAAAAATTATTTTTTTATTCCAATGAACAGTGTTTCGGGCCTAAACGGGCGGGCCGAGCCGGCCCAGGGCCAGGCCTGGGCAGAGAAAATAAAAAAAAAAACTGGGCCGCGGCCCGGCCCATAAGCAGCTCTAGTTATACTTATGCGGTTAGGTTAGGGTGGGTTTAATTGGATTATGACTTTCATGTGATTTTATTTTAGCGGGTGGATTTAATGGGGTTTTGGGTTTTATGGCCTTTTGGTTTTGGGTATATTTATTATATATTAATAAATAATCATATTAATTATATATTTATTACGTATAATTTAAATATAAATTATATTTTTTAGTACTACTTTATAATTTATACTTTATACTGATGAAAAAAATATAAGTACTCGATATATATATATATATATATATATATATATCTTGACTATAAGCATAAATTTTTTGCATTTTATAAGTATATAAACGAATAGATGAAGGTCAGGATTTATTTTTAAAAGTTTTTTATTTTATAGTGAATATAAATTATAATGTATTTATATTTTGAAATTCGAGCTCATCAAATCAATTATTTTAAATATCAATATATTAATTTATAATATATCATATTTTTTATAATAAATTATTTCAAAATTTGATTTTATATAACAAATTAATTTCTTATTCTTTTGGTGCTAACAAATATTAATTTTAAAAAATAATTATAATTAAAAATATCATATAATAGCAAAAGTATAAAAATAAAAATAATAATAATAATAAATTAATAATTTGTTTTTAGATATAAATATTTAAATTACGTAAAAATGATTACATCTAATATAAAATAAAATAATGTAAAACATACCCGTACCCAGATCGAACCCGAACCCAGACCGAACCCGAACCCAGACCGAACCCGAACCCGAATGGGCCCGAACCCGAATGAGCCCAAACCCGAATGGGCCCGAACCCGAATGGGCCCGAACCCGAATGAGCCCGAACCCGAATGAGCCCGAACCCGAATGGACCCGAACCCGAATGAGCCCGAACCCGGATGGACCCGAACCCGAATAAACCCAAACCCGAATGAACCCGACCCGAACCCGCCCAATTGCCACCTCTAGTTATCACCATTTGGTTGAGTGAATTTTAACTAGATCTGTTCATGTTAGATTCGGACCGCCACCTAATTTTTTTTCCAACCCAGGTTCGAATCGATCTATAAATTTAAATTATTGTTGACAATATATTAAAATATTTTTTTTAAAAAATTTATATTAATATTTTTATATTTTATAATTAAATTTAAATACAAAATATTTTTTATTAATAAATAATAATTCGAGTTAGATCGGACCGATCCAAATTAAAAAATATTTGTCCAAATTCGATTTATTACAAATTGAACTCATAACTCAATATTTGAACAGATCTAATTTTAATCAATATCTGCATGACACATTGAGTACTTCATATATATATATATATATATATCAAGACAGCGTCTGAAAGTTAAACTTTCAAGTCAAGACATTGTAGTACACAAGGTTGTCTCCACTCTCCAGTCCAGTCCATTTCTTCTTCTTCTTTTGTTTTTCCCTTTTTGCAATAAACCCTCGTGAAACAAATCATTAATTTTATAGCTCAAATGAGTAAATCTGTTTAATAGATTTGATAATTTTGTATCCGATATAATTATACGATATGAATATAATATAAAAAAATAATTAAATAAAATACAAAACATAATATTATACGAAAAAATAATTCAAATACGATAAAAATATATTAATGTATTAAAAAATATATACCATTAATTATTAATGTGTTAAAATTTATATAAATTTATATATATATATATATAAACCTTAAACATAATTATGATATAAAAAATAATATTAGCATAATACGAATATAAAAATTATCAGATTTACTGTTTATCTAGTGAAGAGTATGTTCTATTGATTAAAGAGCTGAATTTTTAATTAATATCAAGATTCAATTTTTGATAATTTTAAATATAAAAAAAATTAATATCTTGATTTGAATCCACGAGGATCTCAACTTTGTTGGATTTGATGTTCTTTTTTCGTATACTAATCGCTCTTTTGTCCTATAGTTAATGTGAAAGACAGGAAATTAAATATACAAGGAATAATTAATTAATTCACAGTGAAATAGAAAAGAAATAGAATTTATTTATATTAAAATTGGTACATCCAAGTGTTTTTTTTTTTAGTTTTGAAAAAAATAATTATTAGGAAATTTTTTTTATGTAAAAATGGATAACTTTTATAAATTTTAAGAAAATATGTTTTATAAAAAATTTAAAAAGACATAAATATCTCTTATTTCATATTTATTATAATATTTTTATCTTTTTTGATAAAAAATTTTAATTGTATTAGTATCACTTGACTCCTAACACTAAACTCAATTAAAATCTTTAATATTAAGTAGTTCTATGTATACTCACTCTGTGAGTGAAATTAATGTATAATTAGTTATTTAAATAATATATTATTAAAAATATATTAAAATTTTTAATTATTTTTAAATATAAAAAAGAAAGTGAGATAATTAAAAGAGACAAAAAATAAGTAGTGAAAAAAAACTTAAGATAATTACACATATAATTTTGGGTAAATTTGAAAAAAAATGCCTTCTAGAGGAGAAATATTGTTCAATGGTCTAATGTGTAAAAATAATTTGTAGAAAAGAAATCTAAAATTTTAGAATTCTTAATAAGGAAATAAGAAAGACTTGTTTACCCTTAATGAAATATACAAATTTCTTTTTGCCTTTGACTACTTTACTGTTTTTATTTTAAGGACTTTTTTAATTTGTATATTAAAAAGATTATTTATGAATAAATTTGGGGAAAGATTATTTGTCAAAAAAATTGTAAAAAAAAAAAAAGATAGAGAAGATAGAATGGGAAAGGGGGAAGATATGAGATAAATAATAAGAGAAAGGAAAAGGATTGTTATTAAGGGTATTAAGTCTTTGCAATTTCCTGCCTAAAAATTTTTTAATTCTCTTTTTTATATTACTTTTGTCCATTAGATCATTGAGCAATTATTCTCAATAGATTTGATGTTTTTCATATTCTCCCTATAATTTTTTTTGGAGAGAGAAAAAAATAGGAGTGGATTAATAAATGGATATAATTTTATTTTATTTTATTAAAAATTAAATTATTAATATAACTTTTTGAATATATATTGTTTATTTTATAATTTGATTTTTATGTATTTTTTAAATTGAATAGGCATCATTTTGTGACAACAAACTTTGTCAGAAGTAATATTAATTAGAAGTACACCCACTACGTGGGTGGAAGAGAAAAAAAAAATGTTAAAAATAGATAAAAGAGAAAAAATTGTTAGGGTGGTTATTGGTTAAGAAGAAGCGGGTACTTATTAAAAATATTTATTTTTAATTTTAAAAAATAGCAAAAGACATAAATAGCTTTATAAATATATTTTTATTTTTATTTTATGTAATTTTTTCAACTGAGTTAGTATCACTTGACTCGTGACATCGAACTTAATCAAAAAATTTATAATAATAGAGATATAGATATTACAGTTGTTGTGTGGTCCAAACAGAAGACGAATGTGAGAATGAACCTAGCAATTTGGACACGTCACGATTACATGACACGAAAAAATAACTAAAACACGACATGACATGAAAAAATAACACGATACAATATGAGTACACGAATGTTTCAAAATCTATATAACACAAATTATTATCATGTCAAAATTTATATAAATATATAATATCTTAAATATGATTATAATATAAAAAATAATACGAATATTATACAAATATGCGAACAAGAGAATGGAAATGTAGAACCATAAGATCAGTGAGTTGCATATTAGAATTTCATTGTTGAAATGCCACGTGAAGACAAAAGGAAACAAAATTAATACTTAATTAAAGAAGAAAAGACCCCCTTTCTTTTTTTCCTATATCATTCTTCTTCTTCTTTGAGTTTTCCTTTCCTCCTCCTAATTCTCCCTCAATATTTGAACAAACAAAACTTCAAAACCTACAAGTTCTTTTTTCACCTTACATTTCCACAAATTTATTTGTTTATTTCCTTCACTGCCATATCATGAATTTGTGGATTTTTTTTTTACAGTGTCAATGAGCAAAACATGTCTCTATTTCAGAATTTAAGTGCTCTTATCATTAAAGAATTTAACCATTTAAGAAAAACCAAGCATGGTAGTTGATATCGTACCGGTCAGTATGTATCGGTTATGAAGAAAAACGAAATGGTACTACTAACATACCTTTTCGGTTTTTATACCGGTCCGTATCAGTCGGTACCGGCCTGTATCAATAAGTATCAACCCGTACCGATTGGTACAACATTTTGATTTTTTTTTTAAAAATTCAATTTTTTAATCAACTCTTAATACTTTTTAGTAATAATTATTTTTACTTTTTTTATAAGTTCATTCAAAAATATATATATTTATTAAAATTAGGTTATTGAATCTAATTAATAATAATTTATTATATTTATTTATGATTAAAATTTTTATATATTAAATATTTATAATTTTAAAATTTTATATTTGCATATAAATATATATATATAATTGAGATATATTTATACATATATATAATATATATTATTAAAAAATTTGAAGATTAGCTTTATAAATATATATGTGAAAATAGATTTGAAAAATGCCGGTAAGCCCGTAATGGTACGATGAAACACACCGGTATCGGTACGTACCAGTACCAAAAGAAAAAAGGTATGTCCACTGGTACGGTACTGACTACTTGCAAGGCAAAGATCATATCAATTTGGCAAATTTGGCATTACTAATAGATGAATTTTTTTACCAGCTAATAAAACTTGAAAAATTATCTGATTCATTGTTAATAGAGTTTGAAAATTTTATCACCAGATTTACTAGAGCGATATATGTTTTTGTAAAGTATAGTAAAAAAATTAGAAAAATTAATACAACAAAAAATATTTGTCAATTTTTTATTCCGCTTGTAGAGTTTAAAAACTTCAATGATGATGTATAAAAAATGAACTCATAAAACTTATGCAAAAATAGGAGTCTTGATAAAATTATCCCACTTTGTCCTGAAAAAAATATATTATGGATTTTTTTATTTGTTTATTTTCTTCTAAAAAATAGTTATATTATATATGTTGAGGATTGTTTAACTGTAATTTTTACTCGTACAGATATATTTTTTAAGAAAATGTAATTTATTTGTTAATTATTCAATTATATGCATTACATATCCTCATTTTTTTTTCTCTTTCTTAATTTTTTATAATAAAATATTTATGAGCAATATTTTCAATTCATTATAAGAATATTACTATGAGACTATGAGCTATGAGTATGCATTATTTGCACCCCTCCCTCCCTTATTCTAGTTTATGTTTGACTTTACACAAAAAGTGTTGATTTTAGTGTATTTTAAAATTTTCTTTTAATAATATTAATGTTGAAATATTGCTTTTAAAAAGTTAAAAAATGAAAATCAATATAGAGTATATATATAAAAATAAGAGTATCAAATATTCAAAAATGATGAGAAAATATAATTTAAAAACATCTTAAATAAGAATGATAAAAAACCGGATAGAGAGAATAATACTTTTTTGCTATTTTCGAACTGATCGAACCAAATACAAATAAACCGAAGTTTTTATATTTTCGAATCTGCGTGGATAAAAAATGATAAGAGAGAAAGCAAGATCATAAGAATATAAAAAAAACGCGTGATTCGGCTAAGACGATCTACATCCACGAGAAACGGCCTCAAAAAACTATTCTGAATTGTGTATAAATTTGTACAAGAATGCTATGGCTATATATATATATATAATTATATATATAAAAAGTTCTCAACAATTTAAAAAAGAATCAAGTAGAAATATTATATCGTAATTTTTAATATATCGTAATCTCACCTGTAGAATCTAAAAACGACGGCGGATGAAATTTTTTTTTTTCTGAATTCTTTCAAGTATAAAAAAACTGAAATCTAAATTAGTAAAATAAAAAACCGTTACATTCTGGAAACAAAAAATTAGGAAAATGTTAAATCCTATGAGTATTTGGTCATTTGATTTGAAGGTTAAAACGATTAATGTTAAGAATTCTAGCTAGATTCCTTTTAACAGTTGTAGTCTAATTTTTCCAAATTCAAACATTCACTTTATTATTGAGGCAAGACATGAATATAAATTTGATTATCGAACTATACAAATGGAATAATTTTGGTCTTTATTTTTTAGATCAATTTAGTCTAAATTTAATGAAAATGTTATATTCTTTATCAATTTTTGATCAACTTTTGGATTTATTTTTGATAAATTTGACCTAAATTTAACGAAATTGTTCATCACATATTGGCATGTGACTATTTCCTGTTAAATTCAGACGAAATTAACAAAAATAATTTAATAAGGATCAAATTGATCGAAATAAAACCAAAATAAGAGATTGCATATAGTTCAAAAGTAAAATGTATTTATATATGCCTTTAGGTAAATATCTCGAAATGATCAGGCAGGGACATATATTAAAAACTAAAGAAAGGGAACTTTGCTTGCTCTACTTGTAATGTTATACTGTGATTAGATCTGTTCAAGGATCGGATAGTTCACCCGATTCAACTCGTATTACTGCTTATATAATAAAAATATATTTTATATTTAAATTTAATTATAAAAATATATAAATATTAATATAAAAAATTTTAATTTTTTTTTATATTATTTAAATAATAAATTGGATCGAATTTGGATTCGGATTCGAATTTGATTTTGAATTTGAATCGTGATCCGATTCATGAACAGATCTAAACTGGGTGCTGTGCTGTGCATGTTTGTTGAAGCGGCACGAAAAAAGTTGTCTTTCTTTCTTGCACTAGCCTTGCTAAACTATATGATGCAAAGCCAGCCACAAAGGGCAAAGCCTTAATCACTTTGGAATTTACTCCTGGCGGCCCGGTCACAAGTGTAAAAGGTTATTTTCAATTCAAGGACAAGGATGCATGCATGATTGCGAAATACAAGACTTACGGAAATGAATTGAATAGCCAAGCATCGATTGGTTTTGAGTTTAAATGAGTTTAGAGGAGGCAACATTAATTGAAATTTTTTCCCACCTTCATCTTGTCTCAGAAGGGAAATTGCTGAAGTTCCGGTAATTATAGTCAAGATAACAATTAATGGGTGCAATGCAATGATTCAAGCTTTGGCAGTTTCTGTCACAGTTCTAACTTTTTGGTTCATGGTTTTTGAGTTTAAGTATCCACATAGTTTCTGTATTATAATGAAAAAAGTAATTTAATCCATGTATTGTAAAAGTGAGTAATTTAATCTTTGTACAATTGAAATAGGTGCAAATAAATAAAATTGATAACGGTGTTAATGAAAAACCGTTAAAATGCTGATGTAGACTCGTAAAATCTAACATAATTAATAACTTAGAATAAAATATGAAATCTGTTAGATTTTACGAGTACACGTCAGCATTTTAACGATTTTACATTAAAATTGTTATCAATTTTACTTATTTGCACCTATTTCAATTGTACAGAGACTAAATTACTCACTTTTACAGTACAGGGACTAATTTACTCTTTTCACTACAGTACAGGGACTATGTGGGTACTTAAACCCGGTTTTTGAGTTAGAGCTCCAAATGCAATAATTTGATATATATTAGGTTTAGTCCATGAGCGTTGCAAATAGGTGATATATCATGTAATTAATATATATCAAAATAATAATATATAATTAATGTTAATAATAATATAATTGTTATTTCTTTAAAAAAGATTAAAATTAAATTAAATTTTATGAAACATATTATTGAAATCATACTTGAAAATCATACAATGGTAGATACAATTACCTACTATTTTGAATTTCCTTTATTGAATAGCTTGAAAAATGTTCAACAATAATTCATAATTGTGCTTATTCCATATCTTTTCTGATGAAACTATTCATGTAATAATTAACCACTACTTTAGGATTTCAATTTTCATAGTGAAATTGGCAATTGATAATATTTCTTTCTAAGAACACTAAATTTAAATCTTGTCTAATTTTTCAATCGAAGTTTCGTCGAGTATATGTTAATTGGAAAAAAATTGCTCTTAAGAAAGCAACAACCAATGTAATGCTCTCACAATTAGCTAGTTTATAAGTTCGTGAAATTATATCCTAAGCTTTAACATGATATGATCACTAAAGCTAGCATTCTTGATGGAGTTGATAATAAATTGAGATTTTCATGGATGCAAGTCAGATAGCAAAAGGGGAAAACTATATATTTTAGAGATGTAATTGTATTGATATTACAATTTATAGCAAATAGTCTCCTCCAATCCATGCAGTAAAGCATAATAAAGCTCGTTAGAAATCTTGTGCTTAAAATTAGACTAATTCTACTTCTAAATCAACTTATTCTTAGTGAAATTAAATTAGGGAAAGCATGACATGAATTATTTTCACCCGATAACACAAACAAACAATTATATATATATATATATGTTTCTTAAAAGTTTTTGCATCAATTATAGAAGAAGTTTGAGACATTCTACACACTTTCAACTAATTTATAAATGTTAACCACAAAACGAAGTCTAAGTTTTCAAGCTTCGTGTGGTTTGAAAATTAGCTTCCCATTTTATGTCTGTGATCAGTATATATGCCCATAAATTATCTATCCAAGTAGTGCAAATTGGCTAAGCAATATGACAAAAAAGAAAAATAATGTCTCACTATTTGTTTTGCAATATATGTACTTGGGAACAAAAGAAAACGCATATCTTTTTAGGAGGGTTCCATAAAAAAAAAGAGTATAATAGGTTATTACAAAGAGGGTTAGAAAATCAATATAAATTAAAATTTAGATAGATCACAAAAGTAATAAAATCAGCTTACTGTGTAAAAGAAGTATGTTACAAATAATGCTAAAAAATCAGTAGAAATTAAAACTTAGATATAGATCATAAAAGCAATAGAATGAGCTTACTGTGTAAAAAAAGCAATAGCGCAATATTAGAATACTAATTCAGACAAAAGTTCACAAAATAAATTAATCATGACTTCCATCTTTATATACGGAGACTTAATTAGGGTTTTTTCTATTAACTCTACTTTGATTAATTAGGATGCAATTAATAATACTAACTAATAAAATAATTAGACCTAAAACAAAAGATGCAAATAATAATTAGATCTAAACTAATTAGGTTTCATTAATTATTTGTAGTAGTCTTAAAAGAAAATAGATTTTTTAAAGAAAAATTTAATAAATCATTATCAAGGATAATCATTATTAGGAATAAAATAATTAAATTTTAGCATTAAGGATAAATAATTAATTTTAAAAATTAGCAAGGTATAGTAATTTATTTATTTAATTTTTGTATTTGAAAATACAGAGAATGAATTCAAATTGAAAACCCACGAATCAAAAATGGATCTTTAATAACGATTGTAAACTTAAACAAACAAATAATATAACATCAATTATCTCATGGTTCGAATCCCGACATTTGCTATCTCTTTTTTTAATTTCAGATTACTACCTCTTTTATACAAAAAAAAAAAAAAAAGACTGATTGAAGCCATTTCAAGTCTCAACACAAATAACTTAAAATCGTAAAATCATTCTTAACCGAGTGATCATCAGCCAATCAAAAAAATATGTGGATTGGATTTTCTTTTCAGCTTCTTCGATAATATATATTTGTCAAAAAGTTTTGGAAGAACTATTCAAGGATAAGAATTAGGCCTAAAAAGGAAAGATGCAAATAATAATTAAGCTTAAAATAATATTATGATTAATTAATGATTTGTATTAACCTATAAGAAAAATAGATTTTTATTAAAAGAATTAATAAATCATTATCAATAATAAAATTGTTAACAAAATTAATAAATCATTATTTATGATTTGTTGTAGCTTATAAGAAAATTAGACTTTTTATTAAAAAAATTAATAAATCATTATCAAGGATAAAATAATTTAAAAAATTAGTAATCATTATTAAGGATAAAATAATTAAATTTTAATATTAAGGATAAAGTAGTTAATTTTAAAAATTAGCAAGGGTATATATGTTAAAATAATTAAATTTCAGCATTAAGGATAAAATAGTTAAAATCATTATTAAGGATAAAATAATTAAATTTTAGTATTAAGGATAAAATAATTAATTTTAAAAATTAGCAAGAGTATATATGTCAAAATAAGTAAAATTTCAGCATTAAGATATACACTCAAATTTCGAGTTTAAAATATGACAAAGAAAATTTGGAGTCAAATAATAATTTTATTTATCAAAAGTTGAAAGTTACAATATATGAGAATTCTTAAACATAAAGAAAATCCTTTGATTCTTTTCTTTGCAGGAAAACTTTGCTTCAAAGGTCTTTTAACTTATTCTTGAATCAATGAAATTTGTTTCAAGGATCTTGAAGACTTGATCAAGAAATTTGATTTATGCGTCGAAGTCACTAACCAATCCCTTGTGCTTGAAGATGGACTTATACACTGAGAATGGAATAAGGAGGTAATCTACATGATCATATTAATGAGTTTAACCAGCTAGTTTATCAGTTGCTGAATATAGGAGAGAGGCTAAGTGATGAAGAGCAAGTAATTGCTTTATTAGCTTCACTGCCGCAATCTTACAGATCATTGGTGAGATCGCTGTTGGTTGGAAAAAATATCATCAAGCTAAATGATGTAACCACTGTCCTACAAGAGGATCAGAGGATACATAGAAGGGATCATGCCAATGAAAGTAGAAGCGTACTAGCTGTGGAGAGATATCAAAGAGGAATTATCACTTCCAGTGGTAGAAGTGGACAACGAGGAAAGTCTAGAGAGAGAGACTATGCTGATGTGAGGTGCTACGACTATGAAGAAAATTGGCACTTTCAGTTTCAATGTCCACAGATGCGAGAAGACTTGAAGAGTTTAAAGCTGCAAAAAGGGAATGTGAAGGCTAATACTAATGTAGTTGAAACTGATGATCATGTTGATTTTCTTTATGTAGAAGGTAATGACTCTGTTGAAAGTCATTCTAAATGGGCCTTAGATTCTGCTGCTGATGTGCATGTGCGTAAAGATCAAGCCATGTTTACTACTTTGCAAAAGGATGGAGATTTTGGCTGCATCAATGTGGGGAAGAAACAGAAGTTGAAAGTTGAAGACACATTGGAAGAGTTTTTTTGAAGCTCCATTATGGTAAAGTCCAAGATATTCCCAATGTAAGGTATGTGCCTACTACCAATGTTAACATTATTTCATTGGGAGAGATGACATTGCATGGGTGCAAGTATGTGGGAATTGGAAAGACATGCAAAGTGTACAAGGGGAATCGCTTGGTTCTACAAGGCAGAAAATGTGAGAAGAACATTTCTTATTTGGAAGGCCATTCCATAAGGGGAACACTTGAAGATAACAAAGTAGAGAAGAAGAAGACTGAAAAGAGAGTTAAATTTTCAGACAAGATTGAGGTAATTGAGACTTGGACTCAAATGAAGAGTTGTTGAGTATATTGAGTCCAAATCCCACATTGAGTAACTTGGTTAAGCCAATAGGAGTTCTTATCTCACATCGAGTAACTTGGTTAAGGAAAGGGAGTACCCATCCCATATTGAGTAATTAGGATGAGCCAAGGGGAGTGCTCACCTATAAATAGGTAGCTTGGCCTTTAGGGAGATACACCACTTATGCATAAGAGTATATAAACTTGAGAGAGGTTGTATTGGGGCTCTTTGGGTGGTGAGTGGTGAGTTATAATATTTGTGTAGAGTGTTTGTAGCTTTGTACGTGCAAAAGTTATAAGTTGTAATATTCTTTTTAGTGGAGTATTTTTATCCTTTGGGATCGTGGATGTAGGCCAGAGGAGTTGAACCATGTCAAAAATTTTGGTGTTTTTATTTTCTTTCTTCTTGAGTACTTGTTGTTGGTTGCCTGTCACGTTATTTTCCCAACAGGTTGATGTTGTGTATGGTAATCAATCCCACATAGAAAAAAGAATGGCCTTAGCTTGTTGTTTATATAGGCTAGTGTTCCATGTTGGGTTGGGCCTCAAGGGGCACCCAAGTTTTGTGGTGGGTGAGGACCTACACAACTTGGGATGGACCACACACGCACGTGCCGCCGCCGAGCTGGGTCGGGTTTGGGTCAGTAATTAATTTTTTACTGCCCAGTCGACTTAATTTTTTGTCCAAACCGAATCGGTATTACCCAGCCCGACCAACTAGCTAATTATGTCTGATTAAGACATGCTTGTTCGGTCTATAACCGAACCAGTTCCTTCCTTTTTTTCAACAGTATTTTCGATTCAGGTCTGTCTGTTGACCGAATAGGTGCTGTATGTTCCAACCGAACAGATTTTCCTGAACTGGTTTGACTGTTCCGAACAGTCATGTTATTCCCTATATATACAAATTTCCAGTGTCTATGTTAAAAAACTAATTCACTGACTGAAAAATTCTCTTCTGAGTCCGGTTTTTTGAGTCTTGTCTTGTGAGAGAGACCGACATCTTTTTTGGTTCGCCGTGTTGCTTCGAGTGTGCTCTCGACAGCAACGTTATTGAAGAGGCCTGGGAGACGAATTGTAATAGACTGTAAGCATTGTAAGGACAAGCAATAATCGTTTTAAGGTCAGAGGTCCAACATTGACTCGATATTCTACTTTTTGGTTCTACCAAAAACTATGAGTATATGTTATTTTCTTTAATGTCCGTATATTCGTATATACAAATATTTATATATATATATATATGTATATATATATATATTCTGATATGCTGGAATTATTTTATATATATATATATATGTATGCAGTAATGAAATTAAAATGCCTACATAATTCCTAACATTCTTAAGACGATTATTCGTGTTTTGTTTCATTACTATATGTTAGAATATATATATATATATATATAAGTAGTAACAGTATACAATTTTAAGACGAATTTTTTATTATTTGTTTATATATATGTGCATGAAGTAGTGAAATAATTACTAAATGCGTACAAAATTCCTAACATTACATATATAAAATATAGATAGCTTGACAAGCCTAAAGGAAAAAAACAAGAAAGAAGATTGAGATGATCAAAATAGTGAAAGAAAGGAGAAGAAAAAATGTTACAAGTAGATGCTTGTTTTTGGTTGTTAATATGTCATGCAGGGATCTCTGTTTCAGTATGAAACTTGTTCTTATAGTGTATTTGTGTCAATTTCTGCTGCAGCATGCAGTTATCCGGAGTGACTATGACAACGTGATTGGTGCCTTGCCGTATCTCAAAGTAAATAGGAATGCCAAGCAAAGACTGTCTTCAAGTGTCATGTGACGACCTATGAAGCACGGACATTTTTGTCATAGGAGTGTCCAAATATCGAACACGTATCCGACACGATTAAATACGTATCGAAGACATCAAAAAAATAAAAATAAAATCAGAAACGGTCAAAACATGATCAAGACACGGATGGATACGTCCAGACACGCGATGAAAATATTTTTTTTGCATTTTTCTTTCAATATGAAAGAAAGAAAAAAAAAAAACAATTTGGTTCTAACAAATTTTTTAATATTCAAGTTTTTAAATTCAAAACTAATTTTAAAAAAAATTAAAAAGCTATATGCATGTTAATATTTGATTGAAAAGCATCAATTTTATATTTTTTATTGTATATTATTATATAAAAAATATCTTGTATTGTCATATTCTGCCGTACCCATGTTCTAATTTTTTTTAAATTCCCATATTACCGTATCCATATCGTGTCATATCCATATTGCATGTTTGTGTCCGTGCTTCCTAGGTGAGGACTTATTTATTTTGTTTTCTTGTAGTTTCTCAAAATTATGGTAGAGAGAAATCTGTTGATTATTATAATCTCCAATGCCTTTAGTGACCGTTGATCAATTCTAAGTTGAAATTTGTTTTTTCAATCATGTCGGCACTCAGTTGACTCTAGTTTATGACACCGCGTGTATAACTTAGATGCCTTGAATGGTGAATGTTTTGGGGGTTAAGAAAAAGGCTTAGACGATATAAAGTGGCATAAGAATCCTCTTCTATTCAAAACAAAAGAGATAGAAGAGTTCATGAGATCTCTTGTATCTGCTTTAATTATCATGGCCTAGCTCTAATTAAGGATGATGAACCAGAGTCATGAATTTATGTTACTGTTGTGTGAAGTCTACCTTTTCATTGCTATTTGTTCATTGCAACTCAACTTTGGTGTAATGATAGATGATTGATGAAATAGTATTAATTTAGCAATCTGAGTGGTTCTACACAGTTGGCTGTTTTCAGGACAGAAAAACAAGAACTTCAGCATTTTTCCTTACTTCCATTATTTCGAGCAGAAAACTCATTCAGTAGGGCAATTCCATTTTGAATGGGGTTAGACCCTTGTAAGGATGTTCACTTTTTTTTTTTTTTTTACAAAAGATGTTGTAGTTTTGGGATAAAAAAAAAGATTACAGATATTGAGATTTAAACTCAGATCTACTAGATGTCACATTTTAAAGGTGATTGCAGAACCATCCGGATTAAAACCAGGTTATGTACTAAGGATGTTCTTTAGTAATACCAGTTGACCTGCAAAATGTTGTTACTAACTGAGGTCACAAAGCTAAATAAATCAATGTTTTCATTGGCCCAAGGTTTTTATTTTTGGGGTCCTCCTTGAAAAGGCTATCTTTTTCAAACCCATCAGATCTTGTTTTCTCGTATTAAGGTTGAGAACATGTGATGTTGGACTAGGGATGGCAATGGAGCGGGGCGGGGGCGGATTTTGCAATATCCGCCCCCGCCCTGTCATAGCACTGCTCTGCCCCGCCCCCAGCCCCGTTCCGTCATGGATGTTGAAATTTCAATACCACTACCGCCTTCATGGATGTCGGTTACATCCATAACCGCCCCGCTCCGCCCCATTTGATATTTATTAATTATTTTTATTTTTTTCAAATAATAAAGCATTATAAATTTTTTTTAATATAAATTCAATATAAACATGTTTCTAATCTAGGAAGAAAAAAAAATAAAGTATTAGGTTTAAGTTTTTAAAAAGAAAAAGAAAAATAATAAGTTTAATTATATTATTTTATTATTCTTTTAAAAGCTAAATATTTAAGGGTAAAATTGTAATTTCAATATTCAGGGTGGGGCGGTGCGGAGAAGGCAATTACCACAACTGCTCCATCCCCGCCTTTCGAACAAAAAAAACCGCACCGCCCCGCTCCGCCTCCATTGTTCAAAAAAAAAAAAACCTCTCCATTTGGATCGGATCGGTTCGAAATCCATCGGTCGGATCGGATTTTGTCATCCCTAGATGTTGCTCTAGTAGCCCGTAGGGTCTGTCAGTTCACAAGTTTCACACCAAACAAAACATCGAATCCTATCTTTTAACAGGAGGTGGGGAGCTTATAGATTGAGGAGTTGCTTGATTCTCAGTGTCATAACGTGTCAAATACGAATTCAGCATGCTAGACACAAATAATGGAGTCGCCACTAATCATCTAATCTAGATGTGATTAGTCGCCTTTATAAATCTATCCTATTTAAAGTAATTCTAAGCTTGACTAAGACACCTTAAAAAGAATAGGTTCTGGTCTACTTATCAGAACTAGGTTCGGGAGTACGGTTACGTGTGAGGAAGGATTAGCACCCTCACAACGCCTATCTAAGAGATAATACCTAATTAGTCTTGTGATACTTAAAAAATCTTAATTAAATGGTCTTGTCTATCCTATTTCATTTTAATTATTAAAGTTAGAAATCTCGGAAATCATTTTTTAGGTATTCCTTTCATTCATTCTGGAGAAATTACTAAAAAATATTTTCTCACCTCGAGAGTATTCAAAAGAAATCATTCGTTTTATTGAAGAGGATCCGTCATCGGAAAAATTAAATTATTTAATCAAATTATTTCTCTTAAATTAATTTTTCAAAAATAATCCACATTTTATTAACGTTTGTTTGAAAAATAAATTCTGATTTTTAATATCGAAAATTATCCCTTAAAATATTCTTCCATTCGTTAAGGAGAATTTTTAAGAGAATTTTTCTCACCTAGAAAAATCTCAAAAGTCATCCATTCGCAACTTTCTTGAATTTCATCATCGGAAAAAATCTGAATTTATCCTTCAATTTAAATTAAGCATTTATTATGGAAAATCAATTTGAGAAAAAGATGTTGAAAATTAATTATTCTTAAAAAATAATTTTTTGATGTTTATTGGTATTGAAAATTATCTCTTAGAAAATCCTTCCACTCATTCTGGAGAATTTTTAAGAGAAATTTCTCACCTAGAAATTTCTCAGAAATCAACCATTCGTAATTTCTCTGAATTTCATCATTGGAAAAATCTCAATTTATTAATTAAAAAATAACTAATCTTCAATTAAAAATAAATTATATTACTAATCAAATTAAATAAAATAAAATAAATAATTAATAAATAATAATTAAGAGTTAATAATAATAGTTAAATAATAATTAATAGTAATATAAATAATAAATAATAATAGTAAATAATAATAATAATAATAATAGTGAATAATAATAATATAAAAGTTAATAAAAATAATAGTAAAAAATATATACATAATAATATTTAAAAATAATATAATAATAGTAATTAAAATAATAATATAATAGTAATATAAATAATAAATCGTTCAAAGTTGATTCATAAAAATATACCTGCAAACATCAAAACTAAAAATAAAATTAGTCACAATAAATAATTAATTAACATTTAAACAAATAATATAAAAAGACTCAAGTCAAAAAAAAAAAAAAAAAAACGTAAAAGGATACAAAAGGATGCAAAAGGAAATAAAATAAATGAAACAAAAGAAACAAAAAAAAAAAAAAAAAACAAGACAACCAGCAACTGGGTCGGGCCTAGGCGCGGGCTGGACGTGGGTCAGGCCCGACCCGGCTGCTGGTCCCCTCTCATTTAAATAACAATTTTTTTTGTTCACTTTCCTTACCTCTTTTTTTTTTTTAAAAAAAAAAAAACTCTTCTTTTTCTCTGTTCTCTCTCCTCAAGAACCTCAAGAACAAAACCCAAAAAAATTTCAAGATTCCGGTTACTGCCAGCTGTCGCCGTCGCCGTCGTCGGGCTCCGGGCTCAGAAAAATCCCAAAAAATCTCTAAAAATTCCTTTCGATCTCCTCTTTCCAAAAATCAACTTAGTTTTTCCCGAATCTAACCCGATAATCCTAGATCTGAGTTTGAAAGTCGCAACTTCAATCTCTCCGGTCTCCTCCATTGGCCGCCGAATGGCCACCACTTTCTAGCCTTTGCTTCCTCTAATTAAAACCTAGACTTTTCTTCACAAAAATCTTTTCGAAACAAATCCTAACACTACCACTCTCAAATTTCGAATTTTTCACACACAAAAATATATATATTTTTTACTTTCTTATTTCGAAAATACTATGCCTTTTTTTTTCTTCTCATTCTCCTTGATTTCTCATGTCTTTTGTGTTGTGATGCTTAGGTTCTTTAAATAGGGAAGAGATTTAGTTCTACTAGAATTAGAAATTTCAATCTAATCACATTTTTTTAAAGTCTCATTTCAATCCAAAAAGAGGTTTATTTCAACCCAAATTTTTGTGTTCTTGATTTTTCTTTTAATTTTCGAAATTATCCTCTTTTTTTTTTTCTGATTTCCTTTTTTTTTTGATTTTTTTGTTTTATTTAATTAAAAAAAATAAAGATAAATAATATCTGGATAAAATTCGGTGTCTACAGTTGCCCCTCTTTGTGCATTCCCTGATAAATAGGGGATGTGCAAAGACGTAGACACCCTACTAAGTCCTATGTACTTAAAGACAATCCTATTGTAGAAAAGCTCCTCTAAGCGAGGCGTAAACTTTAAATAAACTCACCGTAAAACATACTCCTCCACCGAGGCATCAACTTTAAATGAAAATAAATAGTCCTCCACCGAGGCTTCAACTTTAAATGAAAATACTCCTCCACCGAGGCTTCAACTTTAAAAGAAAATACTCCTCCACCGAGGCTTCAACTTTAAAAGAAAATACTCCTCCACCGAGGCTTCAACTTTAAAAGAAAAACTCCTCCACCGAGGCTTCAACTTTAAAAGAAAATACTCCTCCATCGAGGCTTCAACTTTAAAAAAAAAAACTCCTCCACCGAGGCTTCAACTTTAAAAGAAAATACTCCTCTACCGAGGCTTCAACTTTAAAAGAAAATACTCCTCCACCGAGGCTTCAAATTTAAAAGAAAATACTAGAAATTTGCAAATTCTCAAATGTAAATGTAAACTTCAAAAATCTTATCTTGAATCCCAAAAGAAATCGCTAACCTCGCAAATTAGCATTCCAAACTCATGTCCAAATCATACTGAATACCTGAAATAAACTTTCTTGTGTGCAAATACATAAATGCAATGCAGTACATGAATGCCATGAATGCCGATGCATATCGTGCAAATGGATGTCATGAATGCTCTATAAATCAACTCCCTGAATTTCTTGATCAAAATAAAAGGTTCTCAAGCTCATCATTCATCTCTGTTCGCACAAGGCTTCAAACTAGTAGAACGAATCTTATTATCTCTTTCATTTTTCAAAATCTTCTGAATATGAACAAATTTCTTTCTTCAAAAATTTCAAAACACCAATCATTCTATATCTCATCTTATGCCAGCTCAACTGGGCTTTTAACATTCCATCATGGAAATTCTCCTCTTCAAGGATTCTCACTTTTAAAAATCAAATCTCATCTCATCTCCTGACTTTTCTGTTTAGTTATTCATAGATTTCTCATAAAAATAAATGTAGGGATCTCTTAAGATTATATTCCAATTTATTAATCATTATTCTAATTTCATAGCAAACGCAATGCATGATGCATTCCCTCTATTCAATGCAAAGGTATAAAATTGAGAATAACAAATGGAAGACAAAAATGAGCTGGAAAGAAAGATCTTTGAAAAATTCTATCCAAAAGTTATAAATTGATACCCGGAGGTTTTGAAAAGTTAACCGGTGATTTTGAAAAGATACTCGGAGGCTTTGAAAAGATACCCGAAGGTTTTGAAAAATTACCCGGAGGTTTTGAAAAGATAATTTTCAATACCAATACCAATAAAAATCAAAAATTTATTTTTTTAAAAAGAATAATTAGTTTTCAACATCTTTTTTTCTCAAATTGATTTTCCATAATAATTGTTTAATTTAAATTGAAGGATAAATTCAGATTTTTTCCGATGATGAAATTCAAGAAAGTTGCGAATGGATGACTTTTGATATTTTTCTAGGTGAGAAAAATTCTCTTAAAAATTCTCCAGAACGAATGGAAGAATATTTTAAGGGATAATTTTCGATATTAAAAATCAGAATTTATTTTTCAAACAAACATTAATAAAATGTGGATTATTTTTGAAAGATTAATTTAAGAGAAATAATTTGATTAAATAATTTAATTTTTCCGATGACGGAGCCTCTTCAATAAAACGAATGGTTTCTTTTGAATACTCTCGAGGTGAGGAAACATTTTTTAGTAATTTTTCCAGAATGAATGGAAGGAAGACCTAAAAAATGATTTCCGAGATTTCTAACTTTAATAATTAAAATGAAATAGGATAGACAAGACCATTTAATTAAGACTTTTTAAGTATCACAAGACTAATTAGGTACTATCTCTTAGATAGGCATTGTGAGGGTGCTAATCTTTCCTCATACGTAACCGTACTCCCGGACCTAGTTCTGATAAGTAGATCAGAACCTATTCTTTTTAAGATGCCTTAATCAAGCTTAAGATTACTTTAAATATGATAGATTTATAAAGGTGACTAATCACACTTAGATTAGATGATTAGTGGCGACTCCATTATTTGTGTCTAGCATGCTGAATTCGTATTTGGCACGTTATGACACTCAGCTGATTCAGTACTTGTTGCTGTAATCCCTTCTTTTGGCCAAGTGATGGTGTTGTAGTTCCTTTTTGTTTTCTTTTTGGTTGGTAGTTCCTTTTTGTTTTTGCAGGTGGTGGTGGTGAGAAGAATGGGATGTATGGAATAGTAGGTTGGTATAGTGGGGATTGAGGGCAAGTTTGGCAGAGTAGTAGGGATGGTACTGGTAGGCAATGATGGCATGCTAGGAAGCGGAGGTAGAGTTGCAGGCTTGGGTGGTCGGCAATGTTGGTTGTGGTGGCAGAGTTGGCAGCTGGAGGAGATTACGAGCTGCTAGGCCAACATTGATGCTTGAAAATCACAAACCCATGAACAATGCTAAAACAAAACAATTGAAAAGAGGCCATCTTCTAGAAATTTGAAAAGAAAGCATAGAGTCAATTTGAATGTTTTGTTAGTTCATCTTCTCTTTAATGTTTGGATTAAGAAATTGTCAAATGTAGTTGGTTGGCCTGAATCTGTATTTTGTCGTGTCATAATTGTGTTTAAAATATTTATATTTATATGAATTTTGATACGTTACTAATTTGTATTATATAGTTTTTAAAACATTTGTATATTCCTGTGGTGTTCGTATTATTTTTTCGGATCTTGTCATATTTTTTACGTATTTTAATTATTTTTTTTTGTGACGTGTCTAGTATTATCAGGTATAAGAGTCAGCCACTTGTATCAAGTCTGTCAACATGTCAAATAGTATCCAAAAGGTTGAGGGTACCAAAGTTTTTCTTAATTGGTGATGACTGATGAGTTATCTAACTGGAGTTCAGGGTTGTTGGCCTTAATTATACATCTAAGTAGAATCTGCCATTGCCATTGGGCAGCCAGCAAACAATGCCAGTTCTTTTCTTTTCTTGAAAATATAACAAATGAAACATTTAGAATAAAAATTCTTTTGGGTACGTCTACCAACTATGGAAAGCATCGAATTCAGGGTTTAATTAGTTTAGATGATTTATATAATCATTTTTAAAAAGTGATATCTAATAGATCTGGGATTCTTACAGCCACTCTTAAAAAAGAGACAATTGGTGCGAGAAAACATTAGCTTTGAAGTAATGATGAAAAAACCGGATCGGCTGAATCAACCGAAAGCCGGTAGGTCAACAGTTCAACTATGTTAATGTGATCATAAATTTTAAGAAACAGTGAAAACAAAAACAAACAAAAAAACCGGGAATTGGTTAACTCGGATGAATTGAAAATTTGTGGATTTTTTATATTTTGGGGGGGGGGGTTTAGCCCAATTTTATTAATTGGGATCCGTTGGATTAAATTCAAACTAAAATTTAAAACCATTAATCATATTGTTTTAAGTCCAAATTAAAAATTATTAACCATTTTATTTTAAACCTAAATAGTATATGGAGATTTACATGAGTTGAGAATATTGACACATTTAACAAATATAGATTATTGTTGAATCGGAAATCGAAAATCGAAAATTTGATCAATTTGATTTCTGATCTGATGTTTTATTCATTGCTTTGAAGTGTATAAACAGGAAACAGTAGCTATTCCTGCTAGCAAGATTTCTGTCCCCCAAAAGAGGCATTCCTGACTTTGAGATGGCAAAGCCAAATGATTGCTTTGAGTAACATTTTCCAGGTAAAGATGATGGAACAAATGATGCTCAAGCATATGCAGATGCTCAAGCATACGCAGATGCACAATTTTGAAATGAAGTTTGAATAAATGAGTAAAGCTTTGTTAAACTTAAAGGGCAAATGACTCTTCTTTTTCTTTTCTTTTCTTTTTTACATATTTAAAAAGAGTAGCTTTATGTACAAAGGGAGACTAAACTTAGCTGTACAAAATGAAAATCTAGTTCAACTTCCATCATGTCATATCTGCTTAACTTCTGAACATTTTATAACATATGTACACTTTGGTTTCTTCCATCATGTCATATATATATATATATATATATATATATATATATATATATATATATATATCTGCTTTCAGGGCAGGGATCAGGAAGGAGGTGGGGAATGAATGGTGGTATCAGGTAACATGGCTACTGTCACTACAAAGTATTCACATCCAATAGGGAGACCATAAGGGTTGAAACCTGATCCAGAATTCAACGTTAGCCGCTCTGTCCCTGCGTTAGACGTCAGTTGATCCGTAGGATCCGCCCTACCATGATCAGGTCTAGTTGATGACGCCGGCAATGGTTTCACAGTTTGGCGCTCAATATGCACGATCTGCCCAACAATATAGCTCGGTTGGCTTAGGAGATGATCGGTAAACAAGGCCACAGATTCAGCAGACAAGTAGTATTTAAAGCAGTTTCGGGTGATTGCTTCATAATGCCTAGCTGAATTTAGTACAAATGCAGCAATCTCATGGACTTGCAGGCGGCTAAAAGATATCTTTTCCTTGTTTGCCTGAAGCAAGAACATCAAAACATGGTTAATGGCTCTGCAAGAACAAAAGCTGACAAAGCATCTTTCATGGTTCAAGCATATATATATATATATATATATATATATATATATATATATATATATATATTATGGTATAAACAAGGCTCATCCACCCAATCTTATGAAGTTAATAACACTGCGAAAAGTTACCTGCTTCTCAAGTTGATGCTTAGTGTACAAAGTTTTAACCAGCTCGTTTTTCTCTTCCAATTCCTTCCTAAGTTGTTCATTTACTGCTTCGACATTAGTGTACTTCTCATGCAGCTCTTCACGATGTCTGGACAAGAAACCAACTTTTTCGGCAAGGACCCGGATACATTTGCGGAACTCAGCGGTGCCATCATCATCACTATCACTAATGAAACTGAAAAATTTATAGCACAGACATTTGGACCATTGTCATTAAATTGTCAATCAAGTGAAAATTCAACAGGAGAAAAAAGAAAAAAAAAAAAAGAAAAAAAAAAAAAGCACTTCAGAACATCAGAAAAGATAGTCATATCTGTGTATCACCCTTTAAACTTCTAAGTAAATAGATAGCAGAAGTTTCTTTTTTTCCCCAAAAAATGAAAAAGTGCAATGTGGTTGAAAAGGAGAAAAGAGAACCAATTTCCAACCACATTCTTATAAACTCTGCTTTCTAGAATGCTAAATAGGACCTAAAAGTTTTACTGCTGAGTGCTTAGACTTCAACTATAAAATTTGGTTAAGCTTTCTCTTCGCTTTAATTTATGAAGTTGAGAAGAAAATTCTGAGCCCCCCGTTTTTTGGCCCTAAAAATGGCCTACCAGTGGAAAAGAAATAGTGGGATTGGGTGAAGGAAACTGAATGGAATATTACTACTGTGCAAGCCTCACAAGCATGATAGCAAGTAACTTACTTGGCCAAAGACTGAGCCAAAGCACGCAAAGAATCAGCAAAACTGGCAATCCCACCAGGAGCATAGACACAATTTCGAAGTCTTTCAAAAAGACCACGCATCTTCACAGCCGATGCACGCAGCACACTATATTCTGAGGCTCTCCGATCAGCAGCACAACGATGGCTTTGGGCTTCCTCTCTTGCTTCATGCAAACAATTCTCCAAGTGAGCACAATTCATCTGTGACTCAGGGAGGGAAAATTAGAATATAGCACATGATGGTGATCAAATAGCTAAATTTACAATATAAAGGCAAATAACATAGGTTAGACTTTCCTTAAACATTCCATCGAATCAAGTTTGACTGGCAGTGCAATTAGATGTAATCTAGACGATATATGGTACATGCAACACACTTAATCATCTAGAAATATCTAGCATTAAGTGGATTCTGCCCCAGAAAAATAAAATTTCCCTGTATCCTATAATCTTTAAATCAAGTCAAAGGAATGCGTAGCACATTATATTCCATTATACCTGTGCTGTATTTTAGTGGTAATACTGAAACAACTTATACTCTTCTCAGTCATGTTAGCACTTAGCAGATAGAACAGCATAGTAATTACTACCAATTTTCAGATCAACTCTAGCATACCAGAAAAACTTAGAAAACATGATTCCAAATAATAACATTAAATGAGTTCACATCCTCTCTATAATATGTGTGGGAGCCGAGTTCACCACTAACCTTCTTCTAAATAAGTTCGTCTGTAAACTTGGGCACCCAGTTCAGCCTCCTATTTTTCACGTTTTCTCTCACTTTGGAGAAGTTATTTACACCTTAAATGGTCTTTTGTTTAGTATGCTCCAATTCTATGTCTCTCTCTTCACCCATATTGTGGATGCCACTAGGCTAGTACA
Organism: Fremontodendron californicum; assembly: GCA_030761205.1. Classification (NCBI taxonomy): domain Eukaryota; kingdom Viridiplantae; phylum Streptophyta; class Magnoliopsida; order Malvales; family Malvaceae; genus Fremontodendron; species Fremontodendron californicum. The sequence continues at coordinate 5,570,202 of JAULJL010000045.1, forward strand.
AATAAAAGAAGGAACAATTTACTCGTACATCTAGGAGAGCATACATAATTAAAGGACATTGTGAACTAAGTACAAATGAAGCAAAAGGTACTAAAGTAAAGAATAAGCAGCAATGCATTCCATTTCCACATCCTCGTTATAGTCCAGCAACAGACAAGTATAACCTTATAACCATTTGGAGATTGGTAGCCCAACAAGTCGTACTCGTACCAAGTTTCATCCCCACTTCCACATAATGTTCCAGGTAACTTAGTGTACTAAAATAAAGTATACGACTTGAAATACTGTAGTTCATAAAATCCCAGTAATATCCGTGTCTTACCTAACATGAATGCATACTAAAAGATATGCTAAATGAAGAACAATTAGAAATACAAATCAGTTAAATCTATCATAAATCTCTGGAAAACCAAAATGCAAATAGGGATTCATCTGCTACTACCTGAGATTCATCAAGAAGTTTACGACTCGTTTCCATCTCCCTCCTAAGCATGGAAACCTCATTCAAAGCATCTCTAAGCTTAGTTTCAGTTTCATTTAATTGGTTCAACTTCTCTCCAAGTGCACTTTGCAATTCCAACACAAGATCCCCCCTAACTTTAGAATCTAAAACCAGCTCAGCTGCTATCTCACAAGGTAAAGCATTCAGAGGCTCAGGCATGCTCTCAGCAGTAGAACTGTTAGTGAGTGACATGCCAGAGCCAGACTGTCCCACCATCTTATCTTTCCCATCTTTCTCACAACCTTCCAGTTCTTCTCGATGCGGCTCTTGCATTGAAGAATCTAACTGCAGATTGAGCATTCCAGTGGAATCCATCATAGTCTCATCAACCCCTTCTCGACCTCTGCTTGATTGCCGTGTAAGAAGCCCCAGCTTTGTATCCAAAGAATTTGAAATGCAAGAAACCTCATCCATGGGCTCGGATGTAGATATGTGAGGCACATTCACCTCAGAACCTGAGATTTCTGGCTTGCAGTCATCAGCCTTTGAAGCCAGGAGGCCAAAGTCAGTGACATCATTGGTTTTAAGCTTCTGCACCTGTAAATACTGATCAGACAATCTGTGCTCCAGTTCCTGAATGCGCTTCTCATATAAAACACACTGCATTTGTTTTGCCTTGAGCATAGACTGGAGGTGTTTTCCATACTCATCTTTTAGATGCAAGGCTTCAGCAGTCTTTTCTGCAGCATTTTTCAATAAAGTATTGATTTTACTATCATCAAGTAATTTGTATTCAAATTCAGGACCCAAAGAACAAATCAGGGCTATTGCAGAAGCAAGTTCAGCTTTCAGTTTTGCATTCTCAACTTCCATCTTGCTAGTTCCAGCAATCTCTACCAATTCACATCCCTCGAGGAAGTCATCAGAATCATCTTTTTCAAGAGTATCTACACCAATCTCTTCAGTATCAGCTGAATGAGAACTCTCATTCAACATGGAAATTGAACCTCTTAAGCTAGCAAGCTTCTCAGCCTTGGTAGGCAGTCCTGCTAAATACTCAGGAGCATAATGGTCCAGGTCAGGAATATCAATATTAAGCAATATAGTGTCAAAAGGAGCTATATTGACATCAAACTGGTTAGGGGTGTCATATAACCCCATGGAAGCCAATACATCCTTGGGTATGTACAAACCATGTGCTTTTAGAAACTCCTCTCGTCTCCTGACCTCAACTTCTCTCTTTGTTGCCAGCCTTTCAGCGAGCTGAGCAGCCATGCCCATGTAAAGCTTCATACATGCCTTTCTTCTTACTATTTCAGCAAGACAGGCTCTGTATGCAGGACCAATTCCGTGGACCAATTTAAGGTCCATAAATAGATCCTCCTGACGCACCATTGCCTCTTTGAAAACAGGAAACTGCAACTTGACATCCTTGATGAGGTATGTAATATACGTTGTCGTTTGCATGTAACTGTGAACAAAGATGTTCATTTCATTCTTCTTATCCTTGCAAAACTCAAGCAGCTCTGATATTGCACGTTCACAAGCCACCATCTTGGGCAGATGACTCTTGTCATGGACATCATACATAGGACCCAGGGCTGAAACTGCATCATGAGGACGAAGGGAGGAAGATAATTGGCATGACAGACAATCATCTACAAGCTTCTTTACTGTATTGACGTCTTTGCTGCAGGAATAGACACACAATGTCATCAATTTCAGACATTAATGAAATTTTGCAAAGACAGTTACTACAGAAGATCATCACAACAAAAGCACGCAGAAGAAAAAGTGTAAACTATAAAGCAGTTGACAAAAACTGTGTGCTAAACAAAAGTTAGCCTTATGATTAGAAACACCTAAGATCCATTTAGATCTCAGAAAGTACAGTAGAAAAGAAATAAGGGTTATTAAATTGGCTAAGAAATAAATTTCAATTTCTTAAACTCATAAATATTCTTTAAGAGGAGAAGTGTTAACAACTAGGATTAGAAGGAATAGCTTTCAGTTATGCATGCTTCAAATACAGTTTCAAATGTTATTAAAGGTCCATAATCCTTTTATAACCAGATTAGACTAGTATGACATTAAAACTCCCAATCTTGTGTTAAGAAGTTCTTCAGTTGGTACTATTTTGGATGATATACATAAGTTACTCTATGCTAGAATCAAAAGTTCTACAAGAAAAGCAGTCTCCAACAGGTCAGAGCCATATGGACGTGAGGAAACCCATCAACAAACCTTCAAACCGCCAAGCCACATAAGATTGGTGGAAAGGCTATTATTATCCTCATATACAAGTTCTTACAATCCTCATCAATCAGTCAGGTGATTGACTTGGAATTTGTCAGTTCCCATGGATGTTGCTTAGTTCCTTAATAAACAAGAAGTCATCCATGTCTAGCTCCTCAAATTTCCATTTTGAAATCCCAAACAAAGGGCCTTAGTGCCTAACATCAATTCACACAAGAAACACACCAGCTGAGTTCTTTCCTAATCTGGAATACTAATCCCTGCTTTTCTCTCCGGGAGCCATGCAAATTAGAAATTTGTTCTAGGTTGTGTGTCTAAAATTCATTACATCATTTCTAATAAATCATGCAGAAAAAAGGTCAAAAGAATAACAAAGGCAATATTTTGTCCATACAGCTGGGGAACACTCAAATCTTAAATTGATCCACTGTGAGGGCAAGCATCCAATATAAAGAAGAAAACATCAAAAGTTCAAGATTGAAATGACAAAACTAGCATAAATAATCAACACTCTGGATCAGAATTTTATACCATAATGCAAGGGGGATGGGATGTACAGATCAAAATTCCCTTCAGAGGAAAAGAATGCATAAACCAAAAGAGTAAACCTTAAAGACTGGAAAATGCTCTTCTGTTCATTCAGGTATCTCTGATGCTCCTTAATGGTTAGTTCTAAATTCTTAATAGGCAAGGAAGCTCTCGAAGTGAACAACCCCTCTACCTTGCGCTTCACTTCACAAAACATCTGATTGAATTGTACAACTTTGTTCTCAAATTGCCTGTGGGAGCTGTTACAATTTTCCGCAGACTTCCTTAAGTTATCTTCCTTCACAAAATCCAACAAGCATTTCCTACTAGCAGTCTGCAATGTAGGGTGAAGCTTGATGGATCTCAACTTCTGCATATCCTTATCAAAGTTTGCCAACAAACCAGTATGATAACGATGTTGCTGGTTATACCGCTTCATAAATCCCAAACAATTTTGGTGAATCATCCTATAATATTGATCTAAATTACTCCTAGCAACTTCCAATGCCCTCTCCTGAACCTTCTGTTCCCTCAACAGCCTTTCACAATAGTCAAACTTTAATTGTGTTTGTTTATATATAGCATCTCCACGGTGATAATGGTACCTAAATTGCCTCTCATAAGAAGGTAAAGCCTTCAAAGCAGGGTCAGGAGCATCATCCAAAGGATGAGGGTCACTAGAAGAAGCCAGCAGCCGGGGTTCTGAAACTTCAACTATATCAACTTGCTCTGGTGGTGGTGGTGGGGAACTAGTTTGCAACCTTGCCTTGTTAAAGATGAAGACTTCGCGGTCAATGGAAGGAAGCTTATATTCAGAAAGTGGCCTTTGCGGCTCAAGCTTCAAGTCTGCACATAGAACGAGCTGATCATTGAAGTGAATGCCAGAATCCGGTTCGATCGATTTCATAACTGCCTCGACCAATGTAGTTTCATCACAATCGAGCTCAAACGAATATCCATTTTCAGCTATATGAACCAAAAGCTTCCCTTCAGCAATCAAATTCTCCGTGATACTTGAACTCATCTTTTCTTCAGCTTCCCAAAAGCCACAATAAAAACCCCAAATAAACCACTCAAAATTCAATCTTTTTGCAAATTAACCCACTCCCAAATGGTGAAAAGTTACCAAAATCTCTGCCGTTGATGATAAACCCCCCAAATTTTCACCAAATCCACCTATAAATCTGCAAAGGCTCCCGGAAAGGATATATCAAACCAATACAATTCACAAATTTAACCTTGAACCCTTCTGACCCTAAATCGAAACAGACCCACAAATTATAATGCCACCAAAATCCTAATCCCCATCAACCCACCACCAAATACAACAAATTACCACGGACCCAGAAAAAAACTCCACCCCAAAATCCTCAGATAATCCCCAAGTTTCCTTTTTCTTTTATCACAAACCTTCAAAAATTAACAGAAAAAACAGGGTTTCGAATAAGAAAAGGGAAAAAAAAGAACGAAAGATGAGAAGAAACTAAAATCAAAAGCGATTACGTGAAGAGAAGGAATCTGCAAGGAGGGATTGCGTTCTTTTTTTAGGGTCGGAAAAAAGTTCTCTCCACGAAAACCTTTCGATATCATTTTTTTTATTTTTTAATATCTACGTCTTCTTCTTTGGGTTCTTCTTAATGGGAAAATCTCAGAGAACCCTCTGTGGGAAGTTACCACTACGATGTTAGCAGAACTGCAGAAGAACTCTCTATTTCTCTCTCTCCCCTTTATCTCGGGGGGGTTTAGGATAAGTTCGTTTAAAATAAGTTTTATTTTATATATATATATATATATAAAAGATAAAATTATATATAAATAGGATAAATTATATAAAATTATTATATTTATATAAAAAAAAAAATTTACATATAAATATAATAAATTACATATATACATAATAAATTATATATAAATAAAATAAATCTATCATGTATTTATGTAATATTTTACAAATATACTTTTTTTTACTTATAAATATAATACAAATTACATATAAATATAATAAATTACATATATAATAAAATAACACCTTTCCTTAGAATTTTTTCTTTTTATCATCTTAGAAAAACCAAAAAAAAAAATGGTTAATTTGAAAAAAATACCATCAATATTGAAATAACTATTAAATAGTATAACAGTCAATAATTATTTGAAAAAAAAAAGAAAAAACAAATTATTAAAAAACAAATTATAAAAACAAATTTATTCTTAATAAAAGAAACTTTCTCTTCTCGTCTTCTTCCCCAGTCCCGACCCATTTTTTTTTTCTGTGTACTGATTCTTGATTCTTCAATTTGGCTGGGTACTGAGTAGTTGGCACCATTGATATGTTTTTCAAATTTACCCAATAAACTTACACTTCACCATACTCAAACCAACCCTCCCAAGAAAAAACCAAATTTTTCAATAGAGAAAGTGAATCCAATCATTTTAATACAAAAAAATGAGATGACGGCAGCAGTTCACATGAAATAAATCAAAGAGTTTGGTTTGATCTTCCAACCAAAAAAAAAGGTTTTGGATTGAGATTTTAGAGCTTATGAAACTTTCCGCCTTGTTGCCCAATTTCAACTTTCGTAAAAATTCCCTAGAATTTTGAAATTTTCTTTCCAAAAACCGATCTTTTCTTGATCCTTGATCAGCTGTTCAAATTTTCAAAAATACCCGTTTTGAGTTTTGATTAGAAAATTTGGGCGGTGGAAGTTTCACTTTCATTTTTTTTTTTTTTTTTTTTTTCAGCAACTAAAGATAATGTCTTTACAATTTTCCTTTCTATCATTTTTTTTTTATGAATTATTTTTATTCATTAAACCAACAAGTGATTATTTCACTATTGGTAATATGTTTTTCAAATTTATCTAAAAGAAAAATGCTAATCAACTTTTAATTTAATTTATTGCTTTATTATTAGGATTTTATAAATGAACGTTTTAAAGATATTTTTTTTAAATTATTAAATATAATAATATTTTTAATTAATATATTATATTTAATATAATATTATTATTATAAATAATATATTAATTAATCTTAAAAAATATCTAAAACCACTCGTTTGAAATGCCATTTTCATCCCCTGACAGCTTCACGAGACGTTAAAGAGGTTAAAAACTTTTTCATTTCAATGTTGGATACTTGGATTTGGTAAAAATAAATACTAACTCAAAAAGAAAACTATTTTTTTTTTTTTTTATGAAAAAGAAAACTACTTTTTTGAGGAGAAAATATTAGGGTTAATTTGATAAACATATCTTCAATAGTCATTTTATTTTTAAATGGTTTAATATGTTAGAATTATTTAAAAAAGAGAAATTAAAAAATTAAAAATTATTAGAAAGGATATTATAATGATAAAATTATCATTAAAGAAAAAATCTCTTTCTCCTTTCTTTTTCCATTAAAAAAATATTATTTTTTAAAAATTTTAATTAAAAATAAATTTTAAATATTTAAATATTTATTTTTTAATTTCTAATTTTTTAATTTTAAAAAATAAAAAATAAAAATTTTATTATTTAAAATTTTTTAATTAAAAAAATAAACCAAAAAATAAAAATATTTAAATATTTACTTTTAAAATTAAAATAATTTATTTTCAAAAAATTTATTTACATGATAAGAGGAAAAATAATTTTTTTTCATTAAGGGCAATTTTATCTTTACAATATCCTTCCTAACAATTTTTAACTTTTTCATTTCTTTTTTTTAAATAACAGTAACATATTAGACCATTTAAAATAAAATGACTATTGAGGGCATGTTTTTCAAATTAACCCAAAATATTATAATTAGTAGATTTGATAATTTTGATTATAATATAATTACATGATACAATACGACACGAAAAAAATAATTAAAATAGACATTACACCCAAAAAAAACACAAATATGATACAAATAGACGAATGTTTGAGAATTTATATAATACAAATTGTTAATGTGTTAAATTTTATATAAATATATAATATTTTAAACACGATTATAATATATAAAATTAATACAAACATAACGCAAATACAGCGATGATTAGATCTAAAAACTAATGCTATTTATTTTTTTAAAAATAAATTTCATTTTAAAATATTTAATCTCAGAATAACTCAGATTTAGTTTAAGTATTGTTACTCTTCTCCTAAAAGGATTGAGTTTCTATTAAGTTTCTTATTTTACTTTCATATAAATTTAACGAGACATGAGATTCACACCAATTATTAACCTCAAAAAGTAAAAAGTCATGTAAAATTAAGAAATAACTAGTATTAAAAAATTATTCGCATTGAAATAAAATACCTACAACTACACATAAATAAAAATTTTAATCTAATTTTACTTTTATTTTCAAGAAATTTCACACTGCTCAACCTACAAAGAGACAAGAGAAAATCGGACTAAACCAACAAGTTTTAATCTTCATATTTTTTGGGTCGGTTATAAGAATCAAAACATATATAAAAAAAAAAAAACTAAACCAGCAAGTTTTAATCTTCATATTTTTTGTAAGAATCAAAACAAAAAAAAAAAAAAAATATTACGCCGAAAACACAAATCAACCTCTTCCAATTATTCTTATTCACCACAATTCTCTCAAGTTTTAATAGTTTTATATCATTATTTATCACTTCCGACCATTTTTTTTTCTCCCCTATAATATTTTACTTTATGCAACGTCAATTTGCTTCATTTTTCTAAGAGATGCATCCTTCGATCTATGTCTTATATAACCAAACTAATATAAACAGTTTTCTCTCACCTTATTTTCTATAAGAGATATCCTAACTTGGAGATGAGTATCTTTATTTATAACCCTGTCCTTATTAGTCTTACCAACATTCCGTACCGTATAGCAAAGCAAGTTTAATAGCCGTCCTACAAAACTTTCCTTTCAAACGCAAAGGTATATTGCAATCATACAAAACTCATGTTGTACTTCTCCGCTTAAGCCACTCAGCCTTGATCTTATAGTTAGCATGTCCATCAATCTCTTCGCCTTTCTGAATTATTATCCCTAGGTACTTAAAGCACTCCATTACTGGTATCACGTGACCATCGAGTGTGATCACGTTTTGATCGTATTTTCATTTTTTACTAAACATACACTTCATGTACCTAGTCTTCAATCTACTCAATCTAAATCTTCGAGTTTCTAGTGTTTGTTTCCACTTCTCTAATTTGGTATTAATCTTTTTTTTAGTCTCATCAACCAATGCAATATCATCTAAGAATACCATACATCAAGATATTTCATCTTTAATGCCTTTCATTCCTTTCATTATCTTATCCATTACTATGGCAAAGAGAAAATAACTCAACGTCGATCTTTGGTGCATCTCTATTGTAATCGAAAACTCATCCGTCAATCCACCATAAGTTCTTATGTTCATAACTACTCTCTCATACATATCTCATATTATACTAACATATTTGAAAAAAACTGCCTTCTTGTTCAAAGCCCATCAAAAAACGTCTCTATATATTTTATCATAAATTTTCTCCAAATCAATAAAAATCATGTCTAAATCTCGTCATAACACTCTAAACATCTTAATAAATTGTCGCAAGAGATGAATTGCCTCGATGGTAAATCATCCTAGAATGAAACCAAACTGATTTTCTGCAATCTTAGCATTTATCATAAACGTTGCTCAATAACCATTTTCCAAAGTTTCATAATATAACTCATAAGTTTTATTCCTCTATAATTTGAACAATCCTAAATGTTGCCTTTTTTATATAAAGACATCAAGGTATTATTTCTTTACTCATCAGGCATCTTATTATTTCACCGAATCTTTTTTTCTAATATACCCTAAAAAATATGTGTTATTATACTAATCTTAGTTTGCAGAATTTAAAACTTTCACCAACAGCAAACAAGATATTTTTTCTTATACTAATATAACTAGTATATTCATGAAAATAATTGTGTTTGATAGCAAGTAGCAATCTAGTTATCTTCCATCACCATCAATGATTTTGCATCAATATATTCCTCCCAACATCTCTTACCAATGTATCTTTATAATCATATTTTTCCTCATCTCATTATTTTGCAGAATCATTGCTTCCTTTATCTAACAAAGTTACACAGTTCAAATACTAGACATTTTATAGTGTTTCATTATAGCCACAATCTTTTCTGTTTTCTACAGCTTTAATTATTGTCATTTTCTTTTCAGCTGCCCTATTGCAATACTTATATTTCATGGTTGCATGAGAATAGAGCAATTATTTTTATAAATCATAGTATAAACTTTTGCACCTAACAAGGGTTAGTGTAATTAGTAAAGAGAAAAGTTTTTTTTTCTTGTTAACCAAGATTCGATCCATGTAGAGAATATTTTAGGAGTAAAATCTTAAATGCATTAAGTTGATGTGAGAGAATGCATTTTTTAGATCGTTCGAGTGATAGATTAGGTTCAAACAAATTTTGAGAATTTTCGAGAGAAAAATTAAGTTCAAACAAAACTTGAGATGCCATTGACCGCATATATTATTAAAAATGTATATAACCTTTTGTACAATTTTATGGTATAGCTTTAAAAAATAGAGATGGTAAGAAATTGTTTTATATATAGAGAGGAGAGATGAACTTATATTAGTGTAAATTTAATTAGTTTTGTACGTTTTTATAATTTCGTGTAAAATTGATATTTTAACAAACTGGCTGTAAGATTTAGCAATATAATCATACTCATCGTGCACGTAAAGCTTTGAATCAATCTGATATCTATATCATTTCGATCGAGAATACTATATATTTAACGGTTTAAGTTTTTTTATATCGAACAAATAGTTAGATATTTTTAATTTACTCGAAATTTGTCGTGCATGATCTACATGAATAGAGCATGAAATATAACGATCGGATTAAACAAATATAAATCATATAAAAATTTACGAAAATGTATAAAACTAAATTAATTTTACACTAATATAAATGTTCCTCCTCGTGTATATATATATATATATATATATATATATATATATATATATATGACTTTCAAGTTTCAAATCATATACATAAGTAGAAAATATGGTTTTCAAACTAATTTAATTTTTCCCATGAAAATGAAATCCAACTTTACAATGACAAAATTGAAGAAAAAAAAAAGAGAGAGAGACGGACTTCGATAAAAACAAATGAAAAAAGAATTTAAATTCCAACTTCAAAGCACTCTGAATACTCGTTAGTATTTCGACAAATATCAAAGTTTGAATCTTACCAACAATTTTACTTGATAAATAATCTATAAATATCACTTTTTATTCTCTCTGAAATTAATAACATCCTATGATTCTGGGTAGTCCCCTAACTAAACTTTTAAAAGCTTGAAGGAAAAAAATTCCAACTTCAAAGCACTTTGAAATTTGTCCTACCTGAAAGCACTTCGAATATTTATTAGTATTTTGATAAATATTAAAATTTAAATTTTACCAATAATTTCATTTAATAAATAATATGTAAATATCACTGTTATTTTTTTTTTTAAAAAAAAATTTGTAACATCCTCTGACTTAGGGTAGTCTCCCTACCTAAATTTTTAAAAACTTAAAGAAAAAAAAAAAAATTCCAACTTCAAAGCAAATAGGACAAAATGGGGTTTTTTTATTTTAATATAGCAAAAAAAAATTATTTACCAAAATACAGCTCTTTCCAGATTAATTTCCAAAACTCCGCTTTTTTTAAATCAGTTGGGAAATCGCCATGGCCCATGGCGATTTCCCAACTGAAATTTTTAATTTTTTTAAAAATACCAGTTGGAAAATCGCCATTGCCCATGGCGATTTCCCAACTAAAAATTTTCAATTTTTTTTTTCGTTTTTTTTCTTTTTTTTTTCTTAAGTTTTGAGAAAATATGAAAAACAGCACTCAATAGTGAACTTATTGTGAAATGGTATAATGAATAAAAGTTATTTGAAAAAGAGAAATGAATAATTAGAAATTATTATAAAGGATTAGACCTGCTCACGGGCCGGGCAGCCCGCCCGGCTCGGCAGGCCCGGCCCGTATTGGGCCGGGCCTGGGCAGGATAATTTATGTTCTGGGCCAGCCCGGCCGGGTCCGGAACAGTGATTTTTATTATAATAATATTATTTTATTTAAAAAAATAAAAAAATAATGTTTTTATTCCAATGAACAATGATTCGGGCCTAAACGCGCGGGCCTAGGCGACCCAGGCCCGGGCCTGGGCAGAAAAGAAAAAAAAAACGGGCCGCGGCCCGGCCCATGAGCACCTCTATAAAGGATATTGTAAAGACAAAATTATCCTTGATAAAAAAACCTTCTCTTCTCTTCCCTTTTTCTTTTATTTTTTAATTTAATTTTTAATTAAAAAATAAATATTCTGAAAATAAAAACTTTTTAATTTTAAAAAAAAAATTTTAATTTTTTATTTACTTTTTTTAATTAAAAAATTTTAAAAAATAAAAATAATATGCCTAAAATTAATTTTTATTTACTTTTTTTTAAATTTTTTAAATTTAAAAAAAAATATTTATTTAAATATTTTATTTTTTAAATTTATTCCAATGAACAATGATTCGGGCCTAAACGGGCGGGCCTGGGCGACCCAGGCCCGGGCCTGGGCAGAAAAGAAAAAAACAACGGGCCGCGGCCCGGCCCATGAGCACCTCTATAAAGGATATTCTAAAGACAAAATTATCCTTGATAAAAAAACCTTCTCTTCACTTTTTCTTTTATTTTTTAATTTAATTTTTAATTAAAAAATAAATATTCTGAAAATAAAAACTTTTTAATTTAAAAAAAAAATTAAAATTTTTTATTTACTTTTTTTAATTAAAAAATTTTAAAAAATAAAAATAATATGCCTAAAATTAATTTTTATTTATTTTTTTAAAATTTTTTAAATTTAAAAAAAATATTTATTTAAATATTTTATTTTTTAAATTTATTTTCAATTAAAATTTTTAAAAAATAATATTTCCTTAATGAAAGAAAAAAAGAAAAATAAGTTTTTTCATTAAGGGTAATTTTGCCTTTACAATATCCTTTATAATAATTTTTAATTATTTATTTCTCTTTTTCAAATAACTTTTATTCATTATACCATTTCACAATAAATTCACTATTGGTGCATGTTTTTCCTATTTTCCCAAGATTTAAAAAAAAAATATATACATGAACGAAAATCGCCACCCATGGCGATTTTTCTTCATCAAATTTGCAAAATTTGAAAATTTAACCAAGGGAAATCGCCATGGGGGGTGGCGATTTCGCTTGGTTAAATTTGCAAAATTTGCAAAATACACCAAGGGAAATCGCCACCCCCCATGGCGATTTCCCTTGGTGTTTTTTACAAATTTGAAAATTTTAACGCTGGAAAATCGCCATGGGAGATGACGATTTCCCAGCTAGACCAGAAAAAAAGCGTATTTTGAGAAATAATTCAAAAACAGCGGTAGTTTGAAAATTTTTTTTTTGCTATATCTTAATAAAAAAAGCGACAAAATGGTCAGAAAAGGAGATGACCAAAATCTTTCAAGTTGTCTTTGCCTCCTATTGGGGCAGCCAATGAGCCACGAAGACGCATCAAATTAGACCCAGAACTCACACATGCTTGGTGTACTGTACAGTCAAATTTTGTGGCTGAAATGGTGACTAGCTAGCCTGTTAATTAGCACTTAGCAGCTAGCTAGGCTGATTTGTTGCAAAATGTTTTGCATGTGCGTCAAAATGTTGAGAGTACTTTGATTTTACCCATTCGTATTAATGTAAGTTTAGCATAAAGGAATCTGGAAAAGGGTTTAATGAATGAAAGATTTAAAAAGTAAGGCTTAAATAAAAAAATAACTCTTTACATTACACCACTTTTTTCACTTTAATATTAAAATATTTTTATTTTTAATCGATTATTTGTATTATAATTTCGTTAAATAAATTAATATTTTGTTTTAACATCATTAAATAAATGATGATATGACAAATAATATCTAATAAAATCGTGACACGTGACAAAAATATTATGTTTACACTCATTCTATGACGCCACGTCATCATTAAAAGAAAAAATATTAAAAATTATAAAAAAAGGAAAAATTATAAAAATTCAAAATAAAATTAAAAAAAATTCACAATATTTATAAAAAAATTCAGAAATTTTGAAAAGAAATTTTCAATTTTTTAAAAATAAAAAAAAATAGGAAAATTATAAAAAATATTAAAAAGTCACAAATTTTTTTAAAATTCAAAATAAAAAAATTCAAAAATAGGAAAAAAATATTAAAGTTCAAAATAAAATTCAAAAAAAATTTTAAAATTCATAATTTTTTTTTTTAAATTCAAAAATTTGAAAAAAAATTATTATAAAAAATAGAAAAAAAATATATAAAAGTTCAAAATAAAATTTAAAAAATCATAATTTTTTAAAAAAATTCAGAAAATTAAAAAAAATCAAAAGATAGGAAAAAATATAAAATTCAAAATAAAATTTAAAAAAATCTAAAATTTTCACAATTTTTTTAAAAATTCAAAAAATTCGGAAAAAAATTATAAAAATTAAAAAAAAAAAAACTAAATATTGCCTCTCCCCTTCTCTCTCCCCCCCGATTCCCCCCTCTCTCTCGGCGACCCAAGGCCGACTAGCGAACGGCCGACCCTCCCGTCTCCCTTTCCTCTCTCTTCCTTTCCCTTCTTCCTTTCTCTTCCTCTTCTTTTTTTTTCTTTTCCAGATTTCTTTTTTTCTATTATTATTTTAAATTTTCTTTTTTACAAAATTTTAAAAAATATATAAATATTCAGTTTTAAAAAGTCAACTAGTACAAATTTCAAGATGTTAATCCGAAAACTAGGAATGAGAACGCAAAATCAATATAAAGAACTAATAGTTAAGAGTATATGAAATTGCTTCAATAACTATAGATCCAATCTTAAACCACAATCTTGCACATGTTATTACTGAGTACCATTCAGCAGGGAATGACCAATTTTGTTCAATATGGATATGGACTATGACACTCATGCTTATAATTTATTGCATGATTTCTCTTCACAACCCATCAGGAACCCTACTGTACTCTTTGAAGTCCACTTTAAATTTTTAAACCAAAATCTGTTACTATGTATAATCTCAGAAATTTAGGACTTAACCACAGTTTGGTTAGTTTATAGAGCTAAAAATGAAATAGAAAACGAGCATTTCAGGCACTTCCTAAGTGGGCTCCTTGCAGCTTTATTTTCCCATTCTAAATTTCTAATACCATATTTTGAGTTACAAACTCCTTTAAAGTACTGAATATGTATATATAAACTACTCAGTTTACAAAACCATCTCGATTTCAGGAGGAAAATACATACATGAAAAAGCTCAAACAAACCTCTGAAATTCTGAAGACATACACATTTTTCTTTTCCTGATGGATGCATGTTAGGCAATTTTTGCATCATGTTCATTTTATATGCAAAACAATCTCAATAAAAAAAAAAAAAAACTATCTATTTTATCACAGCACTCACTAGAAAATCAAAAGATACCATTATACAGTATATATGTGCAGAGCAGTTTTTTAGCCCATCATGTCACTGCTGCTTGTTTGAGTTGATTCCACATTAATTGCTTAATTACATCCAAAAGTACAGCATTGCCTGTGCACATAAATCATTCACATTATGAAGCTTTGAAGAAAAAGGAATACAGACATAATGAACCCCAGAATGCAGAAAAGACAAAGTAAGCCCTTGCTATACCCTGTGGCCATTGATTTTTGAAAGCAGATCAAAGGAATATAATGCATGTGGATGCAAGAGAGTGATAAAAAGAAAAAGGGCAATCACAAGAAACAGAAAACAAGAGGAAAGTCATACCTCTGTGAGAGGAAGTACAGTCACCTCATCTGAAGGAGAGGATTTCTTTGGTCTCCAACTTCTCATCTCAGATTGTATTGAATTAAGCTGTTCTCTTAGATCCTTCAACAAATTCATTTCCTCTTCCCTTCCTTCACTAATTTCATGCCTTGTATTGTTTCTCCCAGTCTCAAGCTGCTCGACTCTCTGATTAAGTTGTTGCAACTCAGATTGATAGTCAGTAACACCAGTGGCTTGGTGAAGAAAAACTGATTTGCAGTCAGCATTTGTCTGATCTCTCAGTTTGCTTAATCTTTTCTCATGGTTTACCCATTCAGTTTCATATTCAGCAGGCAATTTGCTGTCAGTATTCGACTCATCTCTCAGTTTAGATGATTTTTTCTCAGGCTTTGCACTTTGAAAGTTATTCATCTTTATCCAGTCAATTTCATCTTCTGCAGGTGATTCCAGAGTATCTTCCAGCATCAAGTCTGGCTTCTTATTCTTAAGCCTATTATCTCTTTCCAAAATTGACTTGCCCTGACTCTTTTCCCCATTAAAGCAAGGTTTGTTTTTTTCACTGGTTTCTGGAACTTCATATATATCTGGGACTTCAAATATATCATGAACAATACTAGAGGAACAGACAGAACTTGAAATGGGTCTTTCTAATGAATCTTCATAAGATTTTATTTTGTGACATTTAAGGGGAAGAGTTGCTCTTGATGGATCAGTGAATGAGCTGGTATTTTGGGACACTGATTCAACCTTTACATTTGAAATTTTCTTTTGACCAACTTCTTTACAATCTGAAATCTCTTTAACCTTCTCATCTAGCATTCTGATCTGTTCCCAGTAAGAATTGAAGTCCCCAGCTGCTGAGTTTTCTGAACTTCTCCTTGAATCCGAGCTTTGACCAAGAACTACCGGATCAAAATTTCCGGCATCTATGCTTGAACACGAATCTTGCACTGGAGTTGGATAGTTTTCTCCATCACTAGTACTCTTCTTTTGATAGAAATCTGTTGGTAAAGTTGCAGGCAGAGAGCTGAGTCTTCTCACAGTGGCTTTAATACCCTTTTCTCCAAGGAATGTATCATTTCTTTCTGCAAATGGATCATCTGGAAACTGTTTTCCAAAACCATCCAAATCATCACAGCCCAAGCTTAGAAGTTTGTACTTATAAGCCTGAATTTGGTACTCAAGAGAAGAAATTTCCATTTCTTTCTGATACATAAGATCTTCATAAATTGCTAGAGACTCCTCTGCATGGCCAAGCTTTTCTTCTGCCAATCTCTTGTATTGACTTGCTTCCATCTTCACTGCAGCCTTTTCACCTTGCAAACGCAGTATCATGGATAAAGCTTCATTAGTGGCAGTAGAAGAGGCTTCTCTTTCCACATCCAGCTCAGTATAAAGCTTCTGCAGAAGTTGCTGTTGAGAGCGAAGCATATCTTTTACAACTGTAATATCCATCTCCTGGATAGCCAAATTTGCACTACTATCGGCCATGGTACATTAATTCAACTTGATACAATGTCAAGCAAACTTGGTTCTGAATTCTGAAAGACAAACAGCCTAAATTTCTCCCAAATATCAAGCACCCAGAAAATTATGATTTCTCCTAATTTACATTTTCATCTGAAATGCATCTAAAATACCCTATCAAGAAAGCAGAAACAAACAATCAAACACAGAGAATGTAAAAAGATTTTTTCTTATGGAATGATTCCACAACCTAAGCATAAGCAAATATTTATATGCATAAAAAAAACCCTAAACTTATCTACCAAGTAAAAAACTAATTAGGGATTTAAATTGCGATCGCGGATACATTTTCGCGTCGCGTTTATCGTATTTGAGGACGTAACGAATGCTGTTTCAACTACAATAAATATCGACAACAGAAAAATCGAAACCGTAAAATAAAGACTGCAACTTCACCTTGCACCTCTATTTAAATTCCTGATCATAACTTTACCAATATAATTTTAAACAAACATAAATAGGACTTTGAGTAAAAAAAAAAAGTAAAAAACCCAACATAGACTTTCACCATTATATTTTCCCTAGAAAATGTAACCATAAAAGCATCATATTTCCGGGAAAATAACTGTAGATATATTACATTTTACTGACAAGATTCAAAAACCAAAAGAGAAACTAAATTCCAATAACTATCTAAAGTCTAGAAGAAACAAAGGTACCTGGTAGTTTGCAGAAAGAAACAAGTTTGATCCTCAGAGCAGGGGCCCTGATTGACGAAGAAAACGATCAATTCCTAATTCTCAAGATAGCAGCCCTCAATTAGAACATCAATTTTTCCACAAGTTTCACCTTTCTCTATTAAAGAAACCCAAAATATCAATCACTGCTAGCCCCTCCAAAACCAAGAGAAATAGAAACTGGAACGAAAACCCAGTTTTCAATTCTTAATAATCAATGATAATTTGGAAACAAAAAAATAAGAGAAGAAGGCTAATGGCAAAATAATTCTTTTTTTCTCTCTCAAAATGAAAGCTGGGAAACCCTGAAATCTGTTGGACATGGTAAGAATTATTACAGACACGGCTCGGCTTTTGCTTTGCTTTGCTTTTGCTTTACATTGCATTTAAAAAAAAAAAAAAATTACAAAAATGATTTTGGCAAGACAATCATGATAAAGAAGAGACAGAAAGGCATTGTTGTTTGGAAACCGCTTTGGAGATTTTAAAATAAAACGTACGAGTAAACCTCGGAAAAATAAAGAGTGAGTTAATATAAAATCTGATGCTTTGAATTGGATTTAAATTACCATAGCAAACGCATTTTTAATGAAGTTGCGTTTATTATAATTGCCGATGAAAGTTGTGAAAGTTAAATATTTATAAGTTGTAAATTGAAAATATATATATATAAATATATACATGTAATTTATTATAGTAAATTTAACAATTACGAATTATTAATCATACATATTCAAATTATAATAAATATTGATAACGAAAAAAATTAAAATCATAAAATAATGATAACAATTTTGTTATTTTATTATTTGAGTTGGATTAGTTTTATAGGTTACTACTAATCATGACCCTTGTTCAAACTTTGTTAAAAGCCTTCCCTAAAGGTTTAAAAACTTAAAAGCCATATCTTACGGCTATTAGCGGCGGGTCCACATGTCTTGCCCTGCCTTGCCGACCATTTCATTACATATACATATACATAGACATTGCATGTCCCACGCGGTATCTTTGTCTGTCATTCGATATCATATGGTACATGACAAGATCATTTAGTTTGGCTTTGACCACTAAAGTTAAGGTTCAGTTAGGATTAATCTCCCAAAAAAGCTTTATCTAAACATAGACCTAACAATTCATGTATTCGTATAGTATTTATATATTTTATCGTATTATAATCGTATTTTAAGTATTTTATATTTATATAAATTTTGATATGTTAATAATTCGTATTATATAGATTTTTAGATATTCGTGTATTCGTATCGTTTTCGTATTATCTTTTTGCATCGTATTATATTTTTAATTATTTTTTTTATCATGTAATCATGTGGTGTTCAATCTTATAAGGATTATCTAAACATGCATTTCAACCAACAATTCTTAGAACAAGCCCTTTGATCAAATAGTATGTGGATTGTTCCAACAAAATTCCATAACGGTTTATAGCTTTACACTCCACTCTTTCAACGCTCCATTATTTCAACGTTCTATTCCTTCGTTCCTCTGGTGCTAAAGAGCTAGGTTCTCCGCATTTTTTAGTAATTTGTTTAACATGTGATAAAAGATCATTTTTATTAATTAATTACTATATTTATTAAATTTTTAATATCAAAATCATATATTTAATATTTAATTTATTTTTTAATTGAATAATTCGATTTAATCAATTGAATTGATGATTCGAAGGTCAACAAATTTGACTTTCGATTCGATTTTTATTCATTCGTTAAGAGTATATACTTTTTATATTATTTTTTTTATTTTTTAATATATCCTAAAAAAAATGTTATCTTACAAATTCTGTCCGTAAAATCTTAAAACTTCATATGAGATAATCTCTCTTTATTAAAAAAATATAATCCAAAAATATCCGTCTAAAAGTGACTCCTGCTTTAAATATACATGCAACTACAGGTATCCATGGCCAGGTTGGGTCGAGTTCGGACCGGACCTATATATGGTATCAATATTATATTTGCTTACTCAAGCGGTTCGAGCTCATATTTGTAAATGGATGGTCCAAGCTCGTTTAGGCCTGTCCATATTATTTTTTTTCTTTTTTTTTTAAATATTTTATTTTTTTATTTAAGTTTTAGTAATTTTATATTTTTCTTTTATTAAGTTTTTAAACATGGATAACTTAACATATTTTTTAATATTTACACTATAATATTATATATATTTAATATTTATATGATATAAATTATATAATATATATAAAAATAAAAATTATATTATATAATTGAAAAACAGGTTGAGTCGGACCGGGTTCGGGCCTTGAATGTTGAAGCCAAGGCCCGACTCATTTTTTAAACGTATTTTATTTTTTTTTAAACCTATTTTCAAATCTAATATTTTTGTCCAAACTCTTTTAAATATATACAAAATTTTGAAGATCTACATGCAGCCAAACAGCAAAGAAAGACTTCCAACTCATAAAAGCAAAACTGAGAAAATAAAATAAATAAAGAGAGCATCAAATTTCTTCAACAGAAGGGCTTGCAATTTTTGCAGGTTGGTTTCCTTTCTTAGCATTCTTATATTTTTCCAAGTAACAGTAATTTGATTCGCGGCGCCCCATTAAATTTGTTCTTGAAATTTAATTAAAACGCTTGTCATCACTTGGATTTGATTTCGATCGTTTTGATCTCCAATGTTTTTTTTTCCAGATTATTCTTATCATTATCTTCTAGAGAAGGCAATAAATTAAGTTCCAGGATTTTGTTACTATTTCTTTTTGCTAGTTTACCTTTGAATATAACCATTTTTCCAGCTTACTGTTAAATAATCGGAAGCAGGGAATTGACTTCAAAACCAAAAAAAAAAAAAAATTGGTACGTCCATGATCTCTTTTTGTTTAATTAATTCATGTGTTAATGTATTTTTAATGTAAATTTAATTATTTAAATGCATTTACACAGATTTAATTTATTATGAGTTCCCTGTGAAAAAAAGAAGAAGAAAATTTTGTGGCAATTTCTTTAATGTCTTAGTAATTTAATCTGATTGAACATAAAGATATATGTTGCAGTTGGAGGAATTTGATGAATTGTGAAGGACATGTTAGCTTATAGGCACCGTAAATGATTAGCAAAGGATCAAAGTGCTTTGAGAAAGAGAAAATAATTTTTAGATTTAAAGTAGTCTTCTTTTTTTTTTTGGCCAAGGATTTAAAGTAGTCTTAGGTGTAGTATTTGATGATTGATGGATTGAAATGGGGGAAAGGATCGACGGGCGGGGGATTTGGCAGTGTTGAACGGAATCGGGAGTATGGCATCATGATCTATGTTACTCGGACTTGGATGTGAGTGTCAGATACGGGTATGTGTCCGATACGGGTATGTTCAATTTTTTCTAAGTTTTTTCATGTATTTGAAGGGTCATATCCCCATACCATGTCTGGATATGAGTCGGACACGAGTACTTGAAGAAAAATGAGGAGTCGAACAATATAGATCATGATTAAATCTTGAGAAGTTAAAAACTGGTTTCACTACTCCTTGTTGGGACAAGGAAAAATGTTACTGGACTAATTAGCCCAGTCCCAATGTTTCCTCACTTGTTCAGGTGTTCACTATAAAGAAAAATCTAATTTCGAGCTGGCTGGCTGGCTGGTTTTTTAATCTGAAGGTTCTCTGTCTAATTGGAGTCTGGGATTTACTAAATTGAGCATTGCTTTGCTTGAATCCATCTGGTTGTTTATTTTGGCTTGTTCAAAGAGCAATTCGCCTTTATCAATTATCATCTTATCAAACTGTGAATATATCCAACAGCAGCTTTCTTGTGGTTGGTGGTAGTGACTACAGATAAGTGCTGTGAGCTTGATTGCCTTGTGATTATTAGATCATGACTTTTAGTTATGTTGTTGAAAATATAACTTTATCTACAATTTCGCTTTGAAGCAAATAGCTCTGTTTAAAAACGTTTGCACCTGCATTTTTATATATCGAACCTATGCTGCTCCGACTTTTCATTTTTCTTGAAGTACCCGTATCTGACGCATATCCGGACATGGGTATGGGGATATAATCCTCCAAAGACCATCCAAATACATGAAAATCTTGAGAAAAAAAAAATTAAACATACCCGTGTCCGACACTCACATCCGAGTCTGAGTAACATAGTATCGAACAACCAATTCCATCGTTTATAATTAAAAGAATCAGCAGTGAGGAACTCTAACAGTTCTTCTATGTAAGAATTGGAGGAGTTAATGTAATACAATCAAATGAGACGTAAAAGCAAAATAGTCAAATATAGTTTGTTTTTTCAGCCAAAGTTATCTGTATATAATACAGGAAATATATTGTCAATAGTCATTTCATTTCAGTTTAGTTTGTTTTTCTATTTAATAAGCAACTTGAAGCATTTTGCTGTTATAACTTTGGATTGATTGCCACAACTTTTATACGCTATGTACATTCGTGTGAAGCGTAGCAAGAAAACATACTTTATCCAATGTGATCCTACTGAGACTACCCTAGACATTAAGCAGAAGTTGCATACCCTCATTGATCAACCTGTTAATGATTAGCGTTTGATCCTGTTGAATTCTGGGGAAGTATTAGAGGATTCAAAAACTTTGGCAGATCAGAAGGTACAAGTTATTTTCTCTCTTTCCTCCTCACTTCATGCGGGAAAATCTTTCTGGCAGCAGTTTGATATCTTACCACTGATTTATTTGTATGAATCCTTTGAATTTTTTTGACATTCTGTTGTGGCACTGACCTTGAGAAAAGGTTGTTTCTTATTACTAGTTTTCTTCTTTTTCAGCTTTCATTTCCTTTAAATGTTTCTTATTGCACATCATCCATGTATTATAATTCTGGTTTGGATCAAAAGTAGAGGAATCTTTTGTTGCCCCAAGACACAAGCTATAATAGATATATACTTTTTTAATTTGAGTCTTAGAAGATAGGTTGCCTTGTTTTTATAAGGAAATACTATTTTCTGTATTTCATTTGGTAGGTCACAGATGACTTTGTTTTGTTTATTATGTTATATAATAAGTGAAGAAGCTTTTACTATCAGTGGAAGACTTGCAGACATACAATAAATTGCTTAGGTTAGTCCTCTTATTGGCAATGAGCCATGGAGGTTTTCTGCGTTAGGTGAACGTGTATTGTGTGCTGAACCATTAAACTATTTTCTCTTCTTAATACGGGACAATACATGCTATGTTACTCGGACTCGGGTGTGAGTGTCGGATACGGGTATATGTCTGACATGAGTATATTCAATTGTTTTCAAGATTTTCATGTATTTGCATGGGAATGCTTGGGCCAGCATCTTGTTAGAAGAAATGCACATTTGTGATAGGTGATGATCATTCACTTTATTTTATTTTATTTTATTTTATTTTATCTTCTCTTTCTCTCTCTTTAATTTCTCCATCTTAATGTGCTTTTATATCTTTTAGGCTGCATCCTCTTTCCTTGTCTCTGTGTGTGTTTGTTTTCCTGAAACTGAGAATTAGGTTGTGCATTATGATATTGAACCCTGCTTATTAGCGGTGAGCAAAGAGTCGGATAATCGAACAAACTAACCAAAGGTTGGTTAGTTTATTCAATTTAAACCTCCTTATTCGGTTGATTTACAGTTTTTTTATTTTTAAACTGAACCGATCGAACAAACCGACAATTAAAAAAAAAATAAATAATATTATTTAGAGTTTAGATCCAAACCCAATTAACAATTTAACTCAACCCAACCCAATCTAATCCAAAATTAAACTAACCCAACCCAATCGAACAACCCATAATCCAAACAAATAAAAAATCCATAACTCAAACAAATCAAAACCCATAACCCAAACAATTTAAAACCGAAAAAATCGACCGAACCGGTTAAGTTCGGTTCGGTTATTTCGGTTTTGAGATAATTTTTTCGATCGGTTTGGTCAATTTTACAAGTTTATTCATTTTAATTGGTTTTAAGAATTTTGAAACCGAACCGACCGACCGAATGCTCACCCCTATACCTATGTCTATATTTAAAGTGGCAAATGCTGACTCCTGATGACCATTGCTGCAGTAGTTGAATATGTTCTTTTCTTCATCAGTCTAACTAGCTGTATTGCAATGTATTTCAAATTATCAAGTGTCAAGTCTTGGCACTTGGGAGATGGATTTTATGGTTGTAGTCTTGAATTGACAAACTAGGTTAATTCCAGTAAGACCTCGTTCCAAATTAGTCCAGCTTTCTGAGAAATGAGTTATGACTGGAATTAACTGTTGTTAACTTGTGCTTTTTTGTATTGTTTAGCTGAAAATAGAAAGTTGCATCTTTCTGCCATTGTTCATCATGCTGAGAATGAGGAATAGGAAGCATATCCTATAATCATATGAAGCACAGACACTTCTCTCAAGGAAGTGTCCAAGTGTCTGACACGCCAAAAAAATAAAATATGATACTGTCAAAACATAGTCAAGACACAGCTGGACACGTCCGGAGACAAGATAAAGATTTTTTCTTTTTTTTTTTGTTTTTGCATTTTTCTTCCAAATATTGAATCAACAAAGAGCAATTTGATTTTAATGGATTTTTAAAGTTCAAAATTTTAAAAAATTGAAAAACTATTTGCACGTTAATATTTAATTAAAAAGTATTAATTTTACATTTTATTAAATATTAATATATAAAAAATTATTTTTTATTGACATGTCTGTCTTATCTTTATACTATTCTTTTAAAAACTCTCATGTCATCGTGTTTGTATCGTACTCGTATTATTGTGTATGTGTCCGTACTTCCTAAACTGCATCATACAATCTTACCATATACTTTGTCATCGGACCCCAAACATGCATGTCTGACTAGATGTTTCAACAAGCAGTTTAATAAGCTTTCCTTTCCTGCTTCCAGATGACAATGAGTTTGAGGATGTCAACATAGTACAACCCAACGATTTCTACCAATCTCGTGATGCAGACAATGGAAATTGGTGAAACCATGAATGGATGTGAAAAAGGTTTAGCAGACATAGGAGTGAGCAAAATTTTGCTTAACCGAATAAATCCATCGAATTCGATTTCGGTTTTATTCGGCTATTTAATTCGGTTTAATCGATTTATTTGATCTATTTGTAATTTTTTATTTCAAAATCGAACCGATTGAACAAACTGATAATTAATTAATTAATAAATAATAATATTTTTATTTAAATATACCAAAACCTTAAACCCAATCCAATATAATTCAAAAATAAACTAACTCAATCCAACCTAACAATCCAAACAAATAAAAAAAAAATCCATAACCCAAACTGTTAGAGTGAAACCGGAAAAATTGATTGAACTGAACCGATTAAGTTTGGTTCGATTAATTTAGTTTTGAGATGTTTTTCTATTTGGTTGGTTCTACAAATTAATTAAAAAATAATTGAACCGAACCGATGGAATATTCTTCCCTAAACAGACAGCTCATTTATTAAGCCTCATCGAGAAAAAAATCATATATTAAGGGGAAATTCGTTTCCCTTGCTAACCGGTGGCATTTAACTCTTAAAATTAACTATGAAGATCGAAGTTTTACGGTTATTAATGTTATATTGCATTCTTGTTTTCATCTGTACAAGACGGAACAATGGGTTCATAACAGAACAACCACAGCTATCTATACAATGATCTCAAACCCACTTTTCTGAGTTCAATTTCAAAACACTCTTAGCCAAAACCATTCACAAAAAAAATAAATAAAGCCGCAGTCTGGGAATAAAAGAAAAGATTACAGATGTTAGGATTTAAATTTCAGATCTGTTAGATGTCAGTTCTTAAAAATGATTATATGAACTAATTGGGCTAAAACTCTGGTTCTTAGCTACTACCATTTTTACTTGCCTACCCAGTGATATTACTTCTACTAGATCAAATTTTCTATTGTTTCAGTTTTTAAAATATCCTCCTAATTTCATTTCCATTTTTTTTTTTTTGTTATTTACAGTTCTTTACATTCTTAAATGGAGACATTGTTGATATAATGCATCTGAATTAAGAAAAATAAAGTCTTGCCCTCAATGAAAATTTTAGAGAAATAACCATGGATTAGTTGATGTTTAGCATGTTTCAATTGTGAAGACTCCAATAAACTCGTGAGAAAAACAGTTTTAGATTCTTTAGCCATTACTGATTAGCTACTTTCTCTTTGTTATGTATGTTCAATATGCATTCCTTTTATGAATTAAAAGTGATTTTTCATTAAAACCCAATACAATCCTTTGTAATTATTTTTTAGAGTTAATAGCACCAATAGTCCTCAAATTTTAAGGTATATTTTATATTGGTTTTCAAAATTTCAAAACGTATCAATCAGATTCTCAATCTTATAGTTTTGTATCAATGTGGTTCTTCCGTTAGCAAAACCGTTAAAATAAGAGTTAAATGACAGATGACATGTGATGTTTAAATTACAAAAATGCCATCTTGCTAATATGGTCTTTCTTTTTGTCTTTATTCTTTTTTAAATTTTAAATTTTCTTATTCTTTTTTTTTTATAAATAAATAAAAATTAATTTTTTAAAAATATAATTAATTATACACATATATAATATTTAGTTAAATTATTTTATAAAAAATATAACAATAAAATATTTATATTTTATTTCTTCTTTATTATATTTGTCTTTTTTCTCCTCTTTATAAATAAAAAATAATAATTTATAAAAAATAAATAAAATATTTATTTGCATTAATATTATAAAAATATTTTAATTCTTTTTTTTAAAAATTTTTTCTCTTTTTTTTCCTTTTCCTTTTTTCTTCTTTATAAATAAATAAAAATAAAAATAATTTAAATTAAATTAAATTAAATTAAATTTTCAAAAGTAAAATAATTTATAAAAATATAATATATTTTTTTTACATTAATTTTATAATAAATTTTATTTTCCTTTTTCTTGTTTCTTATTTCTTTTTCCTTTTTCTAAATAAATTATTTTTTATAAAAAATTAAATAATTTATAAATATAAAATATTTATTTACATTCATTTAATTAAAATTTTATATTTTTTATGTCGGCTGCAATGCTGAAGTTGAGGCGACAACTACTTTGACCGAATCTGCCATAAAGCGTCAAATTGGACCCTCCTCGATCTAGCGCGAGGGATCAAATTTGGCCTCTTGCTATGCCTATCGAGCTTTATGAATGGCAGTTTGATCATTCGCAGGGTCGGACTAGCGGTGAGGATTCAAATTTTTCTTTTTCGATCGACGAGAGTTAGGTGGAGAGAATAGAAAAAAAAATTATTTAATCTTTTACAAAATTAATTTATTTATAAAAGGAAAGAAAAAAGAAAGAAGAAAAAGGAAAATAATTTTTTAATTAATTAAAATAAATATATTATTTTTTATAAATTATTTAACTATTACAAAATAATTAATTATTATTTAATTATTTATAACAGTAAATAAAAAATAAAATTTATTTTTACAATTAATGTAAATAAATATTTTTTATTTTTTATAAATGATTTACTTTTATAAATTTTAATTTTAATTATATGATAAATTATTATTTTTTCTTCTTTGTATTTATTTATTAACAAGAAAAAAGGGAAAGAAAAAATAAAAAAGAGAAAAAAGTAATAACAAACTTAAAATAATTTTTATAAAATTAATATAAATAAATATTTTATATTTTTAATAAATTATTTAATATTTATAAAATTAATTTAATATAATATAATATAATATAAATTATTATTTATGTTTTATTTTATTTATAAAGAGTATAAAATGAAAAAGGAAAAGGAGAGAAACAAAAAAAAATTAAAAATAGTTTTTATAAAATTAATTTAAATAAATATTTTATATGTTTATAAATTAATTATATTTTCAAAAAATTAATTTAAATTATAGTATACATTATTTTTTGTATTTATTTATAAAAAAGAGAAAGAAAAATATAAAATTTGAAAAAGAATAAAAAATAAAAAATAAAGGAATAAAGACAAAAAGAAAGGATAACATCATGGTATTTTTGTAATTTACACGTCACATGCCATTTGTAATTTAACGTCTACTCTAACAGTTTTGCTAACGGAAGGACCACATTGATACAAAACTATAAGATTTAGGATCTGATTGATATGTTTTGAAATTTGAGGACTAATATAAAATATGTCATAAAATTTGAAAATCATTGGTACTATTAACTCTATTTTTTACTAAGAATCCATGGTGAAAAACAATATATGATTATTACTTTAATATACTATTTTTATTGAATTTTTTAATATTTATTTATTTAACATTAAATTATATAAATTTCAAAGTGGAGCGCGGATCACTGTCCTAATAATTAATTAACAAAATCTTTATCACAAATAAAAGTAACCGAAATTTACCCTAGTAAAACGGCACATATTTCGAATAATTTATGGAGAGTGACATACAATTTTTTTTAAAAAAATACATAAACTTTGCAACAATTTCAAAAAACTCATCATATGATTAGGGGTGTTCACTATTCGGGTTTAAACGAATTAACCGATCGAAATTTTTTTCGGTTCGATTAATCGGTTAACCGAACAAAGTTCAGTTCGGTTAACGGTTAATCTTTTGGAATATTTCGGTTTCGGTTAATTCGGTTCGGTTAAACGAAAATAATCGAATTACACGAATTAACCGAACTATAGTAAATCATGTATGTTTAGTTGTTTAGTATGTTTGATGTTTGGATTTTATAATAGTTTTATTATGCTTTATTTTTTGGATTTTGGTTGGTTAGATAGATTATTTAGATATAAAATCATGTATTAAAATAGGTTGCAAAATAAATTAGGTAAGTATTTCGGTTAATTCGAAAATCGACCGAATTAACCGAAATAATTTCGGTTCGATTAATTAACCGTTTTAACATTTCGGTTCGGTTAACGGTTAATGAAAAAACAAATTTGGTTAATTCGGTTAATGGTAATTCGGTTCGGTTATTAACCGAATTAACAGAATGAACTCCCCCTACATATGATACTAAAATTTTAAAATATTTTTTAATTTTTATTATGTGTTTTTAATAAGTATTTTAAGAAATGTATGAATTATTTTTTATAATTTATTAATAATAATAGTAAGATAAATTATCTTTTACACCGATAATAATAGAATTTAATATGCATCGTTTAGAAAAATATAATTGAGTATGAATAGGGATGGCAGCGGGTCGGATATTTGCTTTTTTTGTAATATTTTAATCCGAATTCGTAAATTTGCTTTAAAATCTGAATTCGTTTATTATCCTCACTAAATCCGAATATTACTATCCGAATCCGAATTAAATAACATTATCTGTCGGATATCCGAATTCAATAAGTAAAAAAATTAAATCAAAATATAAAATGAAAAAAATTAATTTTAAATTCAAAAAAATGGATAATGGATTCGGATATCAAAATCCGAATTTGAAAAAGTAAGCGGATTCGGATATCCGAATCCGTTATCCAATAAGTAATGCAGATTCGGATAATAGATATTTGAGATTTCATATCCACATCCGCTTCGAATCCGCTGCAAATAGTAATTATAATATCCGAATTTAAATTTTATACGAATCCGTAATATCCAAATTTATAAAAAATAAATCAAATAATTATAAATATCCGAATTCGTATTATTCATCGTCATCTTTAAGAATGAATATGATAATATTGATATGTAACTACGGTATTTGGTTGAGTTGGGCCGGGTCAGCCAGCCAGTAAATGAGCTTATTTTTCAATCCAGATAGGCTTTAATGGAAGTAATGATTTTTAATCTAGGCTTAAGCAGAATAGCTGTAAAATGGGTCACTTTTCCTGTCAAGTTCCAACCGAAAGCTGTGGTCCAAAAAAATTGAAAAAAAAACCATCATCAAAAGGGAAAGTAACTAATGTCATGTGCCATGAATCATGATGCTTTCAAGTAGATCTAGAATCGGGTCGAATTGCAATTAAAAAAATTTTATTTGTTTATTTAAGTTCGAGTAAGGCCAGGCTTGGTTAGCACGAAAACTCATTTTATTGTTCATAAAAATATTAAAAATTAATTTTATCTTTATAATTATATATTCTATAATTAAATTTAAATATTTTTTATTTAATGAATAATAATTTGGATCGGGTCGATTTGAATTACTAAAATTTTTATCCAGACTCTATCCACTTCGAATCGAATCTGTCTGATGCAGGCTGCACTGATTCACCAAGGAATTCAGGAGAGTTGGGAGCTTGAACAACTCTCGAGGGAAGCCTGGCAGCAGGAACAGAGAATAGAGAAAGAAGAGAAGAAGGAAAACAGAAGAGAGATGGGAAGTGTAATGTATTTTCATTGATGATTGTAACACTATACCAATGTACAATTTATACTGATCAATGAATACAAAGCAGTTGCATTCGGTTCAATCTGTTATAACAGCTAACAGCAACAACTAACCAAGCTAACTGTATTGACTGAACTGCTAACTGACTTAACTAACTCAGCTAACAAAGTTAACTACCTTAACTGCCTCTTCTGCATTATACACGCATCAATCCCCTTCCCATAACAAAAACCTTGACCTCAAGGTTGGAAATCAGGAAATTTTCGTTGCAAATCGTATAAGAATTCCAGGTAGCATCCTCAGGAAAAGAATTGGACCAGTGAACCAAAACCTGAGTTGCAGCACGCTGGCCTCTTTTAACCATTCTTCTTTCTAAAATGGCTAACGGTTCTAGAGTAGGAGAGGGACCAGGTAATGGAAGCTGGGAGTGCACCATAGGATCAGGACCTAGCTTCTTCTTCAACTGAGAAACATGGAAAACTGGGTGTATTTTTGCATTGTCAGGCAAAGCCAACCTGTAAGCCACTAGTCCTATCCTGTCAACAACCTTATAGGGACCAAAATACCTTGGAGCCAACTTCTGGAATTGTCGATCATGCAAGGAATTCTGTCTGTAAGGCTGTAACTTCAAATAGACCAAGTCCCCAATTTGAAATTGTCGATCACTTCTATGTTTGTCAGCCTGTATCTTCATTCTTTGTTGAGCCATACTCAAATGATGCTTCAATAGGTGCATCATATCTTCTCGAGCTTGCAGACTTGTATCCACTGAATGTACCAAAGAGTCTCCAGGGAAATAAGGTACATGTAACGGAGGAGGGTATCCATAAAGTGCTTCAAAAGGGGTGATATTGATAGCTGAATGATGATTGGTGTTGTACCACCATTCAGCCAAAGACAACCACTTGCTCCAAGCTTGAGGTTGATCCCCTGATACACATCTGAGGTATGTTTCCAAGCAACGATTAACCACCTCTGTCTGACCATCAGTTTGAGGATGGTAAGCAGTGGACATGTGCAGGGAGACACCTTGAATCTTAAAAAGTTCTTGCCAGAAATTGCTAAGGAAAATGGGATCCCTGTCACTGATGATAACTGTGGGGAGACCATGGAGTTTGAACACAAAATCCATATAAGCTTGAGCCACTGTCATTGCGGTGTAAGGATGAAGCAGGCTGATGAAATGAGCATATTTAGTGAGGCGATCAACCACCACTAAGATGACATCTTTACCAAAGGACTTAGGCAATCCCTCTATGAAATCCATGCATCAGGTTGGAGCAAGCCTGGAGAAGCACTAGGATCATATTTAAACCTCTGGCAGACATCACATTCCCTTATAAACCGTCTCACTTGCTTAGCTAATCCCTTCCAATAGAACAGTACCATAAGTCTCTTTGTTGTGCCATGCATACCCGAATGACCTCCCATTCCCCCAGTGTGATACAACTAAATGAGTTGATTTTGTAGTGTGGGATCCTTACCTATCACGAGTCTTCCCTTACGCCTCAACTGGCCATCCTTCCATGTATAGGGGGAGTCAGCATTTGGTTGTTGCTGAAGTTGTAGGATGACCTTGCTCAAGTCAGGATCATTGTCCCAACTAGCCTGTATTAAAGGCCATAACTCTGATGAAACACTGGTGATGGCCATAAGCATCAATTCATGAGATTGGACCCTGGAAAGAGCATCTGCAGCCACATTCTCTTACCCCTTTTTATAGCTGATCTCATAATCATATCCCATTAACTTGGTGAGCCAAGCATGTTGGCCAGGGTTGGTGATCCTCTGTTGCAGTAAGTGCTTCAAGCTCTGATGATCAGTCTTAATACTGAAACGTTGTCCCACCAAGTAATGGTGCCATTTTGTTACTGCATAGACAATTGCTAACAGTTCTTTTTCATACACTGAGAGTCATTGGTGCCTGCGAGAGAGTAACTTACTTATGTAGGCAATTGGATGACCTTGTTGCATTAGCACTGCTCCAATGCCATTACCAGATGCATCAGTCTCAATGACAAATGGGTGAGAAAAATCAGGCAAGAGTAACACAGGTGAAGAAGTCATGGCCATCTTGAGGGCTTGAAAAGCTGTAGTAGCTTGTTCAGTCCAAATGAACTGGTCCTTTTTCAACAGTTCTGTGAGTGGCTTACTAATGAGCACATAATTCTTAACAAACCTCCTATAGTATCCTGTGAGACCCAAAAATCCCCTCAACTGTTTGACATTCTTGGGAATGGGCCATTGTTGCACTGCAGCAATCTTCTTGGGGTCAGTGGAGACTCCTGCAGCAGAGATGAAGTGACCCAAGTACTCGACCTTGGGTTGGGCAAAATAACATTTGCTTCTTTTGGCTAGGAGGGAATGTTGTTGGAGCTTGGAGAAGACCATTTCTAAGTGCTGTACATGTGCAGAAAGGTCCTTGCTATACACCAAAATATCATCAAAGAAGACTAAGGTGAATTTCCTCAAGTAAGGCCTAAATATATCATTCATTAGGCTCTGAAAAGTGGAGGGAGCATTTGTGAGGCCAAAAGGCATGACTAAGAACTCATAATGGCCATCATGGGTTCTGAATGCTGTTTTATGCACATCAGGAGGGTGCATTCTAATCTGATGATAGCCTGACCTTAGGTCAATCTTGGAAAACCATGCAGCCCCATGAAGCTCCTCCAATAACTCTTCAATGAGAGGAATAGGATATTTGTCCTTAATGGTTCCCCTATTCAACTCCCTGTAGTCAATACAAATCCTCCAAGTGTCATCTTTCTTCTTGACCAGAACCACCGGGGAAGAGAAATGACTGTTACTATGCTGAATGAGACCTGCTGTCAACATCTCCTGAGTCATTCGTTCGATCACATCCTTTTGGAGTGCAGAATGTCTGTAAGGCCTTAGATTAACTGCTGCAGTACCTTCCTTTAACAAGATTTGGTGATCATGTCCCCTATGGGGAGGGAGCTCCTTAGGTTCCTCAAGTATACCAGCATGCTTGAGCAAAAGTTGCTGAATCTCCTGGGGAATTCTGGTTGCCTCATCCATAGTAGGGCTGATTGTCTGAAGTGCACATTCAGAATCTGGTTCAATCACCATGCAACACAGTTGTATTAATGAACATTGTGAAGAGTGAGGTAAAAGTTTGCCCATCTGTTTGCTGGTAACAGTTCTGAGAGTTGGTTGAGGTTGAGCACCTCTGAGAACATGCTTTTTCCCTTCAACAATGAATTCCATTCTGAGTTGTTTGAAATCCCATTGTATAACACCCAATGTTTCCAGCCATTGTATTCCCAGCACCATATCACAGTTACTCAAGGGTAACAGTAAGACATCTGTGGTGAAAGTGGTCCCTTGTAGTGTCCATGCCAATCCTTTACATGCAGCCCTACAGTGGACACTGTTGCCATCTGCTACATCAACCTTAAGGGGACTAATGTCCATGATCTGGCAGCCTAGTTTCTTGGCTACTTCTACATCCAAGAAATTGTGGGTGCTTCCAGAATCAATTAAGATATGGAGAGGTTTCTTTTTTACAAAGACAATCACTCTCATGGTTTTATAGCCCTTGTCAACATGGCCATTCATAGCATGCACAGAAATCTGGGGGTTTTCTTCTTCCCATTCAAGATTCTCAGCATTGTCATCAACCACTACATCTTCTTCCACTTCATTAAGTTCGATCTGATACAATTATCTGCGCTGGCACTTATGCCCCTGATCATATTTTTCATCACACCAGAAGCATAATCCTTTTGCCCTTTTTTCATCAAAATCTGTACTGGTTCTGAGGTTGGTTGGTTTATATGATGTGTTGTGGTTTCTGGCTATGTTGTTATGTGGTCTGGGGAGGTGTGGTTGTAAGGGTTGGTTTCTGGTTGGTGGTTTCTGTATGTAGTTGGGAGTGGGTAGTAGGGGTGGTGATTTGGTGAATGTGGTAGGGAAGGTGTTTGCAGGTGGTTTCTTGGGTAAAACAGTAAGTTCACGTTGTAAGGTTTCTAAGGAGGATTCCTGTAATTGGGCCAAGGCAAAGGCATGTTGTAAAGTCTTAGGCATAAACATCCTAACAGGTTTCTGTATAGTGGCTGTGAGTCCATTTAGGAAGAAACTAATGGCATATTCTTCAGAAATATCCACTCGACCAAGCAAGAATTCAAAGTGGTCATGGTATTGAGAGACAGTACCTGTTTGTTTGCAGCTGAGGAGCTCTGTCATAGGGTCTCCATACAGCTTATTCCCAAAGCGAGCCTCCAGTGCTTGAATGAAATCTTCCCAAGAAGTGACTGCATTGCCCCCTTTATACCTTGTCCAATTCTGGTGCCATTGTAATGCCCTTCCTTCCAAGTTGATGACTGCCAGCTTAACTTTGGTTGTTTCTGGAGTGCCATCCACTTCAAAAAATTGCTGGCATCTGTAAATCCATCCCCCTAAGTCATCTCCTGTAAATCTGGGGAAATCCACCTTGGCCTGTCGAGTGGCCATATATTGTCCCCTCCCCTGTGAAGCTGGTGCAGCTTGAGTACCAGGTTCAGCTGCTTGGAACTGGCTCATGATGAGGTTCTGCTGGAGGTTGAGAGCAGAAATATCCTGCCTCAATGCTGCAATTATCCTTTCTTGACTGAGTTCTTGACCATGGATCTTGGCTGAGATTTCCTTCAAGGATTCTTTGACAGCCTCTTCAAACTTCTTGAAATCATGTGATCTGGTATTGTCTGCCATTTCCAGGTGCCAAGAAAGAGGCTCTTGATACCACTTGATGCAGGCTGCACTGATTCACCAAGGAATTCAGGAGAGTTGGGAGCTTGAACAACTCTCGAGGGAAGCCTGGCAGCAGGAACAGAGAATAGAGAAAGAAGAGAAGAAGGAAAACAGAAGAGAGATGGGAAGTGTAATGTATTTTCATTGATGATTGTAACACTATACCAATGTACAATTTATACTTATCAATGAATACAAAACAGTTGCATTCGGTTCAATCTGTTATAACAGCTAACAGCAACAACTAACCAAGCTAACTGTATTGACTTAACTGCTAACTGACTTAACTAACTCAGCTAACAAAGTTAACTACCTTAACTGCCTCTTCTGCATTATACACGCATC
The DNA here is from genome assembly GCA_030761205.1 of Fremontodendron californicum. Taxonomy (NCBI): domain Eukaryota; kingdom Viridiplantae; phylum Streptophyta; class Magnoliopsida; order Malvales; family Malvaceae; genus Fremontodendron; species Fremontodendron californicum. The sequence goes on from JAULJL010000045.1 coordinate 5,604,842, forward strand.
ACTATCAAGCCGAATGAATAACTCGATCCTCGAATAGGTTTTAAGACACATTCATGTTTTGCCCTTTAAAAAACAATGGACGACTTACCACCTACTCCATAAACCTTTGCCTTATGGCTGCCTGGTTTAATGCATGAATATGATATTATATTCACACAATTGACATGCATGAATATGATATTTCTTTTTTGTTTTGGTATTTTAGATTATCAAAAACTAAATCTTGATGATTAAAATATGATATTATCATTTAAAATAAGCTAAATATTTAATTTAGAGCTAAACTTTTGACAAGTTACTCATTTAAAGATCAAACTCCTGATTTGTGCTAATTTAGAATCAAACATTTTCAAAAGTTTACAAATAAAGATATATTTGGACGAAAGTTACTGTTGATTGGCTCATCTCTCTTTTTTTTTTTTCTTCATTTAGCTCCTCTCTTTTGCTATCTACTTTCTCTCTCTAGTTGTAAGTTGTAACCCATGATTATCACTTATCGGTACCATATTGATACCGATCATACTATTTTGCTTTGGATATTGATTTGTATCAACTTGTACTAGTCGTATCAGTTACTACAAGATTTTGCTTTTTTTTTTTTTTTTTTTAATCAATTTCTAATACTTTCTATTATGACCATTTTTATTTGTTCATAATTTTATTTAAAAATGATATATATTCATTAAGTTAGCTAGACCGACTCATGATCCGATTTGAATCTTTGTTTATCTATTAAAATATATTTTTTATTTAAATTTAATTATAAAAATATTAATATAAAAATATATTTTTTAATTTTTATTATTATTTTAAACAATGAACCGGGTCAGCGGACTGGTCCAACCCACCCAAGGTCAGGCCTGGGTAAGGATAATTTTTTTTCAAGCCACAACCCCAACCCATGAGCAAGTCTAAGTTAATCTATTAAAAAATAATAAATATTTGTTATATTTTATATTTATTTCATTTATTTAAGATTTAAAAAATTTGAATGTTAAATCTTTATAATATTTAAAATCTATATTTACATATAAGCATATAATTAATGTCTGTAATGAAGGTAAATTTTTATGTGTATAAATATATATTATTATTATAGATAAAATTTTAAAAGATATTGTTAAATCCGAATAATATATCAAAATATATCAATATCGATATGTACTAATATCAAAATATAAAAATGATACGTCACTAATACGGTACTAACTTCTTTGCTCATGACCCAAGCGAGGTTACCGTTGATTGCTCCATTTTGGAGTTAATAGCACCAATGGTCTCCAAATTATAGGACATATTTTATATTCGTCTCTAAACTTCAAAACATATCAAATTGGTCATTGATTACAAGTATCATAATAAATTGGTCCATTCCGTTAGCTTTTTCGTTACCTTTACTGTAGCAATTAGCTTGGTGACACGTGTCACCAGCTGATTGCTCCAACTTGTTTCTTCATTTTTTTTTTCTTTATTTTTTCTTTGATTTCTTTTTATAAATAAATACAAAAAAAAAATATTTCATATTATAAATTAAAATAATTTTTAAAAAAATATAATTAATTTAAAAAGTATGAAATATTTATTTACTTTAATTTTATAAAAAATATTTTTAATTTTTTCGTTTCTTCCTTTTTTTTTTCTTGCTTTTCTCTTCTTTATAAATAAATATTAAAATAATTTATTAATATAAAAGATTTATTTTATATTTATAAGTTTTTTATTTTTTTCCTTTCTTATCTTTTCCCTTTTTCTCTTGTTTGTAAATAAATATAAAAATAAATAAATAATAATTCATACTATAATTTAAATTAATTTTTAAAATATAAAATATTTTATTTACATTTTACATTGTTTTTTGACTCCAAGTTTTTTGTTTCCATCTTATGATTGTGAATTTATAAACTCTTTACCATCATTGTTGATATCTTTTAACTTCATTCTTCTTATTGTACTTAAAATTCAAAAACATAATATAAATAAACAAGATAAAGATCGAAACATAACAAAAATTAAAAGTAAAAAAGCATAAAATGTATATTTTATGAGATTATCGTAATGCTAGAATGGACATTCTTGAAGGAAAAGAATCAATTGTTAGTATACACTTTATGGAATTAGAAAGAGTAGGAGGCGAAGAAAGTCCATATGTGCCTTTGCTCGCAAGCATATTGCAACACCATTTTACATTATTTTAATTTCATTATTAAGGGTTAATTATCAACCTTCAATTTCATACATATAAAAAATTTTAATACACCTTTAAATTTTTTTTTTTCTATAATGCGAATGATTAGGGATACCCAAACTTTTTCGGGTCTAATCCCTTTTTCAACTGATCTTAAGAGTGCATTCTCTCAAATCAGTCTGTTACATTCAAAATTTTACTCTTAAAAAATTCCTCATTAATTGATAAAAAAATTAGTTATTTTCCTTACCAAGTGAATTAACTTTTGCAGGTTATTTTCAAATTGTTGTTTGCATTCTTCTTTATTAGTGCAACAACCTTTATTTTCTTTTTAGTCACACTTCAATAGCATCATTATTTAAGATTTCCCTTTTTATCTTATCCAACAACGTTTCTTGGTTTGTACTTCTTAGACTTAATGGCATTTCTTTTACTTTTTGTTAATATGAAGAATTTAATTGAAACAAGCTTCCTATAAACTCCTCTCTTCTCCCAAGTTGTTAAAATGATGTCACTAAAAGAAGGTTAAATAACTGCATACTCAATAATTGTTTTGTACAAATTAATGAAAAAGTCGAATATGAAGGCTTAACTAAGATGATTCATGCAATTATATTTAAAAGGTGACATCCAATCGGTTTGAGAATTGAATCAAAGTATTTGCATCCCTTACCCTATTCCGGACTATGATCTCCTTTGTAAAGAAACAAAAATTAATGAGAAAATTCTAGAGAAAATATTAAAAGATTTTAACTTTGAGCTGTGACAACTTTTAAACAAACTAGAAAAATGCCTACGCTTCGCTACAGATATGTTATCGAATTTGAATTGATTTTTTGTAATAAATTTAAAGATAAAAAAGCAAGAGAAGTGAAGATGATTTAGAAAAATAATAACTTCTATCATTATACGACACCTGATATAAAATTGAGAATTATTTGATATGGTTAATTAGATCTGATAATTTTGGATAAAACATAATTATACGATACAAATATAACATGATAAAATAATTAAAACACGACACAACACAAAAAATAAAATGAAATTGATACAAATATATGAACGTTAATAAAAAGATATTTTGATAAAAATTTGTAATAAATTAATATTTTGTAATATTAATATTTTGAATTAATATTTTGTAATAAATTTGAAAGATAAAAAAGTAAGAGTAGTAAAGATAATAATTTAGAAAAATAATAATTCTTATTCTTATACAACATAAGGTATAAAAATTGAGAGTTATTTGAATATGATCAATTACATCCGGTAATTTCAGATACAACATAATTATACGATACGAACATAATATCAAAAAAATAATTAAAACACTACATGACACAAAAAATAACATGAATACGACACAAATACACGAACATGTCCAAATCTACATAAAATAAATTATTAACGTGTCAAATTTTAAATAAATATATAATACCTTGAATACAATTACAACAGAAAAAATAACACGAACATGATGACGCGCGACACAAATTTATGAGTTATTTGAATAATGTCAATTAGACTCGGCAATTTCGGACATAACATGATACTACTCAAACACAACACGAAAAAAGTAATTAAAACACGACACGAAAAATAACATAAACACGATACAAATACTCGAACGTGTCAAAATCAAATTAAACGAATTATTAACGTGTAAAAATTTATAATATTTTAAACACAAAATAAAATAACACGAACACACAAAATTGAATAATTATAACAAATTATACAAAATATGGGATGAACTGAGACACGACACGAACAAACAAAATTTTCTCTTAATTGAATCACCATGACAAATTATGCAAAATATTTGGATGAATTGAAATACGACACGAACACATAAAAAAATTTAAAATACGACCGACACAAAATAATATGAATACAACATAAATATACGAACGTGTAAAAATTTATATAAAATAAATTATTAATATATAAAAATTTATATAATAATATAATACTTGGAACACAAAAAAAAAACGAATATGAAAAATAATACGAATACGATACAAACGTACAAAACTTTCTCTCTTTTTCTTTTTCCTTTTTTTTATCTTTTTTTTATCTTTAAAAAAAAAAAAAAAAATTGACTTGCCGACGTGGCAAGCCAATTTGAAGGAATTGCCCCAATTACAAACAGTAATTGAGGATTCCTTTTAATAGATAGTATAGATAGTACAGATTTTAGGGTTTTTTCACAATCTATTTAATAGTATAGAACTTACAATTTTAGAAATTATGAAGCTTACATGTTTTATATGAATTTTTTTTATATTAATATTTATATATTTTTATAATTAAATTTAAATAAAAAATATTTTTATTATTTAAATAGTAATCTTGATCGACAGAACTAATCCGAATTAAAAAACTTATTCCAAACATGATTCAATTATCTGTCGGGTCTATAAACATATCTAATCACTTACACATGCAAACTAATAAAGTGAATGATTTTATACTGTGCTAACGTATTCTTTACAAACATAATAATCAACTTTCAAAAGAAGATAATTACTTACATGTAAGATAGCATATAACAAATACAAATTGCAAGTAGATATTATTTGAAGACATCCCATTTTTTTTTTTTCATACATACAAAAAATATATTAGATTTGAGTTATATATATGAAGAAAAATAATTCTCTTATATGTCATAAATTCGGTTTAAGTACCTACATAGTCCCTATACTGTAGTGAAAAGAGTAAATTAGTCACTGTACTGTAAAAGTGAGTAATTTAGTCCCTGTATAATTGAAATAGATGCAAATAAGTAAAATTGATAACGATTTTAATGAAAAACCGTTAAAATATTGACGTTGACTCGTAAAATCTAACAGATTTAGATATATTTTAAGTCATATTTTATTCCAAGTCATTAATTCTGTTAGATTTTACGAGTCCACGTCAATATTTTAACGGTTTTTCTTTAACATTGTTATCAATTTTACTTATTTGCATATATTTCAATTTTACAAGGATTAAATTACTCACTTTTACAGTACAAGGACTAAATTATTTTTTTCACTATAGTAGAGGGACTATGTGGGTACTTAAAACCATAAATTCTAGTCTTTTTTATTTTTTATGTTTTTAAGATTTGAACACCAAATTTTCAAATTTAAATTTAATTTCTAAAAGAGTTGAATTAAAGGTGCTCATGGGCCGGGCCGCGACCCGATTTTTTTTAACTTCTATGCCCAGGGTCGGCTCGCGGGTCCGAATCACTGTTCACTTTATATTAAAAATATATATTTTTATTTTTTTATAATTAAAATTTTTAAAAATATTATTATTTTAATATATAAACAGTGATTTGGATCGATCGAACAAGTCCAAATCACAAATATTAGTGCTCAGACTCGATTCAATACAAACCGAATCTGTTAAGTCAAATAAACTACCTGATTCATGAACAGATCTAAGTTGAATTGTCTCGTCGAAGATATTTATATTTGACATATTTTAAACCTCTACTACCAGCACCTTCCTCCATGACCCACCACAGGATAAGAACAGAAAAAAAAAAAAAACAGTCTTCGGTCGGCTTTTTTATTACAATATAGCCAAAAAAAAAATTTACCAAATTACCGTTGCTTTTTGATTATTTCCCAAAATACGGATCTTTTTTTTTCTAGCTGGGAAATCGCCATCCCCCATGGCGATTTCCCAGCGTGTTTTTTTGCAAATTTGCAAAAAAATACCAAGGGAAATCACCACCCCCCATGGCGATTTCCCTTGGTAATTTTAGCAAAATTTGCTAAAACCATGAAGGGAAATCGCCATGGGGGGTGGCGATTTCCCTTCATGTATATATTTTTTTTTAATTAATAAACAAAAATTATATTAAAACAAAATTTTATTTTAATTTGATAAATTTATTTTTAAAAATTATAAATTAAATTAAAATATTTTTTTATAGGTTTGGTTATTTATTTTTTTAAAATATATATTAAAAATGTAATTTAATTTATTATTACAATTTTATAAAAAATAAAAATATATTTCTTATTAAAATTTAAAAAGAAGATTATATTTTTTATTAAATTTTTATATCAAAAATTTTATTTTTTATAATTTTGTAATATTATAAAAAAGAAAATTTAATTTATATCAAAAAATAATTTAATGATGTAAAATGTAAATAAATTTTTTTTAAAGAAATTTATCGATTCACTTTTTTAAATAAAGAAGTTATTTTTAAGTTGGTATCGTAAAATAATTTTTTTAATTTGATTAGTTTTTTTGAGTTGGTATTCGATTAACTCGTGACATCAATTTAATCATTGTTTTTAATAATAATATAGATTGTTACAGTTTAAAACTGGATATTTGATAAAAAAATTTTAATTTAATTTCTGATTAAATTTTTTTTTCTTATTAAAATTTAAAAAGTAAATTAAATTAAAATGAAAAAAAGAAAAGCAACTTATCATGTAATTTGGATTATTATATTATAATTAAATAACAACATTAAGATATAAATTAAAATAAAATATAACAATTAATTTCCGAACAAATTACATGAAATGCAAAACATATAAATTTATATTAGAAATTTAAAACACATTACAATTATTCTAATTATTGCGTGGTGTAGAGCAACAGTGTCGAGTTCTTCTAGTGCGTGGTGGTTGCACCCGTCGTTCAACCTCGTCAGTGGCACGTATTCGCGGTTCACCACGACCTCTTGCTATAACCGCCACTGGTTCCGGTTGTATGTCATCAGTCGTTTCATCCGTATCAAAAATTTGAAACCCACTGCTGGATGAGCCAACACCTAGTTCACCCATAACGGGAACCTGACTACTAGATGCACCCATAAATGATGTAGCATCAAATGCTGACGAAGGGGTTCCAAACTGATACATGGATGTTAAATATGCTGAACTTGGACTTAGGATGGGGAGCTGGTCATCTAACCTCGTTTTTGGCGGTGATGGTCGGTAACACTCATCAACGTCATATCCGGGGTGACTTACGGAATAACGATGGCTGGATGGTACTCCATGATCCCGTTCAGGTTCAGGATGATCAAATGACATCCTCGGTGCTGTGAACTCCGATGAGGTCGGTTGACGTCTTCGCCCACGTTGTCGGCGAGGTCTAGGAGCATCCATATCCTGTGTAGGAGGGACTGGAGCTGAAGTTTGTCCGGTAAATGGCATACTCCTAACATCCTCGTGCATCGACGGTGGACAAACGAAAGGCCGATCTTCATTTCTATACCATCTTATGTAATCAGCAGATGGGTTGAAATTATTACCAACAATCGGGTAACCTGTCGGAATTCGTTGAAAACGTATGTTCCACCATTGGATCCAATGTTCATGCTTCGCAGGCCAGAATTCATCATTACGACCATGCATGTCGACCTTGTGAAGCTTATCAAGGTTCATCGGGGCTGCAGGAATTGGTTGTTGCATCCCAAATTGTCGCAACACCCGGTCAGTTTGGTGCCACTCTACATATGAAAAGCATATCAATGCTGTGTTTGCTTTCCATATATTGAAATTATTGTAGGCATCCGATGGGAGGCATGCCATAATTTCACTCGAGGAATATGGCATCCACAGAAACTGCGAATAATTATTACAAATTATTAGTTTCATATGGATTAAATAAAAAAAAAAAAAACTTCAATGTAACAATCGAAATATTTACCTTATCATATCCTAGTCGATCTAGTCGTAGTCTTATACTTGCAAGATCGCTCGGAGTCTCTGTAAAATCTCTACCCGTACTCCTACTCCACCTATTAAAATGCATATAATATCTTAATGACCTATAAAAATACAATTTCGTACAAAATTAATAAAATAGTAAAGATTATTACCTGCTTGCAAGGGGGTATACAGCCGAAATATCCACGCGCGGAGCAAGAAATGGTAGCCGATACCAAGCCCATGATTGTAGAAGCACTAGACATCCACCTATGTCATGGTTTTTTGGAACTGTAGCTCGGCAAAGTTCTCTATACAAAAATGCCAAACACGCAGAACCCCAACTATAATTTGCTGCTTCCTCTAAATCACGTAGCAATGGAAGATACATTAAATGTACCCGACTGCTCGATTTGTCAGGCATCAGTAATCCTCCAATCAAACGTAAAATATATGCTCTAGCAGCATATTGTATTTGTTGTTCGGTTGCATGTAATGGCAGATTTTGAAACGTTTTCAACCAAGTCAGTCTCACCGTTGAGCCAGATACGACGTCTTCTGGAGGCACCTCACCCAATAGATCTTCACACAGTTCATTCCAATCTAGCAGGCTTCCGCTTGTAACTGCATCGCCATGGATCGGAAGTCCAAGTTGCAGCGCAACATCTTCGAGACTGACCGTGCATTCACCACATGGAAAATGAAAAGTATGCGTCTCGGGTCTCCATCGTTCGACCAACGCAGAGATTAAATCGGGTTGTATCACAAGTCGTCGAATTTGACTTGCGTGATAAAATCCGGCTCTTCTTAAGTGGTCGATAATATAAGGATGCGGGTCCTCCAATGTAAATTTCCTCGAACGTAATACGCGACGAGTTTCCTGTTATAATAATAACAATTAATATATTATAAAACTATAACAATTAAAAAGTAATAAATAAAACTATAAAATAACAAAATAATAATATAATATAATATAATATAATATAATATAAACAATAATAATATAATATAATATAAAACAATAATAATATAATATAATATAATATAAACAATAATAATATAATATAAAACAATAATTTCGTATAAAAAAACAATAATAATATAATATAAAAAAACAATAATAATATAATATAATATAATATAAAGAATAATAATATAATATAATATAAAACAATAATAATATAAAAAACTATAATAATATAATATAAAACAATAATAATATAAAAAACAATAATAATATAATATAAAACAATAATAATATAAAAAACAATAATAATATAATATAAAACAATAATAATATAATATAATATAAAACAATAATAATATATAAAACAATAATAATATAATATAATATAAAACAATAATAATATAAAAAACAATAATAATATAAACAATAATAATATAATATAACACAATAATAATATACAAAATAATAATAATATAAAAAACAATAATAATATAATAATATAAAAAACAATAATAATATACAAAACAATAATAATATAAAAAACAATAATAATATAAAAAACAATAATAATATAAAAAATAATTATATTATTTAAAAACAATAATAATATAACAATTTACTTATCTCGTTAAATATAAACTCCGAGATGTGATTTTCTTGTAACCTCAATAGTGAAGCCATTTCAAAATATTGTTGTAGAAAAAAAAAATTTGTAGAAAGAAAATGAAAATTTGAATGAGAGGAATGAAAATTTGAAGGAGAGGAGGGGGTATTTATAGATAAAATGAGTGGGGTGGGGGGTGTGGGGGGGAGGGGGGACGTGGGGGAGGGGGGATTTGGGGGATGGGGGCAACGGTCATATGACCGTTGCCCCCTTTCAATTTTTTTTTTTTTTCTAATTTGTTTTTTTTCATTTCAAATTTAAAATTTTAAAAAAAAATTCAAAATATTAAATTATAAAAAAACCTAAAATATATTTTACGAATTTTTAAATTTTTTTAAATTATAAAAAAAATATTTTAATTTAATTTATAATTTTTAAAAATAAATTTATCAAATTAAAATAAAATTTTGTTTTAATATAATTTTTGTTTATTAATTAAAAAATATATATATATACATGAAGGGAAATCGCCACCCCCCATGGCGATTTCCCTTCATGGTTTTAGCAAATTTTGCTAAAATTACCAAGGGAAATCGCCATAGGGGGTGGCGATTTCCCTTGGTATTTTTTTGCAAATTTGCAAAAAAACACGCTGGGAAATCGTCATGGGGGATGGCGATTTCCCAGCTGAAAGAAAAAGATCCGTATTTTGGGAAATAATCAAAAAACAACGGTAATTTGGTAATTTTTTTTTTTGGCTATATTGTAATAAAAAAGCCTCTTCGGTCAATTATATATTTTTTTTGGACCAAAATCTTAATTAATTTGGTTATTTTACTATCTCAATTATATAGTTTTTGATTTTTTTACTATAATTTTAATTAATTTAATCTATGTACTTTTATAATGAATTGATTTAAGAATAATTGATAACAATGTCAAATTTTTGTAATTAACAATTAAGGATTTAATCCAGTTGATTTATACAATTATTTTTAAAAAGTAAATTTCAAGATTGAAAAAGGAAATTTTCAAAGCATTGAAAAAAAATTTCAAAAATTTATTTTTTTCAATGTGTTTGATAACTCATATTAAAAGTTACTTAATACAAAATTTTTAACAAAAAAATATTGAATAAAATAAGTAAGTAGAGAGCTATTTATCACTTAATGCAGAATATGTTAAGTCAATTTTATTTTTTAAAAAATTATATTTAAATTAAATTATTTTCTTTTAAAAATTCAACATTTACTATTATCAAACAATATAATTATATTCAATACTAAATTTTAAGTAACATACCAAATAATTTTTATAATATAAATTCAATACTTAATATTTTAATATTTAATTTTTTTAATTTATCAAATAACACTTAAAACAGGATAATTAAAATAATAATAGAGGGATCACGGATCACTTTTTTATTCTTTAGTCTAATCCAAAAATGCTGGTTTCAAATTTTTTTTCCTGATATATTTTACCTTCCCCGATATGAGTCTGACTCTCTTCTAATATTTTTCAATTCATTATTTTTTTAATAAATTTTTAATCACTACTTATAAATATAATTTTACAAGTAATAAGTGTATCTTACACACTATTCTGTTTGAAAGGAAACATTTTAGATTTAAATATAAAGAAAAAAAGAAACATTTTGGATTTCTTCACTCTGTAATATATATATATATATATATATATATATATGAAGAAAAATAAAAGTTAATGTAATTATCACAATGACTTGTCAGAATCTGTTTAAAAGAGAAATCTAACTCTTTAGACTAAAATATGAAACATGGTTGAAAATTATTTGTATGAGAATGAAAAACTTTACCATCTTCATTAAATGCTTGATTGGCAATTGAGTTCTACAAATTAAGCAATCCAAAAAAAAAAAAAAAGCAATTCCTCTATAAGATGTATAATAAAACAAAATAGGTTAAAATATTAAAAAAATCTTTGTATTTTTTGAACATTTTTAGATAAATTTATAGCTTTTTCTTATATCCAATTAAACTTTTAAAATAATATTTTTGTTTAATTAAATCTTTAAGATATTATTTTTAATCTAATTAAATTCTTAAATTGAACCGGATACAATAGGAGAATAAAAAAAAATTAAGTATGAGGGCTTCATAAAAAGTCGGCTCAAATTTCAACTCTTTGACAAGTCCTAAACGTGCAAAGAAAAGCCAATTGTATCAGTACAACTGTGCTGGTCAACTAAGCTACGGATTTTGCGTGTGAAAAGGATAAGAACAACTAACAATGCGTAATAATTAATTCCTAGGTCAAAAGCATACGATTAAGAAAAAAAATTATATATTAATAATATTAATTTTTTAGCTTAAAATTAATGTTACATGATTTTTAATATAAAAAAGTATTAAATGTTAAATATATATAGTTTTAAGATATTATTATAAGTAAAAAATAATGCGAAAGGTGTAACACTATCAAATAAAAATATGCTAAATGATTCGAATTTGAAATAATAAAACATAAAAGATTCAATTAATTGAACTCTATAAATATCAGTTAAGAATTTTTTTAGATCAAAATACTTGAACTTTTTTTATAAAATATCATCTAATGCAAATTAATCTCTATACTGTAAATTTGTATAATTTATATTTAATTTTTTAAAATTAAAACAAAAAGATAAAATCAATAACTTACCTAACGTTTACTGTAAAAAAAATATGTGACATTTAAACATTTATTAAATTGCTGACTTGGATGTTAATAGCTGACGTGGCACCAATAAATAAGAATTATTTGCTTGGTCACTTGGAGGCTTTTAAACAGAAAATAAATAAATAAAGTTTTATTTAGTATTTTGATCTTAAACACAAAATTTGAAAATAATTATGTGTCTCTAAAATATTTTGGCGATGTAAATAGACTTTGTATTAATCATTCTTAATCTCTAATCCAACCAGTACATGTTTGACTCTGCTTTTAGACTTTATTTCAAAGAATTGAAAATGAACAAAGGCATTGGATAAAAGAGTTTTAAATTGTGACTGGAAACTTAAACTTAAAAATATATTTGTATTAGTTTGTGAGCGATGAATTAGTTTAATTTATTCAAATATGTATTTATACACAAAAATTAGTATATTTACTCAAAATAATATATAAATTTTTAAAATTTATAATATATAAAAAAATATATATCCAATATAACATGTCATAAGAAAATTAAACTTTATTATTATAATCATGATAAAAATTTTGAGGAAAAAAATGAGACAATTAGGAGATATTATATATGTACCTCAAAAAGATGAATATTCATATAATATTGAATAAGAACATAAAATTTATTTTTCAATGATCAATTAAATAATAATAAAAAATTTGACATACCTTTTAATAAATTACGATCTTCATAAAAATACTGAAAAAAATATAATATCAACTGTAAAATTTGTGACAAAAAAAAGAATAGAAAATAATGTGAAAAAATAAAATCATCAAAGTAAATAAACAACAAAATCACAAAAGCAATAAACAACTTAAAGTAAAGTTAAATATTGAAAAATAATGATGTAGAACATGTTATTATTTATAGGTTTAAAGTAATATCTGTTTTTTGAAAAAAGATATGATTAGTTATATATTTAAAATAAAATTTTTTAAGTATATATTAGATAAGGATAATAGATAAAATTTATTAAATATAAACCTTGACAGATTTGATAGTTTTTAAAATTTAAGATAAGTTTTTTGATAAAATTAAAATGTTTTATTTGTAATTTAAAATACATTATACATTTGAAGATTAAGTGAATAGATAAGATAGTTAAATATAAAATTGAAAAACTTAGATAAATATTTTTTGAAAATTTTTAATTTTTAATTTTAAATTTACTATAATAATAATAATAATAATAATAATAATAATTAAAATTAAACTTATCAAACGTGTCATTAAGAGGAGATGTCCACGTAATTTGTCATGTCAACGATGCATGGATTAGTCTATTGCATGTTCCTTTTTTCTCAATTTCATTTATTCTTTTAGTATTTGGAAGCATGTTTAAGGTTTTAAATTCATGGAATCTTGACTATTACCAAGAAAACAAAGATAAATAATGTGGCATTTATACATAAGTCAGCATACCTGCCATCAACAATCTCGTCAAGGCATAACAAAATGAGATCCAAGTTCTCCACTTCCTCTTTCTTGTCCGTAGTCCCTCTGGAACATGGGATAATTAGTTAACAAAAGCTAGCTGTTATAATAATTTCTTAGAAATATAACCTAGCTAGGCGTGTACAAAGATATGGTAAACAGTTTAATAATTAGAGATTTTGAAAACCTTAGGAGAAGGCCAACTGCATCAAAAAAACCCTTGAAATGAGCTCATTTTTTTTCTTTTTTTTTTTTGTTATTGATATTTTACCAATTTATTTTTTAAGATGAGCTCATTTTCATCTTCAGCCCCGGTAACAAAAAAGTGAAGGTCTTGAACAAACTGGTAAACAACGATGTGATTCTCAAACATTGCTATCTCCGCTGCAAACAGGGAAATAACACCATATATAATTAAATAGAAACGGTACGAATAAATCGAGCAAGGTCAATGAATGACATTTCTTGTCCTCCCATGCAAAAGCAATAAAACAAAGTGCAAAACAATATCTTCAATATCTTTCAGTGCCAAAAAAAATTATTATTATCTGAAAACTGGTGAAACTATTAACCTGATCAACTCACCAATGTCATTTCTTCAAAATATCCATTGCCCTTACATGAATTAAGAACATGGGGTTATAAATGAACACTAAAAGGAAAAGAACATATACATTAATTTGCCTTATAGTTGTTATACTTGGTTCGACATGAAAGTATGTAACAGCACAAAGAACCATCTGATAACAAACACGACAAAAAAGGAGGTTTTAATGGAGACATTAATTGTTGCAAATAATTTACCTTCAGTGCAGGCATTTATCTTTTGAGTCTTGGTAAATACAGCTTTCTCAAAGGCTTCCTTAGCACGGTTAGTCGGCCAGTCATCTGAATAATATTTAACAGCAACACGGCTCCCACCGGATTTCAGGAGAAGGATATTTTTGGTTAAAATATTTAGGTAGTCTTTGTAGTATAATCAAAAGTACTGCATTTTAGTTCTTATACTATAGAAGTGAGTAATTTAATCCTTGTATGTTTGAAATTAATGTAAAGAAGTAAAATTGGTAACAGTGTTAATGGAAAACCGTTTAAATGTTGACGTGAAATTGTGAAATTGACAAAATAGATGACTTAAAAAAAATGATGATCTGTCAATTTTTTTACTCAAGTGAAATTTAGAAACTGTCAGGATAGATGATTTCGAAAGAAAATGATATGTTTTTACAGGTAAGGAAGGAATTTGGGTAAATTTTTTTCATGTTTTTCTAAATTTCACTTGAGTAAAAAAAAAAAAATTTAACACGTCATCATTTTTTTTTTCAAATCATTTTTTCTGTCAGTTTCATATGTACATGTTAGCATTTAGACAATTTCTCATTAATACTATTACCAATTTTACTTTTTTGCACCAATTTCAAACGTACACGGATTAAATTACTCACTTCTATAATATATGGATTAAAATGCACTTTTGACTATAATATAAATATCGTTTAAATACTTTAACCGATATTTTTAACAGGACATGGCTCCTACAATCACCATCATAAACACAATTAAGGATTGTAAATGACCCAAAATCTTGATCTCCAACCAATTCTCTCGTAGATACAACTACAAGATCTTCTTGGCTAGTTCATTTTGTTGCATTTGAAGCTTAAGATTGCTCATAAGAAACTATGAAAATGAGATCTAACGCTGGAGATAGTTGACTTACTTTCAGTGTAGTGTAATGTGAAATTGAGGCCAACATTCACATCCCGAATTTAGTTTCAATTAACATTGCTTTCTAATCTCTACTTCAGTTTCAATTAACCGTATCATACGGTTGTATCCTGGAAGAGTAAAATATTAAAGGATTATAAGAAAATTAAGTTGTAAAGATTAAAATGATATTTGAATTTAGAAAAAGATATCTTTGTTGATTTGGATTGTAATTCTTTAAATTTTAAATTAGTATTTTCTTTTAATTTTTAAAATTGCATAATTTTATATATTAACTACATGTCAAAATTATAGGGTATCCAAGTAGACGTCCATGTCAACAGTGCTTACCCAATCAACATGTACCATGTTATATTATATATATATATATATGTTTCGTATTTAATAGAAACTATTAAAATATATTTTTCATAATTAAAGTTAAAATTCTTGTATTTGTTTGATTTCCAATTTGTAGTATTTAAAATGGATAGATGAGATAATAATTATTAAGATTATCTCTTACAATCTATCTCAAAGAAATTAATCATAATCAAGTATTACGTTTATTATATAAATGTATAAAAAAATTAATATAATTTTTATTTTAATTATTATTTTTTAAAATAATCTCATAACCATCAAAATTAGATAAAATAAAAATAACAAAGTGAAAAATTAAGACTAATTTCTTTTATTACATAAAAGATGAAGACCAATTAGATTTTGCATAGGATTTTTTTTTTAGTTTTAAATTTGTTTCTCTTTACCAAATAAACATGTTTTACCCTTATTTTTTTTTTTTAAAACTTAATCAATAATTGATATTCAACAATATAAATCTAATGCTTATTATTTGCTGACCTTATTGTAAGGCTAACAAACTTAAACTTACTATAAAAGTCCCCTTCCATAAGCTAATCATCAGCAACAAATTGAAATCTAAGTATATTTTGAATCGAATCTGAATAGCTTGAGAATCGATCAATTTGACTTAATTATCAGACACTAATATAAAATAATTAGATGACATTATATAATAGGGCAAAAAAAAACAGTAACGATCACATAAAGTAAAAGTTGGATCAGGTTGAATTTAGGGTTTAATCTTGTTGATTTTTACAATCATTTTTAAAACGTGATATTCAATAAATCTGAATTCGAATTTTAAAATTTGCAACTCTTTTTCTTATTATCAGATTAAAGCCTCTATATAAAAAAAAACTGAATTAAGTTGGATGATTTGATTTGAAAGATGGATGCTTACGATTGTTTTTACAACAAGTTCAAAATTAAGGAAACATTTAGTTGAGGGTGAAACATATATGTAACAAGTGAAACACATTAGACTAGATGATTATATTTATCTAAGCATAATTATTATTTCATGAACTCTAAAGTAAATATATCTACGATTCACGTTTATGGCTATAGGTATTCATGGGACGGGTCGAGTTTTCGTCGGGTTTAGGAATGGTATCAACACAACATATATTTGCCTAAACCCGGCCCAACTCGAAATATAGACCTCAAATTTTGTCCAAACCCGTTTATATTTGTAAATGGGTAATCCAAGTCTATTTAGGCCTATCCATATTAATTTTTTTCTAAAAAAATTAAACATATATATATATATTATTTAGTTTTTAGTAATTTTATCTCTTTTTTTCTTTTATTAAGTTTTAAAATATGGATAATTTAGTATATTTTTAAATGTTTATATATAAAATTATAAATATTTATTTTTTTATATGATATAAATTATATAATATATAAATAATATATTATATTATATAAATAAAAAATGGGTCGGGCCGGGTTGGTTTCAGGTTAGGCCGGATTCAAGCCTTGATTGTTGGAGTCAAAGCTCGATCCATTTTTTAAACGGGTCTTATTTTTTTGCCCAAACTCATATTTTGGACGTAATATTTTTGTCCAAATCTTTCTAAATATGAACGGACTTTTAAATTTAGACAAATAATTCGATTTTTGAACAGATTTACACATAAGCTTACCAAAATAGTTCCTTAGATACTATTCTTAAAATCCAAAACGATCAAACCTAACCTATGAGCAAGACTCAAGATCTACCTCACAATTTGAGACCAAAAGGACAAATTAAATGAGTTAATTGATCAGCACTTGAGAGAAAACAGACGAAATTTGCAATCCCTTTCAGCTGCATGTCACATCCAGCTAGCTACCACAGCAGACAAAAATAAAATTACAAAGTCCGATTCAATTTAATCATAATGGATTAGTTGATATATTGTTTATTCTTACTCTTTAAAAAAATATATGTATACTATATTTTTTTTATTCAGATATTGCTAATTTTTTTTTTTTTTACTAAACTACCAACGTTTTTAAATTATGTATTAAAATACGTTTATTTTAAAATCAGTTGAAAAATTATCATATTTTCAAATTATGTACTAAAATACGCTTATTTTAAAATAAGTTGGGAAGTCACATATGATATGGCGACTTCTCAACTAAAAATTGTATTTTTTAAAAAAAAAACTTGATCAGAAGTCGTTTTAAATTTTGTAAAATTAAAAAAATTGAACTTGGAAGTCGCCATATCATATGGCGACTTCCAAGTGCAATTTGTAAAGTTTTTTTTTTATAATGTTGGGAAGTCGTCATGTGATATGGCGACTTCCCAACACCATTTTTTTTTTAATTTTTAAATTTTAAATTTTGTAATTAAAGGTATATTTTTTAATTTTAAAAAGTAACATTATTAAAGTATTTTTGTAAAAAAAGTAATTTTATAAAATTATTTTAAAAGCCTAAATAATATTTTTTAAAATATTTTTTTTATATATAATTAGTTAATTAATTTTATAATATTTAATTAATTCTAAATATATTATATATATATAATTAATTATTTAATTAATTAATTGTACATTCAAGTATGTTACTGTTTTAAAATGGTAAAAAAAAATTAACTTTGAAATTTAATTTTACAAAATTAAAATTTTAAATAATAAATTAAAAAACTAATTTTACAAAACTAAAAATTTTAAAAAAAAATTATACTGTTTTCCAAACTATTTTTTTAATAAATTTAAAAATTAATAATAAAATTTAAATAACAAAATTAACAAATAATCATTTAAAATTTTAAAATAACGATTAATTTTTACATTTAATGAAAGAAAAATATAAAAAGTACATGATTATTATACAAAACGTACATTATTAAAAACATCTTCTAAAAAATACATGATTATTATACAAAAAGTACGTTTATTCTAATTATTTACGGAGGAGCTCCCGTATCGCGTGGTGTTGATCAACAATGTCGAGCTCTCCTATTGCGTGCTGGTTGCACCCGTCGTTGAACCTCGTCAGTGGGACATATTCGTTGTCGACCTCGACCTCGACCTCGTCCTCGACCTACCGCCACTAGTTCTGGTTCTATGTGATCCGCATGCTCACCCACATCAGTCGATGGGAACGCACTACTAGAGGGACCCATTGCTCGAGGAGCCAGCACCTATAAAGGGAACATGACTACTAGATGGACCCATAAGTGATGTAGTACCAAATGCTGACATAGGGGTTCCAAACTAATACATTGAAGTTAGATATGCTGAACTTGGACTTTGGGTGAGGAGCTGGTCATCTGACCTCGTCATTGGCGGTTCTGGTTGGTAACACTCATCAACATCAAATCCAGGGTGACTGACGGAATGACGATGACTGGATGCTACGCCATGTTCTGGTTGAGGATGACTAAATGACATTCTCGATGCAGTGAACTCCGCTGCATGTGATGAGGCCGGTTGACGCTTCCGTCCACGTTGTCGGCTAGGTCTAGGAACTTCCATTTCGTGTGTAGGAAGGACTGGATTTGAAGTCTTTTCAGGAAATGGTATACTCCTAACATCCTCAAACTCCGACGGTGAACAAACAAAAGGTCGACCTTCATTTTTAAACCATCTTATGTAATCAGTAGATGGGTTGAAATTATTACGAAAATAGGTATACCTGTCGAAATTTGTTCAGAACGTTGATTCCACAAATGGATCCATTGTCGATGCTTCGTAAGCCAAAATACTTCGTGGTGCCCACGCATATCAATCTTGTGAACCTTATCAAGGTTCACCGATGGTTGCGGAATTGGTTGTTGCTGTTGGCAATCTTATAATCGATAAGCAATATTTCATTACTACTAAATATAAATTAAAAGATTAAAGAACAGATTACTTATCTGTAATTCCGGCAGAACAGCATATAAAAAATACGAACAATCCAGAATGGAAAATTGACAACACTTACAGGTTAATTCGAATACAGAGAAAAGGATAATCGAGTCAAGGTTCGACCTCTGACCTTAAGACGATTATTGCCTGTCTCTCAGGTGCTAACAGTATGTCGCAATTTGTCTCCCAGGTCTCCTCGATTACGTTGCAATCAAGAGCACACTTTTAGCAACACGGCGAACCAGAAAAATGTCGGTCTCTCTCACAAAAGACACAGGAAAAGACAAGAGCAGTATAGAAAAATTAGGAGAAATTTTTGGTACTCTTTTAAAAAGACAAGCACTGCTCAGGTTTATATAGAAAAACAGATGACTTTTCGGAACGGACACATCATTTGGAACAAAACCTGTTCGGCCAAACAGGCAGCTTTTGAAAATAAAAAGGTTCTTAGTTTAAACCGAACATACAAAACTTTTAACAAACAAAAGGGTTCGGTCCGAAAAGATACTTCTTAAACAGAAAAGTCTCTTGGTTGGAGAATGCTGAACCGGTTTGGTTTGGACTGAATAAAAATATCGATTGGGCAGTAAAAAATTAATTACTGCTCAAACCTAAACACGACCCAGCTCGGCTAGGCGGCGCGCATGTGGTCCAGCTTAAGTTGTGTAGGTCTTCATCCACCAAAAAACTTGGGTGCCCCTTGGGGCCCAACCCCTCATGGAAACAAAGCTTATAAATACCACAAGTTTATGCCTTTGTTCATCCTATGTGGGGTTCCACACCAATCACTAACATCAACCAACTTTCTTTCTCTTCAAGTGGGTATAAAGAGATTAATTTCTCATTCAAACATGATATCAATTGTGTACATAAATTATGCACCGTGTATCTACTTACGACAACCTACGTATTAGAATACGTATTTCGTATTTATACACCAAATAATATATTGATATCCAACAATCCCCCACATGAATGGAAATTGTCTGATTAAAACGATAAACTGACTCGGAATATGAGAGAGTTAAACCTTGAAGAGTTATTGCATCAAGATAGGTAGCTTTTGGCTTTGAACCTTCCATAGTGAATAACTATCGGATTTACTCGGCTAACTAGTGAACATGATGTCTTGAACTATTCAGCCTTTTGTGTAAACCAAGACAATAGATATCACATAATTCCCCTTCGAACATTTTCGGTTCTCACGATTGTGTCCATTTTGGCTCCGGACACTGCCTGGTTTCTTATGAGTACTCTAGAGAATTTAGCCTGACCAATTCTCATAAAAGTGGCCACGTTTCTTACTCATAATAGGTGATTGCTCATTAAGAGTATCCTGCAATATCCCACTTGATTATTTATCAAGCTATAAGAATCATTAAAAGCATAGCTTATCCTACCTTGCAGGCAGCACTAAATCATCATAGGAATGGATACGAGTGTTTAACTCTTTTAGTGCTTACACACAGTTACATAATTTAGTTGTCCCTTTTGAACCTAGATCTTGGGATCTCCAGTCAGCTAGGTTGGGTTTCCACTATGTAACTTTAATTTATAGGCTTAAGACCCATTCCCCTCGATGATATACTTGCTCTCTTGTTAAAACATTTCGTAAGCGCACTTCATTATCCTTTGATTTTTCATAATCAGTAGTGATAATTTCATTTGAGAG
This sequence comes from Fremontodendron californicum, assembly GCA_030761205.1. Classification (NCBI taxonomy): domain Eukaryota; kingdom Viridiplantae; phylum Streptophyta; class Magnoliopsida; order Malvales; family Malvaceae; genus Fremontodendron; species Fremontodendron californicum. The sequence continues at coordinate 5,626,022 of JAULJL010000045.1, forward strand.
CAACTGTTTAACGGTATTATGTCTTCGACGAATGTATCGAGATTTACCGTTATTCAAACAACTCTGTGCTCTACTAATTGCAGATTGGCTATCGCAATGTATATAAATTGCAGGCACAAGTTTCGACCAACTTGGAATATCTTCTAAATTTTCGAAGCCATTTCGCTTCTTCTCCAGCTTTATCTAAAGCTATAACTTCAGATACCATGGTAAATCTAGCTATTCAAGTTTGTTTAGAAGATTTCCAAAATACTGCAGCTTCTCCAATAATAAAGATAAATCCGTTAGTGGATTTGAAATCTTTTGTATTGAATATCCATTTTGCATCTGGATATCTTGTATAGTGCAGTCCATAACTTGAGGTGTATCTTAAATATCTAAGTACCCCCCACAATGGCCTTCCAATATTCTTTCCAGGAATACTTGTAAATATACTCAGTTTGCTAACTGAGTACGTTATGTCTTTACATTCATTTACAACCTAATGGTTTACTTTCAGGGTCCGTGCCACTTTTGGCACCATCAGGGATCACCGATCCCATGGACAAAGTCTCATCCTCCGCTTCACAACGGGGTAGTCATGGTAGCACCAAGGCATGCCGATACCATACCATGAAACTCTTCCCCACTTACTATGTCAATACCCTCATTGATGCCAAGATCACACCCGAGTACCATTGTTGCATAAAGTTGACATATTCTCACATGTCCTTCTTTTGCCCTCAAGGACTGGGTCATGATCCTTTCGAATGAGGCACCAAACATAGTTTTAGGTTCTATTATGACCTTTTAAGCCGGAGAAACTGATACCTTCGCAAGATATTCCCACACTATCGTGTATTTATAGGATGATCCTTAACCCTTCCATAATTCATACGGTGTCTTGTCTTATTTCTTGTGGGGTATATTTATTTAAAATGTAAATAGCTATTAAAATAGCTTCCCCCTACAAGTTCTGAGGTAACCCTAAACTAATCAACAAAGCATTCATCATTTCTTTCAACGTTCGGTTCTTGCGTTTCGCAAAACTGTATTGTTGAGGTGAATAAGGAGAAGTGGTTTGAATATTGATTCCATATTTTAAATAAAATTCATAAAATATTGAATCATATTTACCATCCCTATCACTCCTTATTTTTTTGCTTAGTTGATTTTCGGCCTTAACTTTTAAAGAGTTTAAAAAACTTCCAAGGCCTCGTTTTTGCTTCTTAGCAAATAGACATAACAGTATCTTTTCACCACCTCTAGTTTGCACAAACTTTAAGTCACATATATCAGTGTGAATTAAATCTAGAGGTTTACTAATTCTTTCTACCAAATAGAAAAGAGCCTTAGTCAATTTGGATTCCACACAAATTTCCCATTTGTGATTTTTATCAATAACAATTTGCGGAAGCAAATCCAAATTGTTGATTCTCTGCAAGGTCTTGTCCCACACATGACCTAATCTACCATGCCATAATTAGAGGACACCACCAAATAATCAAAAGAAATAATTTAATTATTATTCTTGTTCTTTGGCATAACATCCATAATATTGAGCTTAAAAAGCTCCTCTACCCACAAACATGCCACATTTGGTGAGTACACTTTTATTAGACTTAATTACAAGTCTAAATCCGTTATTGCTCAACATAGAGTCGGAAACCAAATTCTTACGAATTTCAAGAGCATGAACCACATTGTTCAAAGTTAGTTCTCTAACGAATGTCATCTTGAGCACCACCTTATTCATGGCCTCGTACCGAAGAGTTTCTCATAAATATTTGTTTCTTTATACTCGGAGAAACTCTTTCTATCAGAACAAATGTGACAAGTGACATCAGTATAAACCCACCATGTCTTAGGGTTTTCTACCATGTTCACTTGTGATATTGCAACAGCGAGCTCAATCTCATTATCATCAACTAAGTTGGCTTGAGCTCTTTTCTTGTTATGACGGTAGTCCTTTGCTCGATGACCGGGCTTGCACATACGAAACAAGTTCTCGTGAACTTCTTGAAATTCGTTCCCTTATTAGCTTCGGAAGAACTAGAACCAACAAATTTTCTCTTGGTGGTCTTGTGCAAATGTTCTACAACATTTGCCTTGGCTTCCATGGTATGAGCTTTAACCATCTTTTCTGAACCACGGTTATCCTCCTCGATTCTTAACCAAATAATAAAATCCTCTAAAGTCATCTCCTTTCTCTTGTGCTTTAGATAGTTCTTGAAATCTTTCCACAAATGTGGTAGTTTTTCTATCAAAGCCGTTGTTTCAAATGATTCACTAAGAATCATTCCTTCAGCATCAATTGCATGGAGGATCAACTGATATTCTTGGACTTGACTAATCACGATTTTCGAGTCCATCATTTTGAAATTCAGAAACCAGCCAACCACAATTTTTTTTTGTGCCGACATCTTCGGTTCTGTATTTTTTCTCTAAGGATTGGATTCCTACAGCTCTCTTGCTGTTTTGATTGGACTATACACGTTGTATAACGTGTTGTCTAATCCATTGAGGATATAGTTCTTGCATAGGAAGTCATAATGCTTCCATACTTTCACCGAGGCTACAACCGTAGAATCGGTCTCTCCCTCTTTGGGAATCGGGGCCTCCTCCCGTAAGAATCGGGCTAGGTTCAGAGTGGTTAAATAGAACATCATTATTTTGCTGCCAACGTTAATGTCCAGACCACTGAACTTCTTGGGTCTCTCACCATGTGTAACATGTAGTGGCATTGGCGCTACAGGCGCATTTACATTTACGGTAGACCGTTCTGCCATCTGTTATTTAAAAATAACAGGATCAACTATATATATCTCAAATATATATATATATATATATTACAATCACATATATATGCTGCCAATCAATAAATATATATGCTACCAATCAACAAATATATATATAACAAATATATATAAGTTTCGCATATATAACAAAGTAATAATATAAAGCAATCTAAATAAATAGAAAGTAAAATATTTTACCGAATTTAAAAACAAAACCTCACACCTTTTATGATGCGGCAGCTCTCTTTTGTTTATCACCGAAACCAGTTTAACAAAATCTCACAATGACATTACAACCTTAACAAAGTCATACCCTTTTAAAGGGTTTCGGTTATATATATATATATATATATATATATTCCAAAGCTGTAGCAATTTTATAAATAATAACAAAAATGCTGCAAAAGTTATATATATAAAACAATATATATATATATATATATAACGTATAAGTTACCAGTCAATAAGAAATAACAAAACCTTTTACCCTTGTATGAAGCGACAGCTCTAGATATTTGTTATCTCATGACCGAATCATCACAATGCTTAGAAATATAACCTTTTAACTATATCCGTCTTTTTGATCGGCCACAACTTATAAAAAGCAAATATAATATATACACAACATTCTTACTGCTTTGTTAGTAATATAAATATAATATATAAAATATTATAACAAAACAAAAAGTAAGAAACAACCCAGTATATATATATATTATAAAAGTAAAACATAACATCATTCGCAGCATATATAATCACAATGTATATAATATAAGCCAACTTTTATTGGTATCCTGAATCGTTGGCTTAGGAATTGGAGTTCCCATTGGTCTGTTCATTGGTTTTTTTTTTCTTTCTCTCGTGAGTAAACTATCTGAAACAATTCCTCTTGAAACGTTTCCTAATTTTGCTTGTAAAAAACAACAATGAACGACCATGTTGCATGGTGTCCTTTTGAGCATTTAACCGTTTGACCTTTGAAAGGACAACGGAAGTGTTCAAAGGAAAGAATCAACAAGATAAAAACAACCAACATACGACATATAGCCCAAGGAGTCAGAATCTTTTTCTTTTTTTTTTTTATTCGGTAAACACCAAAAAGAATTCTAAGCCCCACAGATCAACAATTCTATATATATATATATATATATCAAAACAATATATGCAACAAACAATATACTGTAAGCATATAAAAATATTCTAACATACAGGAAAAATATTCTAACATACAGTAGCGTTAAAAGCAAAACTAACAACAGTAGTAATATTAACCAAAAAATATTACTAAAGAAACAGTAATGAAATAAAACAAATAATCGTCTTAAGATTGTTGGCAATCTTATAATCAATAAGCAATATTTCATTACTAATAAATATAAATTAAAAGATTAAAGAACATATTACTTATCTTAATTCCGGCAGAACAACATATAAAAAATACGAACAATCCAGAATGGAAAATTGACAACACTTACAGGTTAATTCGAATACAGAAAAAAGGATAATCGAGTCAAGGTTGGACCTCTGACCTTAAGACGATTATTGCCTGTCTCTCAGGTGCTAACAGTATGTCTTAATTCGTCTCCCAGGTCTCCTCGATTACGTTGCAATCAAGAGCACACTTTTAGCAACACGGCGAACCAGAAAAATGTCGGTCTCTCTCACAGAAGACACAGGAAAAGACAAGAGCAGTATAGAAAAATTAGGAGAAATTTTCGGTACTCTTTTAAAAGACAGGCACTGCTCAGGTTTATATAGAAAAACAGATGACTTTTCGGAACGGACACATCATTTGGAACAAAACCTGTTCCGCCAAACAGACAGCTTTTGAAAATAAAAAGGTTCTTAGTTTGAACCGAACATACAAAACTTTTAACAAACAAAAGGGTTCGGTCCGAAAAGATACTTCTTAAACAGACAAGTCTCTTGGTTGGAGAATGCTGAACCGGTTTGGTTTGGACTGAATAAAAATATCGATTGGGCAGTAAAAAATTAATTACTGCCCAAACCCAAACCTAACCCAGCCCGGCTAGGCGGCGCGCGTGTGGTCCAGCTTAAGTTGTGTAGGTCTTCATCCACCACAAAACTTGGGTGCCCCTTGGGGCCCAACCCCTCATGGAAACAAGGCTTATAAATACCACAAGTTTATGCCTTTGTTCATCCTATGTGGGGTTCCACACCAATCACTAACATCAACCAACTTTCTTCCTCTTCAAGTGGGTATAAAGAGATTAATTTCTCATTCAAACATGATATCAATTGTGTACATAAATTATGCACCGTGTATCTACTTACGACAACCTACGTATTAGAATATGTATTTCGTATTTATACACCAAATAATATATTGATATCCAACAGTTGCATCCCAAATTGTCGCAACAGCCTGTCAATAGAGTGCCACTCTACATATGCAAAGCATATCAATGCTGTGTTTGCTATCCATATATTGCAATTATTAGTTGTATCTGATGGAAGACATGCCATAATTTGATTTGAAGAATATGGCATCCACACAAAATGCGATTAATTATTACAAATTATTAGTTTCATATGGATTAAATACAAAAATACTTGAATGTAACAATCGAAACATTTACCTTTTAATATGCTTCTCGATCTAGTCGTGATCTTATAGTTCGAAGGTCGAGCGGAATATCACTACAATCTTTAGGATGACTCCACCTGTTAAAAAACGTATAAAATCTTAATAGACTTAATAAAAATACAAGTTCGTACAAAATTAATAAAGATAGTCAAGATTATTACCTGCTTGCAAGGGGGTATACAGGCGAAAAATTCCCGAGCGAAGTAATAAATAGCAGTCGATGCCAAGCCCATGACTGCAGAAGCAGTAAACATCCACCTATGTCATGACAGTCGAAAAATGTATCCGACTGCTCGATTTGTCGGGCATTAGCATTCTCCAATCAAACGTAAAATATATGCTCTAGCAGCATATTTTACCTTTTCTTAGCTTGCGTGTTCGGGGAGATTTTGCAATGACTGCAGCCACGTTTTTGTCACCATTGAGCCCTTCAGACACTCTTCTGGAGGTACAACACCCAATAAATTTTGGCACTCTTCATTTCAATCTAGAAGACTTGCGCCTGTAACTGGCATGCCATCCACTAGTAGTCCATGTTGGAGCACAACATCTTCTAAAGTGATTGTGCATTCACCACACGACAAATTAAAAGTGTGCGTCTCAGGTCTCCATCGTTCAACCAACGCGCTAATTAAGTCCGGCAGAAGCATACATTGTCGAATTTGACTTGCATAATAAAATCTGGCACTCTTTAAGTGGTCGATAATAGATGGATGCGGATCTTCGAAAAAAAATTTCCTCGATCGTAAGACGTGAACAGGGTCATGTTCATAATTAATTAAATTAAATAATTATAAAATCATAAAAAAATTAATAATGCAATCTCTTTGAAATATAATTAATTATAAAATTATTATTATAAATTATAATTTTATAAAAATTAATAACAAAATTAATACAAAATTAATAATGATATTTATAAAAAATTAATAATGATAAATCATAAAAAATTAATAACGGTTATGATTAAAAATTTAAAAAAAAATTACTAACCTCTTGATATATAACTGCAAATATGTACTTATCTTACAACCTCAATAACAAATAAAGCCATTTGAATTCGTACACTAAGAGAAAATTTTAGAGAGAGAAAGAGAGTAGTAAATGAAAATTTGTGTGAAAAAAAAATGAAGGGAAATGGGGGTATTTATAGGTGGGTGGAGGGGTAACGGTCAATTGACTGTTGCCAAATTCAATTTTTTTTAATCCGTTTTAAAAAAGTTAAAATGTAATTAAAGTTTTTATTTTTTTTACAACGTTTAAAACTTAAAATTTTAAACAAAATTAGTTCGGAGGTCGCCATATGATATGGCGACTTTCAAACTAAGTTTTTAAAAAAATTTACAAAATACAAGTCAGAAGTCGCCATATGATATGGCGACTTTTGACCTATAAAAAATATATTTTTTTTAATTAGAAAGGAAGTCGCCATATCATATGGCGACTTCCCTTCTAGATTTTTCAATTTTTTTTTTTTAAATTACCCATGGGAAGTCACCATATGATATGGCGACTTCCCATACTTTTTTTTTTTGCGTATTTCGGTAATTAATTTGAAATTATTGGTAATTTGATAAAAAAAATTTACAATATTTTGATAAATTTGCCTCTATACTATACTTGTTAAATTGTCTATTTAACTAAAAAATAGAAGTAACTGATAATATTGATAATCAAAATTTTTAATTCTACAAACATATTTACAATTATTTACCCATCCCATTTGGATGTGTTGTCATTTGGGGACTGTTGGTAAGTGGAAACCCTTTTTCATTGCACTCCATCCCCATCCTAGTTTAGTATAACTGTTGAAAAAAGTTTGAATTAGAAAAGAATTCAGTTGAAAAAATGTGTTTAAAAAGTGTGGTAAAAAAATGTGGTTTAAATTTTTTTAAATGTTTAACATTGCTGTGAAAAAATGCTGTAAGAAATTAAAATGTAAAAAAATATATATATTTAAAATAATAAAAGTTTAGAGATGTGAGGATAATAAAGTTATTTCATCCAAAAACCAACTTTCAAACCGCAAAAACTCTATTTTCTTAGCTTTTTGATTTAGGTTGCCAAACCATGAAACCCGTTTAGCATTGTGTTTACGATGAAATGCTATTTTTAACCTCAAAAATTGTGCCAGCAACAATGCTAAACAAAGTCTCATTGATGATTATAATTACTTGAAAAAATAAAAAGAAAAAAATCATTATTTTAAGTACTTGAACAGTTTTTTTTTGGTACAAATGAGGCAATAGTCTAGGATAAGAAAAATGATTGCAAATGCTTGGATTTTAACTCCAAACTTACTGAATGTCACATTTTAAGAATAATTAAATGAACCAACTGGATTAAAGCTCGAGTTCTATTTGAACAATTTTATGATAAGAACAATTAATAGAAAATTTGAAATGCTAAGAATTTGCCTAGGTTACTTGCTGAAGTTCATTGTTTCCCTAGTAAGGTTTGGAAGTCCAAATCAAATGGTTTCCAACTACGTCAAGAGTCTTACTTTTTTTCTGAAGATGTTTAAATGGGTATTAAATACATTTCCAAGATTTGGGCCATCTATAAACAACAAAGTTTCATAAATTTAGGAAACATGATCTAAATGGGTGAATATTAATGCTATTTCAATGTTATAGCTGGTGATATGAATGCAACTTTAAGTAATGTTTTAATTAGCAATGATTTTAACGTTTGTTGGTGGTGATTTTGATGTGTGGTAAATTCTCTTGGTTTTGGAAATTAAAACTTTTCCATATTAAAGAGAGTGGAGGCAATATATAAGTAAAGATTTTCGGTAATCACCACTAAAAACTTGAACTTCTTATTAGAGTATAAAATTTTAAATTTGTCAACTTTTCCAATTCAATGATTTGCAGATATAAAAGAGAAAAAACTTTTTCTTGATGAAATTGTGTGTATATAAGGATCTATTTGTTGGTGTAACTGTAAAATAACAATTGAAAAATAATTTTCATATTTTTTTTATATTTTTTTTTGTGAAAAATAATTTGATTAACCAAAAGTGAATTTTGGGTTTACAGAAAATTAATTAATTTTTTTTCGAAAAATAATCGTACACTTTTGAAAAATGTAAAATATTTTTCGAAACGTAAAAAAAGCTCGGGCATTCGAATGTCCAAATCAGGACATTCGAATGTCACCGTATAAAAGTAAGGGCATTAGAATATTTTGAGTTGGACATTTGAATGCCACATATATTTCTAGAAAAATAATTAAACAGTAAGTTTTTTTCGTAAAATCATTCAAACAATAAAAATATATATTTTTCAAAAAATAAATCAATTTGCAAAAAATAAATCAATTTGCAAAAATATTTTTTGCAAAACAAATCATCCAAATTAAAATTGCAATTTATGTGATGTAAATTTCATTATATACAACATATATAATTAGGACAGATATAGTAGAAGAAATCAATGAACAATTAAACAATTTGATTGATTAATCGAGTAGCATAGAGATAATTCAATATATATATATATCTGCGTTCATGTGAAACTTGTATCTATGACCTAATGATCCCAAAAACTCCATCTTCTTAGCTTTCCATATTCTTTGACTAAATTCCTAAAGTCGATCTAAATTTTCAGTTCTTGGTTAACTAGGGTAGTTTAGAAAATTCATTGTAGTTAGATTTGTTCATGAGCTAGATTATTTGTTTAAATTCAAAAGTTTGTTCGATATTTGAGAGAGTTTGAATAAAAATATTAAATTCGAAAAATTGGCTAAAGCCATTTTTAAAAACAAATCGAGCCTTGGACATAACATTTTTTGCAAAGGCCTAGATCAACCTGTTTTACTATTAGTTACATGAAATTTTGAGAGTGATTGATCATTTTTAAAAAAAGATCGATACTTTTTTAAAAATGATCGATCTTTTTTAAGAAGGATCAATTATATTTTAAGAAGTATAAATCATTTTTTAAGAGGGATTGATCATTTTGTGTACAAGTTTGGGTTGACTCGTGCGGGCCTAAACAATGTTCTTATATAGTCAGACCGGGCATGAGCATAACATTTTATTCATATTTATAGCAGAGTCGGACTTGAACAGTCATAAAATTCCTTAATACCTTATTTTGGCTCGATTCATAAATAAATTTACTCGTAGCTGCATTAATAATTGTATTTATACTCTTATATAGTTTAAAGTTACAATTTTCCACCAACTTGTCCTAAATAATTGTAGGCAAATTTAAAATATCAATTAATTAATAATTGTAAGCAAGTATATATGTTTCATAATTCAAAATTTGATGATAAATTAGGTCATACGATATCTATCTACATAATACTACGTACCCAGTCGTCAGTTAAACTTGATATATATATATATATATATATATATAATTAATTAGAATTGTTACGCTTACACCTAGAGATCCTCATGGGCTGGGCCGAGAATCAAAATTTTCGATATCCTTGTCTAGGCCCGGCCCTGGGTGGGCCCGGACAGGTCCGTCTGCCCGTGAGCACTGTTCATCCTATTTAAAAAATAAAAAATTATTTTTTTATTAATAGTTTTATAATTAAAATTAAATAAAATAATATTATTTTAATTAAAAAAATTATTTCGGGCCGGCCCGAAACAAAAATTTTCTGCCCAGGCTCGACCTAATACGGGCCGGGCCGGGCGGTCTGCCCTACCCGTGAGCATGTCTACTTACACCCACGTTGTAGGTGGGTCTTTTTCTTTATGTTTTGAAAAAAAAAAATTAAAAATAATAAATATTTTTTATTTCACATTTATTATAATATTTTTAATTTTTTTTAACTCAATTGGTGTCACTTCATTTGTGATATCAAATTTAGACAGTCCATTTATAATTAACTAATCCTATGTGCACTCGTTCTATGAGTAAAATTAATGAATAATTAATTATTTATATAATATTATTAAAATGAATTAAAATTTTTAATTATATTTAAATATAAAAAAAGTGAGATAATTAAAAGAACGAAAAATAAGAAAATAGTGGGGGAAAAAATGAAATAATTGTACCTACCATTTTTAAAAAGAGAAAAAGAGAGAGAAGGTGGGTAACAAAGGGATATAATTTTACTTATTTATTCTCACGTTTTTATATGTTCCAGACCTGTAACATGTTCATGGACTTGATAGGACCATGGTTCGATTTTTTTTTTTATCTTACTCAGATCCGATCTTGGATGGACTTGAGTTGGTCCGTCGGCTCATATTATTGTTCATTTAATGTTAAAAAATTATTTTTATATTAATATTTTTATATTTTATAATTAAATTTAAATAATTTTTTTTTATTATTTAAACAATAATCTGGGCTGAGCTGTGATAACTCTAGGAAATATAGTTATTTGGCCACTTTTTATGCATTTAATTCGGCTAGGTCTTTGTGGCTTTTATTAGGATTTGATTAGTTTTAGATGTTTTTATATTTATTTTATTTATCCATTTTATGTTTAAAATAGTTATTTAGTTGTTATTTATGTGTTTTTATAGGTCCAAGGTGATCTGGAGTTTCGAGGTGCAAAACGATGAAAAACGGTACAAAGCAATGAGTAGACAGATTCGATCTCTGGAGCTTCTTTCAAGAAAAACTTGATCTTAAAGACTTCATTTGAGAAAACTCCCTCTTGACTTTTGAAGCTGACTTCCATACCTTTACAACGATATAAGACTCGTCAAAATCGGACGAGATTTGCCTAGTCAAAACAGCTGACGAAGTTCGAGAAGATGACAGAACCTGCAGGCAACAACCAGAGAGTCAGGGCCGCAGCCTAGGGCCATGGCGCCGGGGAGGCAGAAAGTTGGCGCCGCAGCTCCGAAACACGTAAAAAAAAGTTAAAAAGCCTGAACTTATCTGTTTTGCTTGCACGTTAAATTTGGGACTCCAAGAGGCCTTGGACACTTTAAATAGGACTTTTTTAGGTCAGAATCAAGGAGATTGGATATCTAAAAACCTAATTCTCTCAAGAAAATAGTTGCCATCAAAATTCTCTCAAGAAAATTTGAAGATTGTGAAGATTGAAGATTCAATAACTGACAACTCTTAGTTTTCTCTTTTCTCTTTTTTATTTTTCTTGTGTTGTTAATGATGGTGAAACTATTTGAATATTTGTTTTCATTAATTATCATGAACTAAATTCCTTTACTAGGATTGCAATGGAACTAAACACATAGTTTGAATTTACTTTCTCTCTCTAGCTTGATTTAATGGTTTGTTGAGTTGTTTGTTCATTCTTGTTCTTAATGCTTCTAATTGCTTGATCACCAATTAGATTGATTTGCTAACCTAAATACAACTAGACATAGGGAGTTTAGTGTTAGACATGGATTGAATGACACATGTTTCATATTCATTTATTAGGATGAATTGATCTGCAGGTAGGGTAGAAATATACTTACTTGTCATGTGTAACCATTGTTAAAGCCTAAGTTTAATGAGTTCTTCTTTAATTCAATTATCATAGACATATAGTTAATTGGTTAAGAAGGATATTTTTATGAGACCATCGACAGATACTTATAATAAGATAGAACTCTAGGTTAACAATTCAGGATCATTAATCAAGTGAAGAGATAGAGAGAGATTCAAGCGAAGTGTTAAAGGAAGTTGTAATCATAGACTGTAAATTTTCTATTCTTTACTGACATAAAAACTTGGTACAAGGTAGTCCCTAATATATTTCAATAATGAGTGAAGTATAAAAGGAAATGACAGAATATAGAATGATAGAATGGAGGCTGAAGTATAGCCTAAGTTTACTCCTAGTCAACAGCCAAAATAAAAGGAATTGATAGACAATAATGATCCGAGAATCAAGGTGAAGAATCAATCTTAATACTCCCCCTCAAGTTGAAGCATGGATATCTATAATGCCCAACTTGTGAAGAAGACAATGGAATTGATCACGTCCCAAGGCTTTAGTGAAAATGTCTGCTAACTGGAGTTTTGTTGGAGTATAAGCAGTGATGATTGCACCAGATTGAATGTGTTCTCGAATAAAGTGGCAATCTATCTCAATATGCTTTGTTCTTTCATGAAACACTGGGTTAGAAGTAAATGTGAATTGCTGCCTTGTTGTCACAATGAAGAGTCATAGGAGATGAAAGGGAGATACCAAGAGTATGTAGAAGAGTACGCAGCCAAATCAGTTCACTAACCGTAAATGCCATAGAACGATACTCAGCTTCAACGGAAGAGCTAGACCTTGTGGGCTGCTTTTTACTTTTCCAAGATAGAGGAGATGAACCTAACATCGTGATATACCCTGAAGTGGAGCGTTTAGTCATTGGGAAACTTGCCCAATTTGAATCACAATAAGCATTTAAAGTGAGAGAGTTGGATGATGAGAAAAAAAATGCCTTGTCCTGGAGATGATTTCAGGTATCGCAACACTCGCATGGCTGCATCAAGATGGGGTTGTCGTGGTTCATGCATGAACTGAATGAGCATGTGAATAGAGTAAGTCAGTTCAAGCCTGGTGATAGTGAGATATATAAGTCTTCCAATCATCCGTCTATATTTTGAGGGATCAGTAAGGAGAGAACCCTCTTTAATTGAAAGTTTGTGTTTTTGTTCTATGGGGAAGGAAGCTGGTTTTGCACCTAGCATGCTTGATTCCTGGAGAATGTCCAAGGTGTATTTTCTTTGACAAAGAAAAATGGCAGCAGATGATCTTGCAATTTCAATTCCCAAAAAATATTTCAAATGGCCAAGATCTTTGATATAAAAACAAGAGTCAAGATAACTCTTCAGGGAGGTGCAAAGTTCTTCATTGTTACCTGTGACAATTAAATCATCAACATAAACCAAAACAACTAAGATGCTGGATCCCTTTGTAAGAGTGAATAGTGAATGATCTGATTTAGATTGATCAAAACTAAAAACTTTTGGAGCCTGAGAGAACTTTGCAAACCAGTTGCTGAGGCTTGTTTAAGCCCATATAATGATTTCTACAATTTGCAAACACGAGAGTCCTTTTTCTCACCAAAACTTGGAGGTAGCTTCATGTAGACTTCCTCATGTAGATCACCGTGTAAAAAAGCATTGTTAACATCTAACTGATGTAGTGTCCATTTCTTAATAGCAGCTACAGCCAAAAGACATCGAACTGTTATTAGTTTGGCAACAGGAGCAAAAGTTTCATGATAATCCAAGCCTTCAATCTGGGTATATCCTTTTGCAACAAGACGCGCCTTATAGCGCTCAATACTACCATCAGCCCAATACTTAATTTTATAGATTCACTTACAACCAATGGCCTTTTTGTCAGTAGGTAGCAGAACTAAGGACCAAGTGTTGTTCTGCTCAAGTGCTGTGATCTCTTTAGACATGGCCTCTCTCTACTTGGGATTTTTGACAGCTTGGGGAAACGTTTTTGGTTCTTCTTGATCTGTGATGGCAACTAGAAAAGCATGATGGGTGGAATTTAATTTATCACATAATATATAGTGAGAAATAGGATATGACACACCTGAGGAGTTGAATGGTGGTTGAGATGAAGATGGATCTATTACTTGAAGAGAAATTGCAAATATAGTCATAAAGGTGTTTAGGTGGTTTTCGAACTCTTTGAGGACGAGTGGTATTTGGTCTGATGAGTGGGTCTTGTGAAGTAGTGCTGTCATCAGATATTGATTTAGGTATAGATGAAGTGGTAATGGGTAAGTCTTGTGTATCAACAATACTAGTAATCTCTTGATTAACCGATTGTGAAAAATCTGTGTATAGTGACACATCCTCATCTTCAAGCACAGGTAAAGGAATTATAGGTGGATTATTGTTGGCTAAATCAGAAGACTGTTTTTGAAAGGGAAATGTGTTTTCATAAAATTTCACATCTCTAGAAGTAAAAATTCTTTTGGTGGAAATATCGTAGACATGAAAACCCTTTTTACCATAAGGATAACCAACAAAAACACTACAACTGGCTCGAGAATCAAATTTATCTTTGATTTTAGAATGTTAATGAGCATAACAAAGACAACCAAAAGCTCGTAAGTTAGAGTAAGTGGGTTGTTTAGAGAATAAAACTTCATATGGGGTCTTGCCATCTAAAAAAGTAGTAGGAGTGTAATTAATAAGATAAGCTGCAGTGAGTGCACATTCACCCCAAAATGATAAAGGAAGATTAGCTTGAAATCTTAAAGCACGAGTAACATTTAATATATGGCGATGTTTCTTTCAACAATGCCATTTTGTTGAGGGGTGTCCACACAAGATGTTTGATGCAAAATACCTAGTTCATGAAAAAAGTTTTGCATAGATATTGAGGTAAACTCAGTGCCATTGTCGAACCTGACTTGTTTTACTTGACGACCAATTTGTGTTTTAACCATTTTGCAAAATAAAGTGAGGTATTTGTAAACTTCATGTTTGAATTTAAGAAGAAAGACCCATGTAGCTCTAGAATGATCATCAACAATGGTGAGAAAGTAGTGTGCACCTGTGTATGAATGAGTATGGTAACGTCCCCACAAATCACAATGTATCAAATCAAAACATGAACTAGCCCTTTTATTAGAGATAGGAAATGAAAGTCGTGTTTGCTTAGCACGATGGCAAGTATCGCAACATTCATTTAATTTCCTAGATAAGGGAGAAATTAAGCTACTAGGAAGAGAAGACATAACATCATAAGAAGTATGTCCAAGACGTTGGTGCCACATTTGAGGTGTTGAACTTTGAGTAATATGGTAGGTAAAAGAAGACCGAATGGATTTAAGTAATAGATGCCATCTTGCATATCACCCTTTCCAATCAGCTTCCTCGAAGTGAGGTCCTGTAAGACACAAAATGTGGGGAAAAATATCATTGTACAATTCAATTGTTTACTCAACTTGCTTACTGAAAGTAAATTGCAAGATAACTCGGGTATGTAAAGAACATTTTAACAAGTATATCAGGAGACAAAGAAGCTTGGCCAATACTAGAAATTGATATAGGAGAACCATTAGGCAAATTAGCAGATAAAGGTTGAGAAGTAGGTTTGGTAGTGATAAGGATAGATTTACTTGGGGTCATGTGATCTGAGGCACCGCTGTCAATAATCCATTGAGAAAGAGGCTGAACAACCTTACCAGATAAAGTTTCAAGATTTTCTGTCTTATCTGGCTTGAGTAGTGTAAGCAGTTGAGTGTATTGATCTACTGTCAAACCAGCAATAAGACTTGAGTTGTTCTCAATGCAGGTGAAATATGTATGATGGACTTGAGGAGTTGAAGTAATTCGTGGCTTCCGAGTACGATCTGATCTCCCACTATTTCCAGGATATCTAACAAGTTCAAAAGACTGACTTTTGTTATGTCCCATTTTGTGACAGTTCATACACTTCTCTTTGACTCTTGGTGAAGGGCGATGAGTAGTATAGGCTGAGCAGCTTCTATTTTAGGATTGTGAGATGAATGCAGCATTTTTTGTTTTTCTTCGCTGGTCACCAATGCATATACCTTGGAAAGATTTGGAAGTGGATCTGCACTTAGGATTTGTGATCGAACAGTGTTGAATGCATCACTCAGCCCCATTAGAAATTGATACACCTTTTCACGCTCGCACTCAAGTAAAAATTCTTTGGATACACCACAAGTACATTGGGGAAGAAAGACATACGTACTTAATTCATCCCAAATGCCTTTGAGTTTTGTATAATAGGCTGTCACAGACATGTTATCTTGAAAAAACAAAGATAAATCACGTTTCAATTGGTAAATTCTTGGAGCATTACCTTGAGAAAATCTTTCTTCAAGATCAATCCAAATTTCACGGGCAATAGCTGCATATGCAACACTATTGTGAAGATCTCTAGCTAGTGAATTGAACAACCATGAAATTACCATTAAATTGCATTTTTCCCAGGCATAGACATCTGGTGAGTTGGCAGCAGGCTTTTCAAGAGTGTCATCAACAAAACAATATTTGTTCTTGGCTCGGAGAGCATTGGTAATGGCCCGTACCCATGTGGTATAATTGTCACCATTAAGAGGACAAGAAACAAGTATGGTCCCGGGATGATCTGATGAGTGAAGAAAATAAGGAGATGTGGGATCAAGAAGTTTCTGTGTTGAAACAACAGAATGTTCTTGGTTCATGATGGTTTTGATATTGGTGGAGGAAGTGTCCTCAGCCATGAAGAAAAGGAATCAAGTAAAGAAGAAAAAAAATATAACGCTAGTCATCTGATACCATGTAAATTTTCTATTCTTTATTGACATAAAAACTTGGTACAAGGTAGTCCCTAATATATACAATAATGAGTGAAGTATAAAAGGAAATGAAAGAATATAGAATGATAGAATAGAGGTTGAAGTATAGCCTAAGTTTACTCCTAGGCAGCAGCCAAAATAAAAGGAATTGATAGACGATAATGATCCGAGAATCAAGGTGAAGAATCAATCTTAATATAGGCTTTTATAATTAATTGAATTCATCCTTTTTAATTCACTTGCTTTCAGTATTAGTTTCTTTTAATTTATTTTTTTAGTTAGTTGTTTAGATAAGATAAAGTTGTGTTAATTTTAGTACTTAACGATTTTAATAACAATTCCTCGTGGGTTTGACACTTTACTTTCACTTTATTACTTGTTTGTGATACATGCACTTGCGTAATGAAAACTGACAACAAGCCTACTGGACCGAACGGATTATACGACCTTTGAACATGTCTAATTATGCCCTATTTTGGAATAAAGTTACATTATACCTACCACTTTTTTTTTTTTTTTTGTTTATTGTTTCAAAATTGTTCATCATTTTGCAGTTAACAACAAAAAGTAACGAGTAGAAGAGTTTGACAGAGATAAAAGTCATCTTTTTAGAGAGTAGAATTATCACAACCACAAAAATCAGTGAATTTTTTTTTTAAATATATTATATTTTAAAAGAAATAATAATTTAAAAGTATAAGTGAGTAGTTATTTTTTTAAAATTATGAATAATTTTTAGTGATAGTTATTTTTTAAAATTAGACCTAAATATCTCTAATTTTATTTTATTATTAGAAAAAAAGCCCATCTTCGTCGGGGTATTTTATTTTTTTAATTAATTAATAATAATAAATTAATTTTAGTTTATATTTTATTAAATAATAATTATTTATTTAAATATTATATTTTTAAATTGTAATAATATTAATATAATTATTTTTTAATTATGAAAATTAAATTTATGAAAATTTTTTATTTATAAATTACATAATACAAATGCATTTTCAAATGTTATTTATATGTATTTTTGAAAAATATTTAAACTTTATTGTACAGTATATATTTTTATTTATAGGAGGTAAAAAATAGTAATGAAAAATAAGAAAATAAAATTGTGGTTTGTTTTTTATTCTCTCGTATGATCGCTTTTCTCACATAGGTTAGCAACAAGTTCGTTTTTTCTTCTTCTTTTTCCAAGCGGGTCGGGTACGGATCCTAAATCGACCCGCGAGTCAATTTACTGACCAACCCTTTAAAATACATCATTTAAAATAAAAATAATTAATAAAATTTATTTATTTACTTTTCCCGACAGGTCGGTTACGGATCCTAAATCGACTCGCGAGTCAACATGCGGACCAACCTCTTCAAATACATCATTTAAAATAAAAATAAAAATAATTAATAAAATATTTTTTTAATTTTTTTCGAGACGGTGGGATACGGATCCTAAATTGACACGCGAGTCAACATGCGAACCAACCTCTTTAAATACATCATTTTAAAATAAAATAAAAAACTAAACTAAACATAATTAATAAAATATTTTTATTTTTTTCCCAAGTGGGTCGTGTACGGATCCTAAATCGAACTGCGAGTCAACGTGCAGACCAACCCCTTTAAATAAATCATTTAAAATTAAAATAATTAATAAAATAAATTTTTTTTTAAATTTCGAGACGGTCGAGTATGGATCCTAAATTGACCAGCGAGTCAACGTGAGGACCAACCTCTTTAAATACATCATTTAAAAATAAAATATAAAATAATTAATAAATTTTTTTTCCGAGCGAGTCGAGTACGGATCCTAAATCAATATGCGAGTTAATAAACGAACTAACCCATTTAAATACATCATTTAAAATTAAAATAATAATAAAAAAAACTTAACTTTTTTTTCCCTTCGTACGGAACCTAAATTGACCAGCGAGTCAACGTGCGGACCAACCCTTTAAATACATGATTTAAAAATAAAAAACTAAAAATACTTAATAAATAAATTTAATTTTTATTTTTTTCCTCGAATAGATCGAGTATGGATCGTAAATCGATTTGTAAATCAACGTGTCAACCAATCTCTTTAAATACATCATTTAAAAAAAAAATCTATATATAAAAAAAAAAAAATTGCCACGTGAGATCCATTGTTTTTTGATGTTATATAACAGGACGAAATTGTCCTTAATGTATTTCAAAAATCCCCTTTGAGTCCCATGGACTCAATTTTAATATATATTAGATTATAACTTAAATTTGGTTTTTTTTTTATTTTTTTTAATCTATACTATTATAAAGGGAATGACTGAGTTTGTATCATTGAGTCAAGTGACACCAACTCAATTGGTAAAATTACCAAAAAGTAATTTTAAAATAATTATAATAATTATAGATTAGAGATGTTAATGTCTTTTAATATTTTTTAAAACATAATTTTTATTTAAAAAACTTACAAAAGTTATCTATTTCTATACTAAAAACTATTTAAAAAATAACTTAAATTTCAATATAAGTAGATTATAACTTCTTCTTTTCTTTTTTTTTTTTTGTATTTTTCGTAATTGAATTGGTGTCACTTGATTTTTTATATATAGTATAAGTATATACTATATTTATATATAGTATAAATATAAATAAATATTTGAATTTTTCTTCGTGTGACCAATTCATATATCTTTGAATCTTTCTTAGGCATATGAGAAAATAATTTAAATTAATTTACACCAGATTTTAGTTATGTTTCTTAGAAAGAGAGATTTAATTTGAAATTTATTTTTTTTGCAATCGCTCAAACTTCAACTTATGAAAACAAAAATTCAAAACTCGAAAAAAAATTAAAAATTAAAAATCGTGTGATTTTATTGATAAAATATTAAAATTTTAATTTCAGTGACGTGAATTCAATTTTTGAAAATCTCAAACATAAAAATGTCACTTTTATTTAATAACAAATTTTTTTATAAAATTAAAAATAAATTAACATTTTTTTATAAAAAAAATCGTATTTAATATACAAGTAGTGAAATTTTTTAATTTCACAAATTAAATTAAAAAATTATCACATATTTTATATTTAAAATATACTCTAAAAATATATATCATATTATTAATTCTGTTATAAAATTTAAAAATTACACTAACAACGAAAGAGATAATTTGTCTTAAAAAAAAAAAAAAAAAATTGGCAAAAGAAAACTTCTCTTCTCTTTCTCTATTTTGTAACTTGTAAGCTCTAAAAAGCCCACTAAAGTAGGTGGCGCGAAAACAACTTCCTTCTGAGTTCCTCTCTCAACTGAAAAACCGTTTTCTTTTCCCTCATCTTTTTTTCAAACTTTTTTTTTTCCTCTTCCTTTCTCTTTATTTCTTTTCATCCTCGAAATCATCGCTCTTTTTTTTTTCTCTTCTTTTTTTTAATCTCTCCTCCCTCTTTTTTTCTCTCACAAGAAAATAAAAATTCAATAGGTTTCCATCTGCCGCCGGAATATTCGCTCTCCGATCATTCCCCGCCTACCTGTCCTTTCCTCTCCGGCGATCACCCCTCGGTTCCTTTTTATCTTGAATTTTTCAAAGAATTAACGAATTTCTTACGGTTAATTTTTTGTGCTTGAATCGCTTTGGAAGATTTTTCAGATCGATAAAGGTGAGATTTTTTTTTTCTTTTCTGTAAAATATTTTTTTTTTTTGGATAAGTAAGTGTTTTATTTATCCAGAAAGCAGTTAAACTGCTACATCCAACATCATGTGCAACATGTACTTAAGCTATACATACTTAAACAATACTTGAACAAAACTTAAGACCACTAATCAATCAGGGAACAATAGCAACATACTTCAGCAATACTTAAAGCTATTCCAGAATGGACAAAGATCCTAGGAAAAAAGTGACAGTCCCCAATCTGCATCCAATCTTCGGTTCACTTCATCAGGACTAATGTTCTTGAGCCCCAACAATCGCATTCTGATGATCTCTTTTATCTGCTCAATGATCGCTCCTTGTGTGGATTGAAGGCGATTAAAACACCTATTATTTCTCTCCCTCCAGATCGAGTAAAGAAAGGCACTCCATGATAAACGCAAAATAACAGAAATGAGAGTTTTTCCTCTGATTCTGTTTACTGCCCATTGCAGCTCTGCTTGCCAGCTCCTTATGCTTCTATGAAGTTGACATAAGCATAGTATATGCCCCCAGATTTCCTTTGAATAGGCACATTCAAAAAATATATGATTCCGGGTTTCTTGCTCAGTTTGACATAGCTCACATTTGCCATCCACCTCCATGCCCCATGACATCAATCTGTTCTTTGTAGGCAGTTTGTCCAATATAGCCATCCAAGCTACCAGTGCATGTTTAGGAATATGAAATGGAAACCAGATCAATTTATCCCACTCCACCTTGTCCTGCCTAGGCCTGAGATCATTCCAGACTTTAGCCACCATAAATCTGTTCCCAGGGAACTTCCAAGTTAGAGCACCATTCTGGTTGGAGGTGAACCTCAAAGCCAAAGCCCTCAGCTGAAGCATTTTACGCCATGTCCAGCTGCTTCCTGGGGAAGGTTGAACCTGCCACACTGTTCTTCCTTTCTGCTTTATCGTGAGATTTATGTTGCAATTGATTTTCAGCTTTCTGCTTTGATCTTGCTTTGTAGATCACTCGAATTAGGATAAAACAAAAATAAAAAAGATACTTTTTAAAATTAAATTAATTTTAAGTTAATCTTTTTTGTTGCTATTTTTAGCAGTTGGATTTAATGAACAATCTCTGCAACTTTCTCACTGAGAGATTTACATGAAACAGTTTTTTTTAACCACTGTATTTTTGTCTTCAATTTTAGAGACATAACCCTGTCAAATACAGACACTATTATGATTTTGGATTCTTTTCTTTAAAAAAATTAAAGCCCATTTTAATTTCAAAGCTCTAATCTTTACTGTGGTTTCCATCGATTTTCGTTCCTCAATCTGGAAATGCAAAATAAAAAAAAATAAAAAAAAATACCCAGATCAATTCAGAAATATATATTTTTTTAATTCAAAAACGACATTTCTAGGAATTACTACTATGTTTTTATCTGTATATTCTAGTACAATTTTTAATTTATATATATAAAAAAAAAACTATTATTTAAAGTTTTTACAGTTAATTCATGGGGATGGACAATGATCTTCCTTGCACGTGGTCCTCCATGTCTTTTCCCATATCTTCAACAACATCATTAGCACTGCAAAACTTCAACTTTTTTTTTTTTCTTTCCCTAATTTGTTAATTTAAGTTTTTAATTGTTATGTTAATTTTACTGTCATTTAGTTAATCAAACATGTTATCCCAGGAAAAAATCCCATGTGATCAATTTTATTTTATTTTCATGGGAAGATAGGACATTTTTTATTCTTTTGCTGCAATTGTTTGTTCGGATCATTTTCATTGAATTTCCTTTTCATGGAAAGCGGAAGAGAAGAAAGGAAGGGAAGAAAGAAGCCCAGAGTGGGGCTGTTTATTTGTTTTTGTGACTGAAAATCAGTGAACCCCATTGTTTTCTTTTTTTCCAGCCCAGCCGACCATGCATTCCCGTGACAAACTCGAGATATTAACATTACAAAATTAGTGACCTTTAGAGCGAGAAGGGTTTCTTCTCTCTCTCCTACGCACCTTTCTTCTAGCTGTCTTCTTATCCTACACCCCCCCCCACCACCAGGAATCAAAAAACCGGTACAGACTTAACAGTATAGTTTCTTAGTTCTTCGGGGACTCCTTAGTACATTGCATTTACAAATTTATGTGAGATTTAACCAAAAGCCATAGTGATGACCATTAATCTACTTTGGATAGAATTCTACTGAAATTTCTTAAGGACCCCCCATTGTACCTGATGCTGTTTTATCACTTCTTAGCCTCATTTTTATGGCTTGATCTGCTTGGATTTGGACTTTTCTTGATTAATAAGTTATGCCCATTTCAGTTAATTTCTTGTAATTCTCTAATTCTTCATCAGTCAGATCTGGGCATCTGTAAAGATGTATTCTTTTTTCAGTTTTCTTTTTTTCTTTTTTCTATGGTGTTTATAATTATTCCTTTGCTTTCTGCCATTCTGTAAGCATCTAACTTTTGGTTTGTGCATTTGTGGCAGATTTATTGCAGGGAAAAGTATCTTCTTTTTGAGCAGCTGGTGTTATTCCAATTACATGTGGGATTCATTTAAAGGTTAGGCTGTTAAATGTAGTTTAGTTTTCTGTTTGGGAAATCCCATCAATGTGGTCTAGTTTGGATAGTTTGGATGGATAAATGTGAATCAGAGAAACGATTGCACAAGCTTGCTGCTGTGGAAACCACAAGACCGCCCCTTGTTCCTGCTGAAAAAAACAATGCACCATTCACTACCCGACAGCCTAGAAGAAGGGAAGTTAGTTCGAGGTATAAATCACCCACTCCATCAACACCTTCTGGTCCCAGGCGTTGCCCATCTCCAAACCTTACTAGAACAACCTCTACTCCTTCCCAGTTGGTGCAAAAGAGAGCTGTATCGGCTGAGAGGAAACGCCCCTCAACACCACCTTCACCTCGAAGTCCATCTACGCCGGTTCATGATTCATCAATAGCTGTGCAGATATCATCTAGAAGGCTATCAACTGGACGTATACCTGAAAGTTTATGGCCTTCTACTATGAGAAGTCTTAGTGTTTCTTTTCAGTCTGATACTATTTCAATTCCTGTTAGCAAAAAGGAAAAAGAAAAACCAGTTAGTAATGTTTCCTTGGATCGTACTTTGAGACCTTCTTCAAATGTGGCTCATAGACAACAGTCTGAGAAATCTACCTTATCACGGAAGCCTACTCCAGAGAGAAAGAGAAGTCCTCTTAAAGGGAAGAATGCACCTGATCAATCTGAAAATGCAAAACCAGTTGATGATTTGCCTAGCCGATTGATAGATCAGCATCGATGGCCTAGTAGAATTGGTGGGAAATTATCTTCCAATTCATTGAATAGAAGTGTGGATCTGGGTGATAATAAGATTGTTAAAAGTTTATCTACACCAGTTCCAGGAATGGGGTTATCTTCACTGAAGAGAATGCCAATTTCTGATAGTTTGGGTAAACCTCTGCAGAAATCTGCTAGTGACGCTGCTAGTTTGTTATCACTTGATGAAATTGGTCGAGTTGGGCCTGAGGCAATTTCAATTGATGATAAGTCTCTGCGGGTATCTGGACCTGCTAGGCTCCTTTCTGCAAGTTCATTGGACAAAATGACACTGACAACTCATGCTCTCAAATCTCAGTCTCTGTCTGCTCCTGGATCACAGCCTCAGTCACCAAATAGGACTTCTGTTTCTAGGGGTGTCAGTCCATCTCGGGCAAGACCTTCCACTCCACCTCCAAGAGGAGTCAGTCCAACTCCAAGGGGAGTCAGTCCAACTCCAAGGGGAGTCAGTCCATCTCGGATGAGGACATCCACTTCATCTAGTCAATCCCATTGCTCAACTTCAGTTCTTAGTTTTATTGCAGATTTTAAGAAGGGAAGA
This sequence comes from Fremontodendron californicum, assembly GCA_030761205.1. Classification (NCBI taxonomy): domain Eukaryota; kingdom Viridiplantae; phylum Streptophyta; class Magnoliopsida; order Malvales; family Malvaceae; genus Fremontodendron; species Fremontodendron californicum. The sequence continues at coordinate 5,650,124 of JAULJL010000045.1, forward strand.
AAAAGTGCAAGCTACATAGAGGATGCTCATCAACTGCGGCTTCTTTACAATCGTTATTTGCAGTGGCGATTTGCTAATGCCCGGGCAGAAGCTGTACTGTATATTCAGAAAGTTACCGTGCAGGTAGATTTCTTCTCTAAATGAACAACTCTATGTCGACAAATATTAGCATATGTTTAGTAAGGGAGATAATCTTTGATGGTTTGAATAGGAAAATTCTACTTCCGTGATGCATTTCTGCAATCATTGAATAAAAAATTTCCGATTTTTTGCTTCTTTGCATCTCAGTCCACAATGATCAGTTTCCTACTGTGATGAATTTCATGACAGTGTAGTATGCATATCATGCACTTAGAGCTTTAGAAATGGCATGGATAGTGAATTTCCTCTTCTATAGTATGTTAAATCTTTTATCAAAGAAAATTTTGATCTGTTGTTGCAGGAAACTTTGTACACTGTCTGGAATGCTACTTTGGGTCTGTGGGATGCCGTGATCAAGAAAAAGATCAATCTCCAACAGTTGAAGTTAGAGCTCAAGCTGAACTCAGTTTTGAATGATCAAGTAATGCCTCTCTCTATAATAACTTTGTCCTTTCATAGCAAACTTTTATTCCCTCATACATGTTTGATGTTAGAAATGCTTTTATATTTTAAGTTTGACATTATAATAATAGTTTATGTGCATTTTTAATTGTGCAACTCCTGGTGAAGATACAGGGAGGTATTCAGTGCATACTTATGTATCTTCTTTATATCTTTAGGTCTAAATTGTTATATTTTAGGGAAATGAGGGTTCAAACTTGAATCCTCCTTTTGGAGGAAAGGTGGATGCCACTAAGCTATGCGTTGGTCCACTCTATAGGTCTAAATTTTATAGTAAGAGAATATTTATTATCATATTGGCATGGCATTTGGAAGCATCATTTAGATGAATAGAGGGCCTACTTTATCGTTAAATGGTGTTAGGTAACGATATATAGCATTGTTGTGGGCCTCCAAGCTTCTTAAATTTGGAAGAGATACTGATTAGAATGAACTTAGAGGTCTTGTGGAATTGTAAATAATAATCTTCTAGTGGTGCTAGCCTTCTAATGGGATGAAGAAATTCAAATCTAATTGATCTTTGGAAAAGCCTCGACTGGAGGCTCATTCTGCAGCGTGCATTTCGCCCCAAATTTCTGCGTAGAGGAATTAGAGGGTTTTCTACATTTGGATTCAGTCCATATTTTGGTGCTGTCAGAAAAAAGTACTAGTAATTTACTCCTGACATGTATCTCTAGTTTGATCGGCACTAAAAATATTTCATGTTTGAACTTTTCCATCTTGGTTGGTTCTAGGAACCTTTTTAGATTCAAATATATTCTAAATCCCCATATTTAAAATGCTTACTTATTCAGCAAGTTTCAGTGGATAAGGCAAACTATAAAATTTTAAGACCTAAAAAGATTGGAGGCGGCTTGGAGGGAAAACCATTAAATGCGATAAAATATAGCAACTGACTCTCTGTTGCATAAACATGGAAGGTATATAAGAGGACGAGGTGTCAAGTGTGCGTCAGTACCTTTGACTGTTAAAATTACATTACAAAATGATTTCGAAGGTCGGCCTGACCCAAGCTTATTTTTTTAAATTTAAAATACTTTTTATTTAATTTTAATCTTAAATACATGTAAAAATATATAAATATTAATTTTTTTAATATTAAAATTATATAAAAGGGCCTTGGGCTAGGATTTTCCTTGCCAACTGGGTCCGGCCCGGCCCATGGAGATCTCTATTTCGAAGTGGCCTTCACTAGACAACTATTATGTTGTTCTTTTAATTATTACTGTTAAAATTACATCACAGTTACAATTTTTGTCAAACTTTTGTATGGTGAATTGGTGATTACTATTGAATTGATGGAAGAGAGAAACAGTTTATTATCTACACTAATGATATATTTCATGTCTTACGTTTGGAACAATTGCTTATGATCAACTGCTTATGTCTCCAAAAATTAGATATAAGGAGTATCTTTAAGCCTTATGGAAACATCTTCTCATCTAAAAATTGGAAGAATTAGATATGCTATCTCACTCATTCAATAATATTTTCTGACATGTGCAAAAAAATATATATATATTTTCTGAGAATCAGCATCAGTATAGATTCTTTCCATTAAGCAAAAATTTGCAGCCTTTCCCTTCTAAGTATTTTGCAATAGAGTATACGTGTACCAATATTTGCTTTTAGAGTTATATCTGGATTGGATTGCTGAAGTTGTACTGACCTGTACATCTTCAACATATTGCAGCTAAATCAAAATGGAGCTCTGAGTTTGATGCCATTCTTTTTTTTTTTTACACTTTTAGATAATTATTATTATTTTCTAACAAAGTGAGCAACAGAGGACCATTTCTCTCTTTCCCAGTTTCCCCTCTTCTTCCTCTCTTTACTCTTTTCCTTTTCTGTGCTGCTTCAGTGCGACCTACACTTTCTTTCTTGACATTCAAGCACTGCTGTATTTTCCTTTCCCATCTAAACAACTTGTGGCTTTTAGCATGGTCTTTAGAACTTTGTGCCTGAGTTGGGTTGTATATTGAAATTGTAGATGTTTTGGCATCATTCCATCTGTCTAAGAAAAGAGGATGTTAATGACAAAAGAAAACAACAATAAACTATTTCATTTTCCTCTCTAATCTATCAAAAGAGAGAAATAAATTCCAAGTATGCCTATTGTGCTTAGAAGAGAGACAATGTTTGCACAGAAATATGTTCAACTTTCAGTCATGCTTTTGAATACCAATTTGTAGTTTTCGTGTCAGTCCATAGAATTTCCATTATCTAAATGCATGTGTGTACATGATTCATGAAGATGGGATACCTCAACAATTGGGCATTACTTGAAAGAGATCATGTAAGTTCTTTAGCTGGAGCAGTAGAAGATCTGGAGGCGAGCACTCTCCGTCTTCCCGTAACTGGAGGGGCAACGGTAAGTTAGTTTACAAAAATACTTTGGATTGATATCTGAAAAGAGAAATCTTGACATCATTACCGGATTTTGTACTCATCAGGCGGACATCGAATCATTGAAAGCTGCTATTTGCTCTGCTGTTGACGTGATGCAGGCTATGGGATCCTCCATTTGTTCTTTACTCTCAAAGGTGTTTAGCTTCCCAAGCCACTTTTTCCCCCTGTTTTTGGACATAAATGGCTGACATTATAAGCAGAAAGAACAAATATCAATGCTGTAGTCTTTACTTCCCGCTACTATTTTTGATTGAATGTCTATTATGTAACAATACAAAAAAAGTGTTACATGTAACACTAGAGTCACAGTAATCTTGCTTTTTATTCCTTCTGCTTAGTCCTGAAATGCTTTGACGTTTTCTATTATCCGATATTGAAATTTAAGGTGCCAACTGCTAGTAAATTTTACAAGAAAAATTAATTTTGGTACAAATAGAAGTTTTATTTCTGTTTATTTTACTTTAAGGTGTTGAGACAAGTGTTTCTCATAATTTCAGCTTAGATGATGTATATCTGAATTTTGAAAAAGGTTTTTGTTTCTTATCCTTATTTTGTGTCTAATGCTATGGTGAGAGCATATATCCCTGCTAATGACTCTAAATTTCACATCGACTGGATTTTGGTCCCGTGCTGCTCGAATGTGTGACAGATTGTGGATTCTGATATTAGCATGCAGTTCTCTTGATAATATATCTTTGAGTTCGTTTTTGATACACTGGCAGTGGAGTTTTTTAACTCTACAAGCGGGGTTAACAAACTACCACATGTCCCATTTATTTTTTAAATCAAATTTTTATTTTTTTAAATATACTAAGGGTTATGTGTCACCCCACTAACCCCACTTGTGGAGTCTATAGACTCCACTGCCAGTGTATGAGATAATAATCCTAAATCTTTTATATCTTGATTTATTCTGGATGCTTAACTGTATTTCAATATTACATGTGTTCTAGGTGGAAGGAATAAACAATTTGGTTTCTGAGCTTGCTGCAATAGCTGCACTCGAGAAAAACATGCTTGACCAATGTGAAGCTCTCTTGGCTTCAACAGCAGCTATGCAGGTGAGGACACATTACATGCTTGCAAAACTTTGAATTCTTGGATTAAATATGACTATAACTTGCATTGACAAACTCCTCTAAAGTTAAGATTATGTGATGTTTATTTCTCTGTTGCAAAGACTAGTAAATATTGTGGATGTAATGAGAAACCTGACAAAGCATGAGGATAAGATTTAAAGTTATTTTCCTCTTGGGGGAGAGAGAGAGAAGTTAGGGAGGGTTGAATACTTCAATGTGAATTTCAACTGATGTGTTAACTCCTGTCTCGCACGGAACAATGACATAGTAGCTATGTTACTCGGACTCGGGTGTGAGTGTCGGACACGGGTATGTTCGATTTTTTTTCAAGATTTCCATGTATTTAGAGAGTCTTTGGAGGATCATATCCCCATACCCATGTCCTGATATGCATCGAACACAGGTTTCTGACACGGGTACTTCAAGAAAAATGAAGAGTCGGAGCAACATAGCATAGTAGGATGATAGGATCCATTTGGCCAAAGCCAACCTTCTTGTGGGAGAAAGGCTTTAATTTGGGTATTGAGTTGATTTAGTTTAGTTGATTGCACTGAAGTGGAAATTTATTTTACGTGTTCATGGGGACAATGAATTTTCAGTATGAAGCTGATGTGTAATAGTTGGAATGCTCAAACAAGCATGCCATGTGGGATGGTACGTCAGGTCTTTCCTTATTTGCTTGAAACTGACCCTACTTATACTTTTAGGTGTACAATTAGTTATTAACTGGTTAATTGTTTTAGGGTTTTGTACGTATAAGTTAAACATTAACCAGGTTAAATTTTGAAGTGTTTAGAGCCAACTAATGCTGGGTGTCAATATTTCACCGTGTTGCTCCGACTCTTCATTGTTCTTGAAATACTCGTGTCCGACATCCGTGTCCGACCCATATCCGGACATAGGAATGAGGATATGATCCTCTAAGAACCTTCCAAATATATGAAAATCTTAGAAAAAATTGAACATACCCGTGCCGGACACATATCCGAGTAACATAGATGTTTCGCCATTCTCTCTTCATTTATGCACTTATTCTTTTTCAATTCAATCGCTGTAAATGTGGCCAATCCATGCCAATATACCATCCCTATCGAACTGGCTGGCTAATGTCAACTCATCGTATACATGTGCCATATGAGCTGGCTAAAATAGAAAGTGCAATTGCAGAGTTTTGTTTCTATTTTCTAATGCGTATATTTACTGTCTTTTTTTCTTGACAATGTTTTTTGCTGTTGTTATTGAACAGTTAGAAGAGTACAGCCTTAGGTCTCATCTCATACAAACAAAACAATCTTTGGAGAGGAATAAGCTGCCAATCTTGGCAGCAGCCAAAACATTTCCATGGCCCTGACCAGCTGGTATGCTAATAAAAATCTGCCAATATATCATTTAAGTGAGATAAATTACAAAATCTGCTCAGTTCCCAGTAAATGTAAATCCCCCCCCCCCCCCTTTTTAGGTTCTTAACTTAAATGGTAATTTTTTCTTCTTTAACTTTTTTTTTTCCCTTCAAAAGATGGAGCTATTGGCTCTGTTTTTTTACATGTAATCTTTGTATCACCCATATGGAAAAAAAAAAAATGCAAAGGAAGCAAATGATTTGATATTCAATGTAGAGGCAAAGCTGAACCCAGTATTTATCTCAGTTAGTAGTTTATGTAGTTACCTTTAAGATGTGGCATCCAACAGGTCTGAGATTCGAATTTCAGCATCTTCAATCATTTCTCTTATTCTTAAGCTACGATCTCTTTTGTATAAAATAAAAAAAAAAAAAAAAAATGGAGGGGCAAAGCTTAAGAGGGAAAAATGTACCCAAAAAAAAGGTTTTAAGATGAAAAAAAATTGTAGAGCTAGTTTAATTAAAATGGAAGTTTTTGTTGTATAAGAAACAGGCTTAACTGTCATATATTGATGTTAGCTATCACCAAATTTGCACTCCCAATATTCCAAGATGAGATTATGGAGGAACAATGTAATTTTATAGTTTCACTATTAAAAAAAAGGAATTGTAGAACACTTGAACTATTACACTGGTGGCTCTGGGCCATATTTCTTGGACTATTACCCAAGTAGTTCCTAAAATTGCATTGCATGGTAGTTATGCATGTCGTGTCTTGTATTTTTTTATGTCAGTCGTGTTTAAATATGTCGTGTTGTTTTATTATATTATTTTCATGTTTATTAAATATATTGCGTTCGTGTCGTATTTTCTATAATGTACAAAATTGTTAGGTTTAGGAACTTGTGGTGCATTTTTAATTGGCGTGTGGCTGTGATTTTATTTTTGCATGCTGTTAGCAAGCAATGTAGGCAATCTGATGAGACAGTGCATATATATACATATTTAGATATAGTTGTTTTTAAATTTTTGAAACTAAAATTAAAAAAGAGATTATATTACATTTTAATACAAAAGTAGATTGTTCAAAAAGACAAAAGTATATTTAATGGAAAATCAAACATTATATGTGGAACTATCATGTTTGATATTCTTCACAAAAGTGTTGTCAAAATATTCTTTTTTATATTCCCTTTGTCTTATGTCTTGTATTTTTTTTTTGCAAGAAAATAGAGGTCATAAAATTTTGTTGCAAATTACTTGTACGTGATTATTATCGATATTTGAGATTTAACTGCATTTCATATTTTAATATGAACAAAAAATATGTACCTTATATGTAAAATAAATTATGAAGGTTATCAAAATTTAATTCGTTTAGATTATGTTGATATCCATCATTCATATTTGTATTAAGAGTTATAAAAAATAGTAAAATATAAATCCAACAATTATCATACAACAACTCATAACTTATAAAATCATTTACCATATAATTTTTTTTACAATTTAATTATCATAATATTTTTCTTTTGATTCAATATTTAAAGTTTTAAAAAAAATTCACTTACATCAAACAATCTCATATTATTATTCAATTTTTATTTTTTACTCATCATTTATCAATATAGTAATTTTTTAATTCAATAATATAAAAATTAAAAAATTAATATGATTTTATTTTTCAAAATAAAAAATCAATCATTATACGGCATATGATACAAAATTGAGAGTTATTTGAATAGTGTCAATTAGATTTGATAATTTCGGATGTAATACGAAAAAATAACGTGAACACAACGCGAATATACAAACGTGTCAAAATCTATATAAAACGAATTTTTAGCGTATCAAAATTTATATAAATATATAATTAATTAAATACGATTATGACACAAAAAAAGTCACAAACATGACATCAATACATAAATCTTTTATTCCATTTTTCTATTTTTTTTCTTGATAACAAAGAATGCTTGCCACACACGTAGCAAACGATTGAAGAACAATTGCACTTCAATTGGATTATCAATTGAAGGGGTTTGTTTTTATTTATAGTAATAATAATAGATCATGAGAATGACAATGACAATGACATTGCTTAATGAGGAAAGTTGGCTTAACTCAAAACCATGAGAAATTTAACTGTTCTAATTTTTTTTATAGAAATACTGAGATTATAGTCATTTACAACAAATTATTTTATGAAAGAAAAAAAAGAAAGAAACCAAACTTGGTTCCAATCTAGAAAAATAAAAGGCAATCTTTCTTTTTGTGGATGTTGGATCAAGGTGGGTTGACAATTGGCATCATAGAGTGCTGGACTCTTAATTCCAGTGATCAATGATCAAATTCTGACAATCTCAAATATATATAAAAAAAATTCAAACCTTCGAAGTTCGGAGTAAAGTGAATCAAAGAGGATGGGATGCATTTCTCTTGCTTACGGACTTAAACCTGAACCTTGGGCCTAATAAGCATGATCCTCGACACTTTTTGTAAAAAGGTGCAAAAAAAAAAAATTAGATTTGATAATTTTGGATACGATATGAACACGATACGAAAAAAATAATTAAAACATGACACGATACAAAAAATAACACAAATACGATACAAATACACGAACATGTCAAAATCTTTATAACACGAATTATTAACATATCAAAATTTATATAAATATATAATACCTTAAACACGATTATGACACGTAAAAATACATAAACACGATACAAATACACGAATTGCCAAATCTAAAATTTCATTTGCCTCCCTAGTCCCTACTCTTCTAATTTTTTTTTCTTTTATTTATGTAAAGGCTCTTCTAAGATTTTAACAACTATTCTTGATGGATTCAAATCACTTGTAATTATTTTTACAATAATTCTATAATTGTAATTTATAAATCATAATCATGGATTTTATAAAAGATTCATATGAAATTTGTATGGACCCCGTTCCCACGTGGACCACATAATTACAGATTTTGGGACAATCACGACATGGGGAAAAAAATTATGTTTTAAAATAGAGAAAAAAAATTATATGATGAGTGAGGTAATTTTTTTAAAAGTTAAGTGATGAGTGGACAAATTTTTTAGATACATATGAAATAAAAATAACATATATAATTTATTTTATCTTTTAATTTTTTAATTAAATTAATTTTAATTGACTCGTGACACTAAATATTGATATTATATTTGTGCTAAAATGAACTCCATAAAAAGATTTTAACATGATGAAAAATTTCAGAATGGGCATAACAAAAGTCCTTCGGTGTTTATATGGCCCAAACCCGGCACGCGCCTGGGTTCTGTCCGACTTCCAAAACGACCCCTCAACCGTTACCAAACTCACCCGCAGGCTCTTCGATCTCAAGGCCACCTCCTATGCACGTGACCTCTTCCTCTACATCCCAAACCCCGATCTCTTTCTCTTCAACGTCCTCCTCAAAGGCTTCTCTAACGCCCATTGCATTTCGCTCTATACCCATTTGAGGAAATGCACTCATCTCAACCCAGATAACTTCACTTACGCCTTTGGATGAGATGGTGGGGATTTTGTTACACGAACATGCGGTTGTTGATGGGTATGGATTGGTTTGTGGGTACTGCTGTTGTTGACTTTTACTTCAAGATGTGGTGGGTTGACTTGGCGCGAAAGGTGTTTGATAAAATGATACCACCTGAATCTGTAATAGAAAGAAGAGAGAATAATCGAGAAACAGAGAGGAAAGAAGAAGAAGAAAGAGAGAGAATGCTCAATTTGTTGGGTGAAAAATGATAACTGTTTCCATTACCATTCATCACGCATATATCTGACACTAACGGCCTGCTGACTCAACAAGGTCATTAATACAATTTTTACCAAATTTAAAACTCAGCCAAATATTGTCTTAACAGCATATAAACGGTATCGTTTTATTGAACTAAAATCTTCTTCTGAAATGGCCTGTATCAACTACTCCCTCCACGAGAACATCCTTGTCCTCAAGGATGGAATTCTGGAAATTGCTTCTGAAGATCAAAAAGGCACTCCCAGGTGGCATCTTCAGGAAAGCTATTACTCCATTGAACTAACACCTCAGTAATGACTCTGTTCTTCCTCTTGTTCATGCGCCTGTCTAGAACAGCAATGGGTTCACGTGCCAAAACTCCATCTGCATCCAACAGAGGTAGCTTAGACTGTGTAGGTGCCGTGCCCACATGTTTCTTCAATTGGGATACATGGAAGAAAGGATGAATTTGAGCCCCCTCAGGCAGTTGCAGTTTATAAGCGACAGTCCCCACCTTGTCAATGACCCTATAAGGTCCAAAATACTTAGCTGAGAGTTTAAGCGAGGATCTGTTAACCATTGATTTTTGCCGATAGGGCTGAAGTTTGACATAGACAAGATCACCAAGTTCAAAATTCTGATAAGTTCTATGCTTGTTGGCCTGTTGCTGCATTCTGTTCTGAGCTCGTTGAAAATAGAATTTGAGAAGCTGAATGGCAGCTTCTCTCGTCTGTAAACTATGATCAACCGCTTCCACTTTGGAATCACCTGACAGGTAAGGGACATGGGAAGGAGTAGGTTGGCCATATACTATCGCATAAGGTGTGGTCTTAGTGGCCGAGCGGTATGTAGTGTTATACCACCATTCAGCAAGAGAAAGCCACTTGGACCAGTCTTTGGGCCTCTCGCTTGTCATGCAACGGAGATAAGTCTCAACACAGCGGTTGACTACCTCGGTCTGCCCATCAGATTGTGGGTGGTAGGCAGAAGACATATGTAACTTGGTTCCGATCAGTTTGAAGAGCTCCTTCCAGAATGAGCTAAGAAATATATTGTCACGATCTGAGATAATACTCTTGGGAACACCATGCAGCTTATAGACATTATCGAGGAAAACCTGAGCTACTGACATCGCAGAATAAAGATGAGACATTGGCATAAAATGGGCATACTTACTCAGATGATCCACAACCACATATATGACACTCTTCCCACAAGATTTAGGAAGACCTTCAATGAAATCCATTGAGATTTCAGACCATATGGTAGCAGGAATTGGTAATGGTTGAAGTAACCCAGGATAAGCACTGTTGTCATATTTGCTCTATTGGCATGTGGAGCAAGACCTCACAAATTGTCGAACTACTTTCTTTATTCCCTTCCAATACAACACTGAAGCCATCCTTTTCATAGTAGCTTCCATTCCTGAATGTCCTCCGACAACCGAACTATGAAAATGTAGAAGCAAATCGTTTCTGAGATTGGAATCAGACCCTATCACCTATCTATTTTTTCTCCTCAATTGATCTGCATTCCAAGAATATTTGGAAGAAGAATCACCAGTATGTTGTAGTTGTGAATAAGGTGCACTAATGCAGGATCTTGCAGCCAAGAGTTGCGAATCCTCTGCATTAGATTACTGTCGACAGTATATATAGCACAAAGACTAGCAGAAGGCCTTCTCGACAAGGTATCAGCAACTGTATTTGTGGCTCCAGACCTGAATATTAGTTCATAATCAAAACCCATCATTTTGATGATCCATAACTGTTGTGCAGGTGTATGAGCCTTGTTATCCAACAAAAATTTCAGACTTTGATGGTCTGTTTTAATCTGAAAATGCCTACCAGTGAGGTAAGCTGTCCATTTTTTTACAGCAACAAGTATGGCCAATATCTCTTTTTCATAAATCGATAAGGCTTGATGTCTAAGAGAAAGTGCCTTACTGAAATAAGCAATTGGTCTTCCCCCTTGGCTCAAAAAGCTTAAATACCTGTACTTGATGCATCAAATTCAACGACAAAGGTTTGATCAAAATTAGGCAAGGCTAAAACTGGGGCAGTGGTCATGGCATGTTTTAGCTGCTAGAATGCCATGTCTGCAACATCAGACCAGTCAAAAGCAGCATTCTTTAACAACTCAGTGAGGGGATTAGCTATAGAACCATAGCCTTGGATAAACCGCCGATAGTATCCTGTTAATCCAAGAAAACCCCTTAGTTCCTTAGTGGATTTAGGAACTGGCCATTGACTTATACACTCCAACTTCCTATTATCCATCTGAACCCCTTGAACACTAATAACATGCCCCAAGTACTCAATGGAAGGAACAGAAAATTCGTATTTAGAGAATTTGGCAAACAACTGATGAGCCAACAGAATAACAAAAACTTGCCTCAAATGCTCCAGGTGAGAAAGCCAGCATGGAGACTGATACGGCATTGCATGATGTAGAAGAGGAAGAGAAGGAGCTAATGATAAATGTTCACAGTGAGAAATTGGCCATTGCTTTTGGTCTTATTGCTACAAAACCTGGAAATGAAATTAGGATTTTTAAGAATCTTCGAGTTTGTGTAGATTGCCATACTGCTACTAAATTTATATATCCGAGATTACCGAGAGAGTCATTGTGGTTAGGGATGCTAATCGGTTCCACCATTTTAAAGATGGTGTGTGTTCTTGTGGAGACTATTGGTGATGAATAACTATTCAATTCATTGAATAAGATGGTTTGAAGAGAGTAGCAAATCAAGATTAAGTGCTGTTATCCAATTGAGGCATGTCATTCAAGCCCACCAGTCAACTTGGATAGAACCATTTATGCCAAAGTTAATGCAAGTGAATGCAATTAAACCCATGTTTTCACATTCCATACCTATATTCTATAATTGGCTGTTTTTCTAACCTATGTTGCTCCGACTCTTCATTTTTCTTGAAATATTCGTGTCCGGACATGGGTATGAGGATATGACCCTCCAAGAACCTTCTAAATACATGGATATCTTGGAAAAAATTGAATATACCCGTGTCGGACGCATACCCGTGTTCGACACTCACATCCGAGTTCGAGTAACATAGTTTCTAACTATATAACTGGGAGAATACCAATTCAGTTGTTCGACATGAGTCTCAAGCTTTTGGCAATCTTTAGAATTTCATCAGTCTATGCTTCCTGTTTGCTTATGTCCTTGAAGAAATGTTGTGCATAATCAGATTTCAGAACAACTGTTTCATGAAAGAGGTACGCTTCTTGGAATTTTGACTTCTTAGAGGATGCTCATTTAAACGGGAAAATTCTTTGTAACTTACTTTCATTGATGTACTTTTATTGTGAGTAATATTTTTCAATGAGCACCAGTTTTGATTCTTGTTAAGTTCTTGTGTATTTCTGCTTTATGTTTGTGTGCTGTGGTTCTATAAGAAGTCAAATTACCACCAGATCTCATACCCCAAGTCCTCCTAACCTAGACTCGGGAGCGAGTATCGGATACGGATATGTGTTCGATACAAGTATTTTCAATTTTTTTTTAATTTTTTTCATATATTTGGATAATCATATCTCATTCTCACGTTTAAATACATGTCAGATACAAATATCAAACATGAGTATTTTACGTAAAATGAAAGTCCAGCTAACATAGCTCCTAAGTACCAAAAATTAAAAAACACCATATTTTTTTATTACATTTTTTAGTTATTATTTTGATTGTTTTTTAGGGAAAGCCTCCACACTTACCATCTTGACTTCTATTGTTCTATTTATTGTTCTAGTGGTTGGACTCTGCAAATACTTGCTTTTCTTCTGACTCTTTTAAGCCTAACTACTTAACTAGTGTGGATTAAATGATATAATACGATTATTTGAAATGAATTTTTTGTTAAATTAATGAAATTTTTGCTTTTTTATCAATAATAAAAATAAAAACAAAAACAAATTTTTTTAGTGTAAAGCATACTGTATATCAATGATTATTACATCAAATAATTAAACTAATTTAATTTATTTTACTTTAATAAATACCTCATGTTTATCTAGATGGTTTTAGTTTTTTAAACCAGCTAAAGGACCTTTAATAAAGTTTGAGAAATCTATTGGTTTTCTTTTTTGGAATATGCAATTTACTTTTAGATGCTTTTTTTGATAAATTTATATATTAAATGGTTTTTTTTTCTCGATATTATTTTTTTAGTTTTGAATTTCAATTATACGTTATAGTAAATAATAACAAATATGTTATTAATGTTGGGAAATCTTGACCTCATGTTAATCATGATAAGCATAAAATGTAAGATAAAATAAGAATTATTTCTTCTGTTTGGACAACTCTAAATTTCGATAAGGACAACTTGTCTTAAGACATGTCTATTTTTAGATAATATCTTGTTAAGACAAGCTTATACATATTTTAATATTAAGACGCCCTTATTTGAATTTCCCAAATTCAAATTATGTGTTAGTTCATTCTTAATTAAATTTATTCAACTAAGTCCTCCAAATTTAATCTTTTATTCAATTAAGTCCAACTTAATTAAATCTCAAGTTTAATCCAACAAATTGTCCTATTATGTGTGACCAATTAGGTTCTCAACATGTTGACAATGAGTATAAATTGTAATCTTATGCTTTTCAATAAAGCTTATAACTTATAAACATATATCATGAGCGACATCTAGAAATACATCATGACCACCTAAATGTTGAAAAGTTAAGATGATTTCTTTGAAACTTTTCAGTAACCAGTCTATCAGTGTAATTCGGTCTTTTCACCAAATATCTTGGAAAGACCATGAGCATTGTGTAGTATATACTCATGTAATCAATCCATATTAGTTCTTACAACTTATGGTTAACATTATGAATTTAGAGAAACAATTTCTCTTAAATTTATCATGTTTTGGCCATAGACTTTATCTAGTTAACTCAAGCCATGAACCGGTGAGATATATCTCCCAATGTCACTAAGAGTGGTGAATCCTCTTTGGATCACTCATCCAATTTCGCATGTTTCATGCCATACCCAAAATCATCCTACCATAGGCATTCCTTCTTGGAACCCGTTCAAATGAAATCAAAGCATGACAATCCCTATATAAGATGATTTGGCATCACAAGTCAGATGACTATTTACACGAATGACACCCATATAAGATGACTTGGTATCACAAGTCAGAGGACTATTTACACGAATGGCTAGTGAGAACATTTCCATAGACACTAGAGTGATAATACCAAATGGAGTTCTCACAGCGGGCCATGTTCAGTGAACTTGTTCAACAAACAAACATGTTATCCCAAGTATCACTCATACTTCAACCCATGAGATCGGTTGCTTACTTCACAAGTAAGAAGGCTTAACATGTACTAGTCTTTGTGCATTGCTAATACCCCTTCTTGGCAATATTATGATCAGGAATTGTTTTATAAACATGATTTTGATGCATAAGGATATCACTTATAATTCCTTTGCAAGGCTTTTATGTTCCATGGATTTCATCTAATTAGTATACAATAACTATTTATCATAGTACTAACATGAAGGAAAACATTATATCACTAAAGAATAATGATATCTTTGCATTATTAACTGTATATCATTTGTCCATTCAGATTGGCTCTAGGACATATACTAATAATTAACATTTTTATCAATCTATGAAAATACACTCTTCATTACCATTCATATATATATATATATATACCATCCACTCATTAATTATGAAAGTCATAGTTGTGAATGATGATTAAAGATATATTAAAAGTAATGGATTGAAAAAGAACTGAGGTGAGCACAGACCCTTTATATCCCTCATGGTGCTGATTTTTTATGTCCGTCAAGCTCGGTCTCTTTCATATTTCCAAATTAGGATTACTTTCTTTCTGTTCTTTTCGTAATTTTTAATTTAATAGAAAGAATTATCATTTAAGAAAAATTTACTTTAATAAAAAAATTAAATATTAATAAGAAAATAAATAAAATTAATCAATATTTTTGTTTAATTATAAAATAATTAATTTAATAAATTATCTAAAATGTATATATCATTAATTATTTGTAATTTTGAAGTTAGTATTTTTTATTTATTTTAAATATAGTGTAAATGAGAGCAAGATTCAATCTCAAACTCTTGATAGGATGACCATAGATTGAGGCCTTCATCTTTTCTTTTTGGTGAAATTGGGTCCTTCATCTTTGAAGTCTTATCTTTTAGACAAGGCTGTAGCTAAGGAGGGCACGCAGGGGCCTTGGCCCATTCTCAATTTTTTCAAATCTTTTTTAAAAGTATTGTATTCTTATTTGAAAATGAGATAAAATTATTTTTGGCTCCCCAAATTTTTTAAAACTTTTGAATCTTTACTTAAAAATAAGGTAAAATTATATTTGACCTTTTCAAAAAATTTCAATTTGGTCCCTTGTAAGATTTGTAGTTTGATATGATAAATTTGATAACATTTTTAATTTATACATCATTTATTATTATTAGCTTAATTCTCTCTACTTTTTCAATCAATCAAATAAATACATTTACGTTAATTATTGTTTTAATATTTTTCATTCTATGCTCATAATAAAAATAAATAAATAAAAATTAAACTATTACAATATTTAATACAAATTGTACATTACTTATTTTACTTTTTCCAAATGTATGTAATTTTATATTTTTATTTTGTAATATTATAATTTTTTTGACATCAAAACTTCAATTCTTATTAAATTTTTTACATATGCAACATGATTTATAATAATTGAAAATTGAAAATTTTTATTTTATTATAAGATTTTTATATATTGTTTGTAATTTTAATATTATATATAATATTTATATCTAATGTTTTCATAATAAAGCTGTTCGTGGTTTGAGTCAGACCAAATTCGGATGACAAAAAATTTTGCTTGCCTATCCTAGCCCAGCCAAATCCGTCTGGCCTTTGATGCCCATTTTTAATATTAAAAAATTATTTTTTATATTTTATTTTTAAAGATATTTTATAATTAAAATTAAATAAAAATATTTCTAAATTAAAAAATAAATCCGATTGGGCCCAAAGTTTAAAACCTATTCTAGGTCGGACCATCGAACTAGACGGATAACCCATCTCTTGGACAAGTTATTTCATAACAATTTATTTTTACTTAAATATATATATATATATATATATTTCGACCCCCTTAACAATATTCCTGCCTGCTTTTAGATTTAGAAATGCACTGTAATTGACATAACAATCATGTTATTAATCTTTCAAAGGGCAAAGCCATTGATTACTTGTTTTAAGCAGTTGGCATGGCTTAAGCATACCCTTTCTCATAAAAGGTATTACAGGCATTATTTGCTCTACATACTAATTACTATGCTATCTACACTGATCATTGGGCATTAACCCAACTAAGCTATTCTTTCAAGACAGGAATTACTTAAAGTCAATGGTTTGATGTTCCCAAACTCCAAAGAAAAGAAGAAGAAAATGGGATTCTATATAGTTTGAGTGCAAATTTAGCAATTAAACAGAGGTGATCACAAAGTAGAGTTATTTTCAATTCAATGACAAAACTTGGTACAATGCATAAAACTTGTTAGGCCCGCAATAAGACTCATATAGCTGGACCTCTACATGCAAAACACCTGACGAGTTCATAGTTAACCAGCAGCTCCAGACTCGAGGGGCACTTAGCTTACACCTCTCGAGATCACAGGCACCCCAACAACTGAGTATAAGTAGGTGAGTGAACATTGACAGAGATAAGGAGAAAACTAACTCTCTAACTCCTCGTATCTTTCCCTTAAAGATCCAGGAATTACAGATTGAGTTAAACATTGAGCGCGCACCGGAGGTCCAACTCCGACGCCCTCTGACATCTTCTGTACTAGCAGTTGGGGCCTTACCAGCTCAATCACTCAAAAAAACATCAACAAAACTAGACAAAAAAATTTCACTCTAATTTTATTATATCTTGTGCATCTCCATTTTGCTTGTTTATATATGACATCACAATACCATATAGTTGTAAGAGCAAGAATGTACATGTATAATCTTGAGGAACCACGCAACAAAACCATATATTTGTTTTTTCAGCAGTTGATGCCGCATTGTGTGGTATCTGGTCCCTTGGTTTTCAACACAAATGGGTCAATTCGGACCCAAAGCAAGGAGAATATTGAAGCCAATAGCACTGACCATATAACAACAATGGTTGGTGTCCTGTTCTGCTTCCCCATTAGACCTTTAAGGAATGGATAGAGATGGACAATCACCCAGAAGGAGAAGAAGAGCTTTCCAAAGAGAGGTCCCCAAGATTGATATCCATTGTTTATGGCATCTGAAATGCCAGCAACAACTCCAACTAGGTTGATGATTAAGACAGTGGTTGGAGGAATCAGGAGGGTTGTCCATTTGAAGGTATACAGTTCTCCAAACTCCTCATCATCTGTTGCCTTTGATGTGACAGTGAAATTAGTGTCAATACCGGCTAGAACCTTTAGCAGACCTTGGACAACAGCAAACAGATGTGCTGAAATACCACCAATGACCCAAAATTGCTCGTTTCTCCACCATTCCTCAATGCTCACTCCACTCCACCTTAGCTCAAGAATACCGGTTGCAAAGATTGAAAGAAACAAGGCAATGAAGAATAGACTTGCAAAGGTGCTTATCTGTCACAGGTGAGAATTGCAGATAAGTTTTTTTAATCTTCAGTTACAGTTCTGATATCCTATGTTACTCGGACTCGGTATGAGTGTCGTACACGGATATATGTCCAACACGGGTATATTCAATTTTTTCCAAGATTTACATTTATCTGGAGGGTCTTTGGAAGATCATATCTTCATACCCATGTCCATATATACGTTCGACACGAGTGTCGGACACAGGTACTTCAAGAAAAATTAAGAGTCGGAGCAACATAGCTGATATCTATACTTAATTGATGAAATGAGAATCATTTATTTACCGGTGGCATGATGAATTTATCTGTAAGCAAACAGATTGCTGGAAGGGTACAATAGGCAAGGAGTGGTAAGGATGTGAAGGGGTAGATGGTTGTATTGACATATGCAAATCGCTCAAGCCACCTCAACTTTCCTCCCTTGAAGCCATACCACGCAGGGCAGTGATGACTAAAGAAAATCTCAACAGAACCAAGCGCCCACCGAAGAACTTGGTTGAGACGATCTGAGAGATTGATGGGAGCTGAACCCTTAAATGCAGGCAACTTTGGCATGCAGTATATTGACCTCCATCCACGGCAGTGCATCTTGAAACCTGTTAGGATATCCTCTGTAATTGAGCCATAAATCCAGCCAAGCTGCAAGTACAGAAGGCACAAATTCTTCAGATTATTAATGTTTAAACTTGAAAACCCAACTGTAAGCAATAAGAAATATTACTCTTCTTCCTAAATCAGAAGTGGAATGTCAAATGAAATTTCTAGCAGTTGGCATGGCAGTACCTCGCTACCCCATTCCGTTTTGTCTTCATAACCACAACTAATTACATGAATGGCTTCTTTAAGCAAAGCTGCAGGGCTTGAGGAAGGAGGGACACCACCTTGTTCCATCAGGGTTGAAGTTACAAAAATGGCTGACTGTCCAAATTTCTTTTCAAAGTTCATGTGGGACATCAGTAACTCCTTATCATCGTCGGTTGCTGTTCATATATAAAAAGGCAGAATTTTAGTTAGGTGAGTTGAAGGAACAATACCTAGGGAATCAGCTCAAAATTAAAAAACAAGAAGAAGAAAAAAAAAAAGTAATCTTAAACACCTTCCAGGCTTGGCCCATTTGCATTTCCACCGTACTTAGAATTTTTATCCTTTCTGCGCCGTCCAAAGCAAGGGCAGCAATCACAGCTTACCATCTTCGGGCGCTTAGGGCCCTTGGGAGGTTCATAACCATAGAGAGCATGCCTTCTGAAAACACACCCTGTGCCGACATATACAGGGCCTTGAATACCATCTAGTCCTTTCATGTTAATCTGCGGAAACCAGAGAAAAAGAATTAGAAAACTGATTCATTTAATTTTCCCCTGTATAATCTTAGTGTACAAAACTATGTTACTCGGACTTAGGTGTGATAGTTGGATACGGGTATGTATCCAACACGGGTATATTCAATTTTTTCTAAGATTTCCATGTATTGTGAGGGTTCATGGAGGATCATATCCTCATACTCATGTCTGGATATGCGTTGGACACGGGTACTTCAAGAACAATAAAGAGTCAGAGCAACATAGGTACAAAACAAGCACCATTTGGCCATCTCAAACAGTGGGAATTTGAAACTTTTTGCTGCACTTACATCAAAGAAAACTGTGTTTCTATTGGCATATCGATCATGCCTATCAATACCATCGAATCTTTGAGGGAACTGGACATAGCAGACCTTTCTTCCAATTTGAGGGTCCATCAAGAAACACATAGCCTCTCTTACAGCTTTGCTGTTGTTCAGATAATGGTCACAATCCAAGTTCAACATAAAGGGAGCATTTGTAAGCACTCCAGAGACACGAACCTGACATTTAGCACAGAATTAACATGATTATTATTATCACATAAAGCAGGGCCTAGAAAGGAAGGGAACTAGAATGAAACAGAAGCTTTACCAGGGCATTCATGGCACCGGCTTTCTTGTGATGCAGAAAACCAGGCCTTTTCTCTCGAGATACATAAACAAGGCGAGGAAGCTCGTTTCCTTCGGTGTCATGGCCTCCACTTTGACCAAGAAATACTTGAATCATACCAGGGTGATCTTTAGTATTGTTTCCTGGCCATGGTGTCCCATCTTGCATGATCCACCCCTCTGGTGGAACCTTCTGGGCTTTTGCTACAAGTGCATTTATCCTAACCTTGAATTCTTCATATTCTCTCTGTTAAAACACCAAGAAAAATTGAACTTCAAACAAATTAGCAAACTGCAGCTTAAACTCGGAGTTGTGTCTTTAGGAGTTCATATATACAAACCTTCATAGCACGACGCTCCTTAACAAATGTGGGCTGGACTTTGTCCTTGAGGTAATCAACCTTTAAAGTAAAGTACATCTCAGGAGCTCGGGGCTCTATAGCAAATTTCTTACAGAACGGTACCCATTTTCTAGCAAATTCAGCTGTTTCGGACAATGCTTCAAATGTGAGCATGGAAGCACCATCATCAGAAATGTAGCAAGAGATCTTATCCACTGGATAGTCCATGGCCAAGATCGATAGAACTGTATTAGCTGTAACAAGAGGGGGTTCCTTCATGGGATCCACTGTACTGACAAAGATATCTACAGGAGCAAGCATATTGGGCTCACCTTCCCTCTCATACCTACATCAACCATTATGAGTTTGATTATGGGGGCAAAAAATAACTAAACTGTAGATGAATTGATGATTGCAGTCATTATAAAGGATGTTCTAGAAGCATGTAGTTTTAGAAGATTAATTATAAATATTCTCTGAAGGTGTAAAATAATTAAACTGTAGATGAATTGATGGTTTCTGGCGTCATTATAAAGGATGTTTAATTTTTTCTAAGTTTTTCATGTATTTGGAGGGTCTTTGGAGGATCATATCTCCATATCCATGTCCGGATATGTGTCGGACACGAGTATTTTTAAAAAAAATGAAGAGTAGGAGCAACATAGGTTTCAATACTTAAGGTGCTTCACTAGAATATTGCAAAATCTGTATACCTGAGGGAAAGGCGATCAAGATATGTCTCACGATCAATAGGGAACCACTTAGGGAACTGATCAAGGATCCATGAAAAGGCAAACCAGATTTCACAGATCACAGAAGTTAGCCACAGCCCCATTGCATCATGCACCGGGTTCAAAATTCGATAGCGGAGGAAGAAAGCCAGGATAACAAGACGAGCCACAATCACCATACGATAAGGATTGATCTTGCTAGATGCAATTGGCACCTTCCTTGACAATGGTTGCCTAGCTTCATCAAGCCTGTTAAGAAGTTTACATGAGAAAAACACATACTGGTTTAACAAACTGACTCAGGCACATACAAGTTTTTCACATGCCGAGCACTTAACAGCAATAAGTACTTACATGGCCATGTCAGGGTCATTGGGGTCATCAGTTTCAGGACCCAGATTCCCTTGCTGCATTTTCCAGTCATCCATCCTCTCTTTCCATCCCCCCTCTTTCTTTTCATCCCATCTTGCGCTTCCTTTTGTTTACAAGTATATGAAGTGAAAAACAAATATTGAGACATTGTTGAATAGCCAATTTGCATTACTTGGATGGAAAAATAATGGTCATATATACTGATCACAGGCATTAAAAAAGAAAAGAAAAGTTGATTTTCAAACCACCCAACGCTTGAAAACTTAGACTGTTTTATGGTTAACATTTAAGAAATCAGCTGAAAGTTCAAAAACTTCAAAAAAAATCAAATAATACAAGATTAAGAAGCATACCAGGTTCAGACATAGGATATGGGTGCACTCGTTTATGAAGGGAAGAATTTGACATGTGTTCCCCATAAGCAAGAGCGCCTCCTATTGGGAATTCCCCACTCACCTGCAACAACAGAAAAAATATACTATTATTAAAGAATTTTCAAGGCAATGTACTAAATCTAAATGACAAACAAAGAAGTTTGCTTACCGGTCTAGGGACACCAGTTATAATTGGTGGAATTTGAGGACTTTCATCATCTTCATGGCCTCTTCCATAGCTCATCTTCCCATGAAGCATCGATTCTGCCAGATTCCTATGCTTGTTCTGTTCATCATCAATGTTAAATTCATGTTCGATATCATCCACATCCTCTTCATCTTCATCTCCCTCCACCCTAGGACTCCCTTCACGACATAATTCAAACAAAACAAAAATGTCAGTTCATCACTTCCTACAAGAATTAATAGCTGCAGCCTGCTGCAGCAAGCATGTTTTGGGCTTTTTGTCAAATACCTTTGAGACGCTTGTATCTAGTTTTGCACTGAGGACACTGTTGAGTCCCTTCCCTCCTTTCATACTCATAGCAAGGCCTACAAACAGGAAAACCACACTCGTTGCAAGCCACAAAAAGATCTCCATCTACTGTCAGCCCGACCTCATCACCACAAATCTCACAAACTTGACCATCCAAGTTCTTCAGAGGTTTATGCTGCAACGTATCCAAATTCCAAACACAATATTAAAAACACATTTCTCAAGTAAAACAAAAATGGGTTTAAACTGTTTCACAAAACTACATGTTTCTTCTTTTTTTTCTCTTTCTGTTTATACCTCTTCATGGCCATGAATGACGACAAGTTCATTGCGGTTGTGAGAACCGGCGACAAGTCCAGCACTGGCTTCCATTGGAGGAGGAATAATTAGGCAATGGAGAGGGGAGAGAGGGAGTGTTTTTATGAATGAAAAGTATAAGAGATTGGGAGCTCTCTTACCTAATGTGTCCACATTAAAGGATGGTGTCGTTGGTTGCAGTTGCAGAGTCTCCATTGCCTTGAAGTTTAGCTTTCCTCTGGTTTTTCCAACTACCTTTGCTTTGCCCCTTCTTTCCCGGCTTTTACAAGTCTCAAGCTTCAACGACCTCCTAACTGTCTATTTTCATCTTTAATCTTTCTTCTTTGCCTCAATTATCTTAATTCTTCATTTTTACTCCCATAAAGAAATCATGCTTGTTTGGACTATTGAGTTTCTCAACCTGTAAAAAAAAATAATAATAATAAAATACGATAAAAAAAAATAACAATATATGAATATATCAAAATTTTTATAACATAAATTATTAACATATCAAAATTTATATAAATATATAATATTTTAAATATAATTATAATACGTGAAAATAACCCAAACTATTTAAAAATACATGGATTATCATATCTCTCTTTGTTTTTTTTTTCAAATTTTTATGCTCATTTTTCAAAAACATTTTCAATGGTATTTTTTTTGGTAGTCCTACTAAGTATTTTCGTTGAATTACTTAGTAATCCATGTAATAGATCAATTTCATAGAAGGGTAATTCCAACAGATGTTGAAATTTGATTGGTGTAGAAGTAAAATAGTCAAAAATGATGTGACTGAATAGATTATAATCTTCCAATAGCATAAATTTTTTTTTTTATAAAAGTAATCATTTTATTTATTCAATAAGCAACAAGAAACTGCTACATCAAAATTAATCAATTAGCTGAGACATCAAAACTGAATCAACTAGCTATTCAGCTAGCCTATACATAAATATTCAAAATTGAATCAACTAGCTGAGACATCAAAACTGAATCAACTAGCTATTCAGCTAGCCTATACATAAATATGAAGAAAAAAAAATATTGAGCTATTTAAGCCCAAGCTGTACAAAAATAATTATTTACGTCATCAAGTTTTATATTCATGAGACCTGCCAACTTTAATTCGACCTCTTGTTTAATTATTTCAAGAATGTGCATGGGAGTCTTCTGAAGCTTTCCATGTGAACGTCTATTTCTCTCTTTCCAAACATGGTAAATAGTTGCATCCCAAGCAAGTTTTAGAATAATAGTAAGCAACGTTATGCCTTTAAATTTCTGTGTAGCTCAAGTAAGCACATTTCCCAATTGCAATTTCCAAATAGTAATTGATAAAACTGCAGGACTTGTAGTCAAATAGTCTTAAAAAAACTGCATTCAAAGAATAAATGATCCCGAGATATTTGCCCAGCATGGCAAAGCTTGCAATTCACATCAATCTCCATCCCCCATTGAAAAAGTCTCGTATTTGTGGGGAGTCTATGCAATATGGCCATCCAAGAGATAAGGGAATGCTTAGGAATGGGGTGAGTGAACCACAAGACCCTATCCCATCCATCCTTCTGCTTCTTAGGCCTAATTTCTTGCCATACTTTTGCAGTTGAGTATGAAATACCAGGGAACTTCCAAATCAATCTTCCACCTTGGTGACAGATGAATTGACAAGCCATTTGCTTCAGTTTTCAGAGTTTTTTTCAGCTCCAACTATTGCCATTGATCTTCCTAACTAGCATAAAATGTTGGATGATAATAAATTTTCAAGTATAATACAGATATTTCAATACATTGCAAAAATCTAGGCGATTAAGCCAGGAGAGCGTCTTCAAGTCCAGCAGATCGGATATTTATAATTTTTAAAATATTTAAATTTGTTTAATTTATATGATATTTAAATTTGTTTATTATTTGAATATTATTATACGAATTCGCATCCAATTTAAATAACAATATAGATTGAATATCCGAATTAGTTAAATATTGAAATTTATTAAATTAATTTTTTAAAAAAGTTAAAATATAAAATTAAACAAGAATTAAATATATAAATGGATATCGAATTTGGATATCTGAATCTGTTATTCATATAATTAAAGCGAATTCAAATATCTAATAATATCCGAACCAAAATCAAAACGGATTTAGATATCGGATATCTAATAATTCCTATTTGAATTCGCTACAGATTATAAATATAATATTTGAATTTAAAAATTATCCAAATCTACAATATCTGAATTTGTAAAAATTGAATCGAATAGTATCATATATTCAATTTTTTTACTATATATTGCCATCCCTAAAACTCAATTAACATTCATGAAGGTAGAAATGTAATCTTTCTACAAGTGAAAGTTTATGGTTCATGGGGGTTGAGATAACAATTTTACACCAAAATACAAATCCCAGCAGCTAGGATTTCTTCGAAAGGGAAACCTATCTCATTATCCAATCCTAATCAGTACTATAATGAAAATATAATTTACTGCTCCCTTAAAATAGATACTAGATTTTTCAATAAAAATTAAATATGTTTGAAGGGTTTTTTTATGAGTAAAGGAAGCATTGTAAACAAATAAAACGAAATGTATTGAGAGATGGTAGAAAATAAGATTAGAGCAGATCCTGAAGTATTGAGTGCGATGACAAATGATGGAACAAAGCTGAGTAAAGATGAGAATAAAACTAAGGAAGAAACCAACGAAGAGAGAATTGTAGAAAGGATTTGAGAGCGAGATTATTAATCTGTAAGAACAACCCTAAATGAGCTGTGAGAGCTCCATATATATGTCTCAAAAATAGGAATTACATGAGTATTAAATTACCTATATTGATAGGAGTTAGAAAGGTGTTAATTCTTTGTTTGACAAGAGTTTAACTGTTAGTGATAATGAATAATGAACATAAGAGTTCATTATCTGATCTAAAAGAAAAGAAAAAAAAAAAGAAGGTATTCATATTTCAGAGAAAGATTAAGAGCAAATCTCTTAACTATTTTCATATTTGATCTACCATGACAAACTTTTCAAAACATCTCAATAATAAAATTAACCCAATAACCTTATTATATTCCCGAGTTATTAATGAAATTAACCCAATAATCTTATCATATTCCAAAGTTATTTCACTTTTTCTTTTGAGTGAAATAACATTTGACAAAACATCTTTTATGAAATGATTTTTAGTGAAAGCAACTTTTAATAAAAACAATTTTGTTTCTTATTTTGATTTACACGTAAAAAAGTTATTCTAATGAAGTAAAATAATCTTATTACATGTTCTGAATGACCTTCATTACTATGCGATGATACGATTCCTATAAAACAACTTTAGAAAAGCTTGAAGAAATAAAATTTTAATAATCAAAATCAAGTATTTACTGTTTTCAAGAACGGTCAATTATTTTCTTCAAAAGCAAAGCTCTAAATACTACTTGCTATTAGACCTGTCCAAGAATAAGGTTATCCGTTTAAATTCGAAGGTCCGTTCATATTTAGAAAATTTTAGACAAAAATATTAGGCTCGAAAAATGAGTTTAGACAAAAAAATGAGGCCCGCTTAAAATATGGACCAGACCTTAACTCCAACATTCAAGGCTCGAGTTCGACCCGACCCAACCCGTTTTTCAATTATATAATATAATATATTATTTTTATTTTTATATATATTATGTAATTTATATCATATAAAGATTAAATATATATAATATTATAGTGTAAACATTAAAAATTAATATTAAATTATCTATGTTTAAAAATTTAATAAAAGAAAAAATATATAATTATTAAAGATCAAGTAAAAATAAATTTTTTTTTAAAAAAAGTAGGGAAAAAAATATGGGTGGATCAAAACGGGTTTGGGCAGAACTTGAGGCTCATATTTCGAGTCGGACGACAAACAAATATAATATTGATATCATACATAAGTCCAGCCCGAACTCGATCCGATCCGACTCATGGATACCTCTACTTGCTATGCTAGTATTATAGTACTAGTAAAGCTATCCTGTTAGCATATATCCAGGCAGCTGTGTTTCATCAAAATTAAAATACAATCTAAAATTGGAGGCCTGATACACAAATAAAGCAAAAAGTGTATTGCTTTATTTGGTGGTGAAAATGGTGATACAAAGAAAAAAAAAAAAAAAAAAAAAAAAAACGTGAGGAGTATGCTTGGAAATGAAGAACTTAAAACCAAAGCTAAAGTTCCAATCGTTAGGTAGATATATGTTGAAATCTCTCTATCTTCTAGACAGCATAATCTCCCCAACTTCTATATACTGATTGAAAATTTGTAAACAAAATGAAGCCTCTGTTTCGTGCAAATCTGATTTAACACTTAACACCCATGCAACATAAGCAGGTTTTTTTTTTTTTCTTTCTTGACGGGAGATATCTTTTATCTTAAATTCCAGGTTTATCTACTCTGATAGATTTCTTCTAGTTTGGAAAAATATGCCTTTGATTTGTTCTTACCACGTGTATTTTTTTTTATACAAAAGAGACTTCAGTCTAAGATAGGAGAAAGACTTGTAGATATTGTGATTTGAACCTCAAACTTGTTAGATGTCACGTTTTAAGAATGATTGAATAAATCAACTGAATTAAATCACGTGTGTATTTAACAGGTGCAAAAATAAGTTACCTCCTCTTTTTTTTTTTTTTTCCACGGCTATAGCAAATACCTAGGTTTCTAGAAGTCACAGTCAAAATTTATGTTATTTCGATTTTTTTATTTTTCTGAAATATTCGTATCTAACACATAATTGGACATGAGTATAGAGATTGTACACACAAATTTTATGTCAAAAATATGACAAGGAAAATTTGGAGTCAAATAATAATTTTATTAATCAAACTTTGAGGTTATAATCTCTGAATATTCTTAAAGAAAGAAATCCTTTGATTCTTTTCTTCAGTAAAATTTTGATTCAAGGGTCTTCACGACTTGATCTTGAATCGGTTAGATCTGCTTCAAGGGTCTTCTAGACTTAGTCTTGAAAAAACAGAAATTATCTCCTTTCCTTCAATGAGCAAGATCGGAGAGCAGCTTCTTTGAGAATTCTCAATAACAAGCACCGCGTTCTTAGAATTTCTCTAATTTCTTCTTAAGAATTTTGAGAGGATTTGACTCTTCAAAATCTTCTTCTCTTCAGGCTTTCTGAATTGTGAATTTGTGTTAAGGGGAAGTCTCTATTTATAGTGGTAGCTAGCCAGGTGAAAGAGAGTTTTAAAAGAAATCATCCTCCTTATTTATCTCTTAATTAATTTAATTTAATTTAATTAGAGATAAAGCTTCATTATTTATCCCTTAATTAATTAATTTAAATTAGAGATAAAATATTTATTTTTTATCACTTAATTAATTATTTAAATTAGAGATAAAATATTTATTTATCTCTTAATTAATTAATTAAATTAGAGATAAAATATTTATTTTTATCACTTAATTAATTAATTAAATTAGAGATAAAATATTTATTTTTATCACTTAATTAATTAATCAAATTAGAGATAAAATATTTATTTTTATCACTTAATTAATTAATTAAATTAGAGATAAAATATTTATTTATCTCTTAATTAATTTAATTTAATTTAATTAGAGATAAAACTTTATTATTTATCTCTTAATTAATTTAATTTAATTAGAGATAAAACTTTATTATTTACCTCTTAATTAATTTAATTTAATTAGAGGTAAAATAATTATGACACATGGGTGTAATTTGATTGGATAACCCATGAATCCTTGCAATTTGATTGGTCAAACCATGTGTACATATTTAATTAATTATAAAATAATTAATTATAATATGATATTATCAATTTCACATGGTAATGTATAATTTAATTGAAAATTTCTTATTTAAAAGAAATTTCAATTAACACGTGGCAATTTGTAATTGGTTACAAATTTTCTCCTTCTACAAATGCCCCCTCAAGACTTGGTTACGTACACGAAATTTTTTCTTTTTAGTGTAGCAAGTGGACAAGTCTTGAAATTTATCTACATCAATTAATTATCTTCATATAATTTTGTATATGAGACGAAAAAATTGATTTAGCAAATATAATTTTCTATGCATCAAAATGGACCATGAATAGAATATTGACCCACCCTAAATGGTTTAGCAAAAAAAAAAAAAAATGGATATTGGGTGTTGGGCCAACATTGGCCTACGTATGGCAATATGAGCCAATATTGGCCTACATAACAAAAATGGTTTTAAAGCCAAACTTAAAGTATTTTTTGACTTGGTAAATGTCAAAAGTCCATACCAAGCATGACCCACACCTATTTGTTAAGTTAATGGATCCATTTAAGCCAAAACATGAAGCCATGCATTCTAAACGAAGCAGACAAGGTTTTATGGCTTTTTCATTATAGTTTGGAAGTAAACAGAGCTGCCCCTTTTAGTTGCTGATTGCGGAAATAAAGAAGTTCAATTGGTTCACGAAACTTAGGGAACCAACGTCAAGCAAACTCCTAGTCCGACTTGAACTTATAATCCAACTAAAACCCAACCTCCAGTTTTAAAGAAATTCTAATGTAATTAGAAGTTCTATTCCTTGACCACATGGGACTTGAATTATTTCCCCTATAAAAGCAAGGCCTTCTCAAGCTAATTTGCATATCAAATTAATTGCCAAAGGTTGCTACGTTGGAGAGCTTAACAGGTGAGTTCTTTTTCTTCTTTTTTTTTTTTCAACTAGTGTGTATTCTCAGCAATTCATAGCTTAACAAAAGGTGTCAATATGCAGATTAACCAATCAAAACCTTTCTACACAACTTCATATTCGCGAAAACTCAAGCGGTCAGCAAAAAAAAAAATTCATCTGAAACTTGAAGAGCCTTTAATCACGAGGTGCTTGATTCGCAGCACCTGGACGAGGAATTTGATCAGGCTGTCCCGGCTTTGGCATATCATCCCTGCGTTGGGTGGGTCACGGTTCCTTTTTTTTTTTTTTAAATGGTAGACATCTTAATTATTAAGTAAAGATAATGGTTGACAATGCCACCCCCTCTAAGAATAAATTTAACTTTTATTCATATTAAAATCATTTATATATTCATCAACATAACTGATGTAATAATAACCTTCTGACTTTAGCAACTAAGGTATTATTAGATATAGGGCTTAGAGGCTTAGGGCTATTCTGTTATACACTAGCATTCACCACGTGGCACAGTGGGTCGGATGATGACGATGATCTAGTGAAACTCCAGAGGTCTATTTTGCTGTTATAATCTTGAGTTTCATTGTAAGACCTGTTGTACAATATCGATGATGATCGAAGGGCTGGTGATTGGAAAGAAATCTTCTTGAATTAACGGACAGAGAATCGGGTTGAGGCTTTCTCCGTCGTCGGTTGTGTCCATCAAGACGTTTCCTGCAGCTTCGTTTTCCTTCATCAAACTCCACCAATGAATGAAACCTGCTGCACTGCTGACAAAATCGTTGTTCTTGACCCTTAATTGTAACTTTTGGGGTTTTAGAGTGGATTTCGCATACTTTATGGCGTCGATGGTAGTTGTCATTGAAGCAGGCCAATTGCCTAGATGTCTCGGTTTGGCCATTGAGCTGAGAGGCTACAAGCCGGTCAAGTGCTGCCCAGTTGGTGAGCCCTGAGTTAGGATCACCACTCACCTGGTTTGTGATTGAAGTTGAACGTACGTCCTTCTTTGTCTGTCATCATGGGTTGGTAATAGTTTTGGCTACTCGTGGAGTTTGGGCTCTCTAGGCTTGGGAGTTTTATGAATGAGTCCGGGTAGCTATTGCTAATGGCTGTTTCGATGGGCCTCAGAAATATCGTACTGTTGTTTGCGACACTGTCTTCCTTGCAATTCCTTCCCATGTATTCAAGCATCTGGCTCAAACTTCCGATTGTTGCTACCACAATACTAGGCGGTTCTGCCTTCAGCCAACTCTTATGTCTCCTCAACATTCCTCCATCTAAAAGCGCCATAACAGTATATGACTTCTGCTCCACTTCAGGATCCATAGGCGTTGCAGCCAACATCCGAGCCACTTTCGTAATTTGTATGCCAAGTTCCCTGGTGGGAACCACAATTAGAGACTTGCACAGCCGATCTTTTAGGATTTATTACCGAATAAATTAACAACAAGTAAGTCAGCATCTTCCCGGAACCTGTCTGAGCATGAAGAATGCAATCGTTTCCAGAGAATAGAACAGGCAAAGCTTCCCTCTGTACATCTGTTGGCACCAAAAATCCAACCTCTTCCACTCTGCGTAGCACGTAGTCCGGCACGTGATCCTGGCAAATTTCACGAAGAGTTGGAGAATTATTATTATTATTCCTTTCGAGCTCATTAGTTAGTAGAAAAGAGTTGGAATTGGATAACGAGAATAGAGATTTATTTGAGATTTTTTTTTTGGCTGAAGAAGTGAGATTGAGGTAAGGTTTTCGTGGTTGGAGAAAGAAACGAAAAGTCCTGGGCTTTGGGTACGGTGTTGTTTCCGTTAGAGAGAGAAGCTGAGTAGCTGAAGTTGAAGATGAAGATGAAGTTGAAGTTGAAGCAGCCATTTTCTTTTTGGATTTTAATTTTCTGGCTTCGCTTGAGAGTTGAGATTGAGGAGTGAAGATTCAGAGGGTTTGGCTGTAGGTTTAGATGTTGGGTTTCACTTGGCTGTGTAGTTTGGACTCCTCTTTTTATGTTTGCTTTTAGTCGTTTAGACTAGAGCTAGACCCAACTTTTTTTTTTAATTCTTTACCTACTTTGACATTTTTTTTTGTTTGTTTTGTTTTTGTTTTTGTAGACTCATCATGGTGTTCTTCAAAGATCACAAAGATTATCTTGTGATTCTTTCCAAGGAAGACGAAGACATAAAAGAAGGATTATACCTCTCCATCGACAAGCCCATATCGGGTAGATATAAGTCCGCTTGGAAATCATTTGATTTTCCTACCACTTTGGAAGATTGGTCGATAGAACTTTCTCCAACCTCACAATCTTCTCCAAAGGCGAGATCTCTTCAATCTAGTCTTCACGTCAATACTTCTAATCATGAGAAGTTTGACACGTTGGGAAGCCGTATCACTTCCGAAAAGTCATATTGGGGATTTTCCTTCAAGATTTTTGGAGAATTTGGTTACATACCAAAGTACTGGGAATGGACTGAAGATGTGTTATACCACTTCAACAAAAATTTAATGACTGTTAGTATATATGATGCTGTTTATGCATCATTATACACTTATGATCACAACAAGGACGTCATTCGCGCTTTTTGTGAAGCTTGGTGCCCGGCTACCAATACTCTCCACCTTGCTACTGGGGAAGCTTCCATCTCCTTATGGGATTTGCATAGGCTAGGCAGTTTGCCCATTCACGACATCTTTTATGATGAAGTCATTCCTTGTGCTGCTGAATTGACTGGCTTTGATAACAAGGGAAGATTCATCCCGAGATGTTGTGAATATCTATTTGCTGCATTCCATCTTTTGAAGCAAGGCAAGGAGGATAAGGTGTCTATTGAGGATTGGATCAATTTTTGGTTTCAAGGGAAATTGCGTTACACCAAACCACCTGCTCGAAAAGCAAAGAAGCTTGTTCGTCCAAAAGCTACACATAACCCTACTGGGATTCTTCGAAAATACCAAGGTCGGGGAATGGCAGGAGATGGAGCATTCACTACACTTGGAATCAAAGACAGTTTAACAACAGACACTTATTTAGCTGTCTTCCTTTCTTGTTGGATTTGTGTTTTCGTTTTTCCAAGTAAAGATTCAGAATTTGTTCGGCCAGAGACATTTAAGATAGCCAGCCTGATGGCGATTGGGAGAACTGTTAATCTCGCGGTCCCGGTGTTAGCCAATATTTACCATGGACTAAACCGAATTACACTTTCCGCTCAAACGGGCTCTTTAGATGCGTGTTTTCCAATTCACTATATTTATGGGTGGCTAAGTTATTACTTCCGGACTCATTTTCAAAATCCAGATGATGTATATGGGCCTTTGATGAGCAAGTTTTCGGGAGAAGGTGGAGCCAAATACTTTGAGGATTATGACGCCCGCAAGTTGATTCATAGTGGCATAGTGTGGAATGCTAACTTATATCCCAGAAATAGGGATGAAGTGATTGTTGATGATGACACTCTTAGTAAGATCAATCATGGCTACCTTGTTAATGTTCGTTCGAGCTATTTGCCTGCCCGATGTAACCAAGCCATCATTGTAGAACCTTACAATCCTCATCGATTTGGGAGACAATTTGGGTTTTGTCAGGATATTCCCGGAGCTCTTAAGGAAGACATTCGTTCTGGATCCGTGGATGATTTATGTAGGTTTTGGAGAATTTGCACTCGTTCTTATACAAAGTCCAGATTGATCTCTCCAGCTCGTTCTCTAAATCCTAATGATCATGCAACCGCAAGATACATGGAATGGTGGTCGAAAGTTCATGAGCCATATCTTGAGCATTCTATTGATATTTTGATTTCGAGCATCCGTACATCACCGTCAAAGAGAAGAAAACCTCCAAAGGATGTTAAGAAAAAGTCTTTAGAGATTTCGCAAGACAAATCCAATAAAGCCAAAGTCTCGTCCACTATAGATTTAACAGAGGAGCATGTGAAGACTTCACAAGAAGTTCCTCGATCAGTGTCATTAGTTGATGAAGGACAAAGGGTTTTACCGAAAGTCATCGAAGGGAAGCATAATGCGATCGTTGAAGATTCAATTGATGAGAGTGATCGTGAAAGACATTGGAAGCGAACCAGGCCAAGGAAATCCTTTCAAGGTGATATATCCCCCGCCAAAAGTGAAGCTTCAGTTTCTAGTTCGCATGAGTTCAACAAACTTGCAGCTAAGATCAGAAATAATGTTTCAAGTACCATTTCCAACCAAGAATATTCTTGCCCTAATGTGATTGTTAATAATACTTCCCCTATAGTGAAGACTTCCACAGGCCCTCTTGTTGAAGCTAGTCATCTCGTCCTTCTAGAATTTTCTAAGTTTAGTGCTGAAAAAGTGATATCCGATAGTCAGTTGAAGCTTGCAACTATTTTGTGGGAAAGCATTCAACCAAGGATTATTCGCGCTTCTTTTGATCGGGTTTCTTCACTTAGTGGTGATGTTCACAAGATCTTTGATGCAATAGAAGCAATCAAGTCCGTTGATTCATCCTTATTGAAAGGCATGGTGGAAGACTACTTTACACAAGTCCAGAAGTTTAATGTGCTTGAATCTTCCATTTCTTCATCCAAGGATAGAATTGAAAGACTTCAAGCACTTGAAATTCGACTTAAAGATTCAATGTTGCTTGAACATAAGACTGTTGAGAACCTTAACACCTTGCAGTCGAACTTGGCAGATATAGAGCAAGAGTTCATTACTTTGCAACGTAAAAAACATAGACTTGAGTCTTCGCTCCAAGAAACTGAAGATGAACTGAAAAGAAGATGAACTGACACCTCCAAGATTCGTGAATAGATGAATTCTGTTGAGTCTATTACTACCCTTACTGAGGATGAAGCCAAAAACTTAGATTTGTTGCGAAATATGTTGGAAGCCTCTCGAGACGACTTGAAGAATTTCAAATGGAAGCCCTGAATCCCTTTTGATGTAACTTTTTTTTTTTGAAATTTATATTAGTTCTTAGGCTTGCTAGTTTTTTTATTTTATTTTTTATTGTAAGTTCTTTTCAAGTTTGAAATGAAGTTAAATTTCTTTTTCTCCATATATCATCTTTCTTTTGCACTTTCTGAAGCATTTTTGCATCATTTATGGACTACAAGTTAAATTCCCAAAGATCTTTAATTTGCAAAAGATTTGTTTTACTTGAAAAATAATTTGAATCATGAAATTTGAATGGAGAATTATCATGATACTTTCAAGTGAACAAAAGATAATATTTGAATCAAATTTTTTTTTTTGTTTGGACTGAACTTGGCAATGAAACCAAGCTGCCTACGTACCCTCGAATTTGAAGGATCAAGTCATAACGTAGTTCATCTTTTTTTTTTTTTTTTTTTTGTGCCCTAACTTTTGCCTAAGTTGTCCTAGAAAGGATTTTCAAAGTTAGGGCACAAAATAAAGTATTTATGGGTCTTCTTACAGCAAGGACTAAATCTCCAACTTGGAAAGATCGCTGCTTGACTTTCTTATTAAAAGCTTTGGATAGTCGAGCTTGATAGCACTCCAAGCGTTGTTGGGCTTCCAACCTTTTCTCATCCAGTGCTTCTAATTCTTCTAAACGTAAGCGTACATTGTCTTCACTAGAAAGATCTTCCTGGATTGTAATCCTCAATGATGGAATTTGTCGCTCAAGTGGCAGAACAACTTCTACACCATAAACAAGTGCATACGGAGTGGCTTGAGTCGGTGTGCGATATGAGGTTCGATAAGCCCACAGAGCTTCTCCTATCCTTTCATGCCAATCTTTCTTTGAACGGTTAACAACTTTCTTGAGAAGATTGCACAAAGTCTTGTTAAAAGCTTCTGCTAATCCGTTTGCTGGAGCATGGTACATTGAAGACTTGTACTGCTTGAAGTCAAACTGTGCACATAGTTTGTTCATGTCAAACTGCTTTCTATTATCAGTTATGATGTGACGAGGTACACCATACCGATAAATGATGTTTGTCCTGATAAAAGTTGCAACAGTTTCCTTTTTTACTTCCCTGTAAGGTGCCACTTCTGCCCACTTTGAAAAGTAATCTGTAGCGGCAAGTATATACATATGCCCTAGTGAACTTTTAGGTAATGGTCCTACCAAATCAAGTCCCCAAGCATCGAACGTTCAAGATGTGACTGTCGGATGTAATGGTTCAGGAGGTTGATGGATAAAGTTTGCATGAAACTGACAAGCTTGACATTTCTTGGAGTAGTCCATGCTATCCTTTACCATTGTTGGCCAGTAGTATCCCATTCTTTTAATTTGAAAGTGCAATTTAGCTCCAGACTGATGTGCACCACAAATTCCTGAATGAGCTTCTTGTAAGGTTTTGGATACTTCATCTTCTCCTAAGCATCGAAGGAAGACACCATCAAAAGAGCGGCGATAAGCGTACCCTTGAAGTAAATAAATCGAGGAGCTCGACGTTTCACTTCTGTTTTATGCCTTGGATCATTGGGTAGCCTCCCATGCTCTAAATAATCAATCAATGGTTGTCTCCAATCTTCTTTTTCAACTTCGCAAACTGAAACAATATTGGATTCCGTATTGTTATCTTTAAAATCAACTGGAGGCAAAATCCATCGTTTGCAAAGAGGGGCTTTTACTTCTACACTTGGCATGGCAAGAGCTGATGCTATATTAGCTAGAGAATCTGCTTGCTTGTTCTCTCTTCTTGGTACATGTTCCAAGCTTACATTGTCAAACCATTCTAAAATCTTCTTCGCATAGTTGACATATGGTAAGAGGTCTGGCTTCTTAACTTCATAAAGTGAAAGAAGTTGGTTGATGACCAATTTGGAATCCCCAAACACTTTAAGTTGAGTGATCTTCATATCCACTGCCATTTCCAATCCAATGATCAGAGCTTGGTATTCTGCTACATTGTTGGAACAATTTTCAGTGAGAGTAAATGCATAAGGCAATACATCTCCTTCTGAAGTGACAAAGACAACACCTGCTCCAGCTCCATCTTGACGGGCAGCCCCATCGAAGAATAGTTTCCATGGCCTGGGAATTTCGATGAAAAGAGCATCTTCATCTGGGAGATCTTCAGAGAATTCCCAATCATCTGGAATCGGATGGTTTGCAAGGAAATCGGAAAGTGCTTGCCCTTTAACGGCCTTTTGTGGAATATAAGTAATATCAAACTCTTGTAGCAAAAGAGCCCATTTTGCCAATCTTCCACTGAGCACAGACTTGGACATGAGATATTTGAGGGGATCTGCTCGCGAAATCAAACGAACAGAATGAGCTTGCAAATAATGCCTCAACTTTTAACTGCAAACATTAATGACAAGCAAGTCTTTTCAATGGGAGAATAATTTAATTCAGCGCCATTAAGAGTTCTACTAAGATAGTAGAGTGCAGTTTTTTTTCCTTCATCATTCTCTTGTGCCAACAATGCTCCTAAGGAACGTTCTTGTGCAGCAATATAAAGAATTAACGGCTATCCTGGTATGGGTGCCTTCAGAATAGGTGGTTGTAACAAAAAGGTCTTAATGCTCTTAAAAGCATTACTGCAGGCCTCATCCCAGACAAAAGGGACATCCTTCTTCATTAGCCGACTAAATGGTTGACGTCGACCAGCCAAGTTTGAGATAAAGCGTCGGATATATGCCAATCTTCCTTGCAGACTTTTAAGTTCATGCAGATTGCGCGGTTCAGGCATTTTCATGATTGCATCTATTTTTGATTGATCAATCTCAATCCCACGATGTCGTACGATGAACCCCAAAACTTGCCCGAGGATACTCCGAACGCACACTTGAGCGGATTCATCTTCAATTGGTATCTACGCAATCTTTCAAACACTTGGCGAAGATCAGCAAGATGATCGGATTTTTTCTTTGACTTCACTACCAAGTCATCAACATAGCATTCGACATTCTTGTGAAGCATATCATCAAAGATCTTTTGCATTGCTCTTTGATAAGTAGCACCTGCATTCTTTAATCCAAACGACATAACTTTGTTACAGTATATTCCTTTTGGAGTTCGAAATGCAGTAAGTTCTTCATCTCTTGGAGCCATGCGAATTTGATTATAACCAGACGATCCATCCATAAATGACAAAGCTTCATGGCCAGTCGTAGCATCAACCATTATTTCTGTTATAGGGAAAGGAAAGTCGTCCTTTGGACAAGCATTGTTCAAATCTCGAAAATCTACACAAACTCGAAGTTGACCATTTTTCTTTCTCACTGGAACAATATTTGAGATCCAAGTGGGATACTTGACTTCTCTAATAAAGCCAGCTTTGATGAGCTTATTGACCTCAGCTTCAATTTGGGGGATCAAGTCAGGATGCAAACGTCGTTGAGCTTGTTTGATAGGTCAGACACTTTTCTTGACAGCCAGATGATGCATAGCTACTTTTGGATCAAGTCCCGACATTTCTTTGTAAGTCCAAGCAAAGATATCTCGATACTCTATCAAAAGATCAAGATAGGCTTTTTCTTCTTCTGGTGGTAAGCAAGCATTAATAAAGATCGGTCGTGGATCTTCACTAGTACTGATGTTAACCTCCTTTAGCTCATCAATAATAGCTTGATTTCCTTCTTCAAAAGACGAAGGGGCTTCTTGGGCTTCTTCTTCTTGAGATTTTTCACCAGTTTCTTTTACAGATACATGGTTAGAAGTAAAGATTTCTGTTTCTTCAAGTTCTTCTTCCTCTGAGGATGAGACCGATTTGGTTATAACCACTGTGTGCTTTCTAGCCTTTAAAACTTCACCAGTAGTTACCTTCCATTCGCTTTGCCTTTTCATTCGAGAAGGAATTTTGCTGTGAAAATCTCTTGATTCCTTTAAAGTGGAAAGTTTTCTTTTTCGGCCACAGTTAACTTCTTCGGAGTACAGACTTCCAAGCCTTGACTGAATGGAAATTGGTTTACTTACAGAAACTTCACTGCATTTTTCTCACATTCGTTCAAAAACTGACCTTCGTGATGATTGAATGCTCAAACGATCAAACACTGAACATCATGTTGAGCGTGCTCCCAAGCGATCAAAAATTGAAAGTCCTGGTGGCTTCACTGCATCTTCTTGCTCCTCGGGAACTTCCTTCACATTTATGTACCTCGAAGTTTGTTTATGAATCTTCAATTTTAATGGAGAATATCCAAGCCCCTCTCTAGAAGTTCCGATGTGATCAATCTTCTTTTGCCAGACCTGTCGGATCTTGAATGAACTTTGCGGCTTTTCTTTGCTAGGCTCTTTTGTCTCGTGAGCCAATTTTGCAACATCCTCTTGTTTATATCCAGCTTTGACAAGCAACCTATAAGCATTAGGATCAAAATCTTTGGCTCGATGAGTAGGAAGATCCTGATGTTCACAAAGAGGTTCTTCTACTGGCCTAACAAATCCTTGCAGTGGAGGTATAAGGCCTCTTGATTCTTCCAAGTTAGTGAGGGGAAGAGTCAGATCCTTTAAACCTTGAGCAATTTCATCTTCTCCAACTGTGGAAGAAGCCAAATTCTTTCCCTTTTGCTTTAATTCTTGCATCGGGTTGGGCATTACTTCTTCGATAAATGCATCTTTTAGATAAAACTTTGCATCTGCGAAATGTGCTTCTGCTATAGTAAATGGCTTAGCGTCTGCAAGGATCGTCTTGACTTTATCGTTTCTACAATACTTGAGACATTGGTGCAGAGTTGAGGAGACTACACCATTTTGATGTATCCACGGTCGTCCTAACAACATGTTGTACGTCGTTTTGGCATCGATTACATGGAAAAGTGGACTTGACTCCATATCTCCAATGAAAAGTTGAAGTCTAAGTTTTCCAAGAGCTCTTTGTCCCCCTTGGTTGAATCCTTGGATCATCAAGCGGCTTTGCAGCAATTCATCCAAAGGAACTCCCAATTCTTTCATTGTCATCAACGGGAGTATGTTGACAGCAGAACCATCATCGATCAAGATTCTATTGATCTTCTGTTCCCGAGTATATCCTACGACGAACAACGGCCGATTATTAGGGGTTGATCCTAGCAACAGATCCTCATCAGAAAAGTTAATTTTCGTAGCACAAGAATGCTCATCAACTTCAAATGCTACTGAGTCTGTGTTGTTTTCATTATCTTCATTGCCACCGTTATGGTAACAAGTCATGAAAACCAAATCTCCATTTCTAAGCTGAATTGGCATGAATTCGTTTAAAGTGATTTGCCTCCTTGACTTCCTCCCTACTGAATTTTTGCCCCGAGATGGCATTTTTGCTTCTTGAGGCACATTGGGCTTTGTAAATTTAGATGGTTGTTTGATCATCTTAGTTCTTGTAGGCACTTTCACAACTTTTGGAAGATTCTTCTTTTTGCTTTTTCGGCGTGTGACTAGAGTCCAACCATTGTAATCTTGATTTTGTCTTTGAAGCAAATAGTTGCCCCCACTTCCCTGAAGATCCACTATCGTACTTGTACTTGGAGCCAGTATGATAGGATCAAAAGAGCCAAATTTTATGGTTCTATCCAGCAAATTGGATTGAGAAACCATATTGACTGATGCCAAATTTGACGACACCGTTTCTTCTTCAAACTTGATTTTCCCTTCTTCATAGAGTCGCATAATTCTATCCTTCAAAATAAAGCACTTCTCCAGAGGATGGCTAATCAAGCGATGGTACTTGCAATAAGTTGAGTCTTCTACTTTATCAGCTTCTTCAGGTCGCTTCATTTCTGGCAACTGAATCAGCTTAGTCTTTAAAAGTTCTTCAAGAATGCTTGAAACATCAGAATCAGGAAAAGGATACTTCTTTTCTTGCCTCTCCTTCAAAGTGATCTTGCCTTTACCTTTGTCTTGGATAGGAGAATATTTCGTCTCTTGAGATTGTTTTGACTTGGGAGATATCTTAAGAGGCTTGGTAGTCACGGCCATGGACTGTTTGCTTTCTCTCTTGTTGGTAAAGGTTTTGCCCCCTTTGCGGGTATCTTGTTTTTCCTTGGCTTTCTTTGGCTCTTGCACCGGAGGTTCTTGATTTCCAGCAGCTGTCATACTCAACTCCATATCATGAGCACGAGTGGCTAATTCTTCAAAGGTCTTAGGCTTGATGCCTTGAAGAATGTAAAGCAAGCCCCAATTCATGCCTTGGATGCACATGTCAAGGGCAGAAGACTCAGACAGTCTTTCTTTGCAGTTAAGGCTCAGATTTCTCCATCTGTGAATGTAATCAATGACTGGCTCATCCTTCCATTGACATGAGCTTGTGAGTTCGATCATGCTGACTATGCGGCGAATGCTGTAGAATCGATTAAGGAATTCACGCTCAAGTTGTTCCCAGCTGTCAATCGTTCCAGGCTCAAGATCAGTATACCAATCAAAGGCGTTGCTTTTCAAGGAGCGAACGAACTGCTTCACCATGATATCTCCATAGGTGCCAGCATTATTGCAAGTTTCCACGAAATGTGCAACATGTTGGCGTGGATTTCCTTTTCCATCGAACTGCTGAAACTTTGGGGGTTGATAGTTCCCAGGCATCCTCAGACGATCGATCCTTTGAGAATATGGCTTTGCATATGTATATGAAGGTTGAGTGATGCTTTCAACTTGATCTTTGATAGCCTCCTTGATAAGATCCTTGAGCTGACTGGTAGTGACGAGTTCATTGATCTTTTCTTCAGAATCCTTAGCAACTTCCTTGTCAGAGTTCTCACCATCATCTTGAAAGATTGATTGCCAATTTTGGTTTGAAGCTTCGTTCCTTTTTCCAGTGAGACCGGCGATCTTGTCCATCATGGAAGCGATCTGGTTATCCTTCTCTTTGATACTTGCTGAAAGAATTTCAACAGATTTTGCCAGAAGTGCAACTTGTTCTTCCAATGATGTGGTGCCAGTTGTCATGACAGCCATTACTCCAGAACTTGATTTTGGAGCAGAGGATGGAATAGGCTTGTTGCTTGAGTAGCTATCTTGTTATTTGTATGTTAACTGGTGACTTGCACTTGATCCTCGAGGAGAATCAACTTGTCCAGCGGAAACTTCTTCTAAGTCTTGAATTGGAGAAGAAGTGTCATAGAGAGGGTTTTGATTGAGCACCGGAAAAGTTTGCTCATACAATTCAGCAAGAGCTTTGGTCTTCCTCCTAGTGCCATAAGGATGAGCGGGGATATCAATGCTTGATGATGAAGTGGGGTAGACTGCAGGATTAGCTCGAGCAGGCTTGAGAGTTGGTTTGATAGCAAGGTTCTTCTTGGGAGCCATTGCAACTTGATAACTTGGATTTTGAAGAAAAGAGATTGTCCCACCGGGCGTGCCAAAATTTGTACACACAAATTTTATGTCAAAAATATGACAAGGAAAATTTGGAGTCAAATAATAATTTTATTAATCAAACTTTGAGGTTACAATTTCTGAATATTCTTAAAGAAAGAAATCCTTTGATTCTTTTCTTCAGTAAAATTTTGATTCAAGGGTCTTCACGACTTGATCTTGAATCGGTGAGATCTGCTTCAAGGGTCTTCTAGACTTAGTCTTGAAAAAACAGAAATTATCTCATTTCCTTCAATGAGCAAGATCGGAGAGCAGCTTCTTTGAGAATTCTCAAGAACAAGCACCGCGTTCTTAGAATTTCTCTAATTTCTTCTTAAGAAATTTGAGAGGATTTGGCTCTTCAAAATCTTCTTCTCTTCAGGCTTTCTGAATTGTGAATTTGTGTTAAGGGGAGGTCTCTATTTATAGTGGTAGCTAGCCAGGTGAAAGAGAGTTTTAAAAGAACTCATCCTCCTTATTTATCTCTTAATTAATTTAATTTAATTAGAGATAAAGCTTCATTATTTATCCCTTAATTAATTAATTTAAATTAGAGATAAAATATTTACTTTTTATCACTTAATTAATTATTTAAATTAGAGATAGAATATTTATTTATCTCTTAATTAATTAATTAAATTAGAGATAAAATATTTATTTTTATCACTTAATTAATTAAATTAGAGATAAAATATTTATTTTTATCACTT
The DNA here is from genome assembly GCA_030761205.1 of Fremontodendron californicum. Lineage (NCBI taxonomy): Eukaryota > Viridiplantae > Streptophyta > Magnoliopsida > Malvales > Malvaceae > Fremontodendron > Fremontodendron californicum. The sequence goes on from JAULJL010000045.1 coordinate 5,692,161, forward strand.
AATTAATTAATTAAATTAGAGATAAAATATTTATTTATCTCTTAATTAATTTAATTTAATTTAATTAGAGATAAAACTTTATTATTTATCTCTTAATTAATTTAATTTAATTAGAGATAAAACTTTATTATTTACCTCTTAATTAATTTAATTTAATTAGAGGTAAAATAATTATGACACATGGGTGTAATTTGATTGGATAACCCATGAATCCTTGCAATTTGATTGGTCAAACCATGTGTACATATTTAATTAATTATAAAATAATTAATTATAATATGATATTATCAATTTCACATGGTAATGTATAATTTAATTGAAAATTTCTTATTTAAAAGAAATTTCAATTAACACGTGGCAATTTGTAATTGGTTACAAATTTTCTCCCTTTACAGAGATATGATCTTCCAAATATATAGAAAAATTTAGAAAAAATTAAGCATACTCGTGTCGGACACATCCCCATATCCGACACTCTTGAATCCGAGTAACATAGGTCCAAACAAAGGAGAGCCAAGATGAGTCGCTTCGACACTGGCATATAGTTCTCTCCGCCATATTTTTCCCTCTGAGCCTTACTATCATACAGCAAAACTCCCATATAAGTGCTATGCTTGCAGAGATCGGCAATGCATTAAGTCCCACGGACAGACCATCCAATAGATTTACCCTTTAGCCTCGCGTTCTACATCACCAGATCATTTGAAACAAAAGGAAGGCTAAGAGAAATTCAATTATGATACTAGAAAATGTTACGAGTAATAAAAAAGGTTGCTTCTGTTATTAAAATCTAATAAACATTTGATACAGGTTGTGAGTTGTGACACACTAATATACTATACAAGACTTTCAAGGGCAGTCTAAGGTGTCCATGGCTCGGGTCGGATATATGTATAGTATCAAAATTATATATGCTTGCTCAAACCCAGTCCAACTCGAAATATGAGCCTTAAATTTTGCCCAAATTTATCCATATTTATAAATGGATAGTCCAAACCCGTTTAGACCGGCCTATATTTTTTTTTTCTAATTTTTTTTAAAAATATATTATTTTTTATTTAATTTTCAGTAATTTTATATTTTTTCTTTTATTAAGTTCTTAAACATGGACACCTTAACATATTTTTTAATATTTACACTATAATATTATATATATTTAATTTTTATATAACATAAATTACATAATATATATTATTTAATTAGAAAACGGGAAGAGTCGGGCCGGGCCGAGCTCAGGTCTTGAATGTTGGAGCCAAGGCCCGGCCCATTTTTTTAAACGTGTCTCATTTTTTTTTTTCAAACCCATTTTTCGAGCATAATATTTTTGTTCAAGCTCTAACACCCTGTCCGGATAATATACCTAAAATCCGGCAGAGTTTTCTTTCTATCTCAACTATAACCCTCCTGCAAATAACACTCAATTCATATCCTCAACTAGCAATATTTCTCAATACTATTATCACATATATCCATGCATATTCAAAAATTATCCATGATCAATTTATGCTCAAGTCAAAACATACTGATCTATTGTCTCATATCTTCAAATATATATAATATATCCAAATGTAAACCTATCTCAGCAAGGTTTACTAGATAAAAACATCAAGAGATCAAATCTTCTAGAAATTTAGATATGATGCCCACAACGTCAATATACTCCTGAAGCGGAGAATAGAGGAAGGCAGCAATCCCGACACCTAACTGTGTCCTGAAAATGAGAAATAAGAAGAGGTGAGATATATGAATATCTCAATGAGTAGACAACATTTAAAGCGTTTGAAAACTATAATGGTAACCTGTAAAGCATAATTGACATTTTTAAAATAAATAATAGTAAAACCATAATTAGTAATTCAAAGATGTAGCAAAGTTTTCAAATGTATAACAATATTATAATATTAAATCAATGTATAAAATCTGTAAAGTAAATCAAGTTACGTATAGTTGGGCTCCAACTTACTATCATGCATAAGAATACATCCATGAAATAACCAGGCAATATCCATGTAGGCATACTAGTAGCCGGCCCCAAAGGCCAATACCACCATAGGACGCCCCAAAGGCATATGTGTCGCTATGATGTGCCCCCAAAAGGCAAATATAACGGGATAGGGACTCTGGAGGTGGCTCCCACCACAAAGGCGTAGCACGCAGCTCCCATACCCTAGTCTAATATCACGGAATTGGAACTCTGGAGGTTGCTCCCGCCACAAAGGCGTAGCACGCAGCTCCCGTATTCCGATCAAGGGTATAGTCTCATACATTAAGTCAGGTGGAGCCAAAACCATGTACGTCAAATTCTATGTATAATCATATTTCATAAATCAACCAACTTACTCGATATAATATTTCTTGAAATAAAAATACTTTAATAACAAATCAATTCATATGATTAAATATAGTATATACCTTTAATACGTAAAATAAATATTATGCTACAAAAATATATATAATTATAATTAAAGAAATTTCAAATAACTATAGTTGTCGTCTACTCACAATCCTTGAGATGATCTCACTGTACACCTCGATCTGAAACTTCGGGATCCACAAGTGATGTCGGATCTACATGGCCTAGAGATTAACGATAATTAGTATCTATACATACTCAAAGCATTACACAATTATGAATGCAACTTAAGTCCCATTAATCTACCCCATAGTCAATACTAATTTCTCATACTCAAAACAACATATCCTTAATTTTTTAATATCATTTCTATAATCATTTTCTCCATAATTCAACTCAATATTCATGTCCTTATCAAATTCCTTTCTAGTACTCCATGCCTTAGAGATTTTCATAATCCATAACCATCCTTTAGTACTATATTTCTCTTAAGCAATAAATTCCTTAATATCAAGTTAGATTAGAAAATTATAAATTGAGTTTGGTAAGGAATTTTGAAGTGATTCCAATTGGTTTACTTCAACCAATATGTCTAATTTATGAAGAAAATAACTAAATTATACAATTAGAACAAAATTTTGATCAAATTTGATAAATCCCGAAACTATGCTGAAACAGGGGTCAACACAGAACAGCCAACTTCACCGAATTTTATCTTTTTAACCGCTTATCGGTTTTGGGTGATTCAAAAACTAAATTCTCATATTGAAGTCTAGTTTCTAGGAAAAATATCAAAAAAATACAAACACTGATGTGCCGAACCCAGAAAATCCGAACAGCAAGTATGCTCAACTTCCCCTGTTTTGCTTTTTCTTCCCATTTTCTTGTTCATGCTTTCAAATCCTTTTAATTCTTACCAAGTTGAGTAAAATTCATACTTAATAGATGGATTTCAGACCTTAACATGTTTATGGAGCTAAGATCTTAGTATGCTCAAGTAGAATATCTAAAGAAAAGGAAGAATTTATCAAGAAACTAACCTTGGATGTAATTATTGTTGAGATTTTGGTGTTGTTTGGAGAGAATTTTGAGAGAGAGGGAGGATGGGAGCCGGCTGCTACTTGGATAATAGGATGAAAAAAATTCTAGAGTTTTCAAGAGATAAAATGAACTTAAAGATATTTTTGAATTTTTGGTATAATTGCACATTGGTCCCTTAACTTTTCATAAATAACCATTAAGCCCCTAAATTTTTTAATATGTTCAATTTGATCCTTTCTTCTTTTATTTCCTTCACTTATAACTTCTTACCAATTTCCAAGTTTGTCCTTAAAATTTTCGGGATTTAACTTTACATGATTATACGTAACCTCGATTGTTACAACTTACCCCCTTAGAAAAATTTCGTCCTCGAAATTTACTTACCAACTTGATTGAGCAAGTGAGGATATTGAGTCCGCATATCTTCCTCCCTTTCCCATGTAGCTTCTTCATATGAATGATTCCTCCAAAGAACTTTCACTAATGGAATAATTTTAGTCCTTAAAACTTGGTCCTTTCTATGCAGAATCTCAACCGGTTGCTCTCCACGGTGAATTACTAGGCCGAATGAAACCTCTGTCAACTAGGTCTTGCAACTGCACTTTCAATTCCTTTAGCTCCGAAGGTGCTATTCTATAGGGTGCCTGAGAAATAGGAGTACTGTCAGGGATTAAGTCGATAGTAAACTCCAATTCCCTGTCAGGAGGTAAACCGACCAATTCTTCAGGGAAGATCTTAGGAAACTCTTTGACCACAGGTATAGTTTTCAACTTTGCCTCATGTATGTCCTTGTTAATCACATAAGCAAGGTAAGCAGAATACCCTTTCTGCAAGTATCTATTGGCTGCCATCTTGGAGATAAGGCAAGAAGGTAAAACTTTCCTTTTTCCTTGAAAGGTAAACTCCAAGTCTCCCGACTTCTTAAAAGTCACAGTTTTGGAAAAACAATCTATCACTGCATTGTGTTTAGACAACCAATCCATTCCAAAAATAACATCAAAATCATACATTCCTAATGGAAACAAATTAACTGGTAATTCATGCTCCTGAACCATAACTGTACAATCCGGATAAACCACATCAATTTTCAAAGTTTCTCCCATTGGGGTACTAACGACCATAGGCATGTCTAATCTCCTAGACTATACCCAAATGCATGACATATGAATTAGCAACAAAAGAATGAGTTGCACCTGGATCTATTAAGATCCTAGCATTTGCCTTAGAAATTGGGAGAGTACCTGTAACCACTTCAGGAGTAGCCTGAGGCCTGTTGTTGGGTCATAGCATAAATTCTGGCTGCAGTTCGAGGTCTACCAGGCTGTCCACTCTGTCGAGGACCAGTAGATGAACCAACTTGAGATTGTACCCCAATTCTATCTCTAACTGCTGTCGGCTGAGGTGCAGTAGTAGGTTGGGTCCTTTCCCTTTGACCCACTGATAACTGACTAGTAACTCCCGTGTTCTCCAGCTTGGGACAATCCCGTTTCATGTGTCCCGATTCTTTGCAGTAAAAACACACACCATATAGTCTCGAACATTCACCAGGATGATTCCTCACATAATGGGGACACTGAGGATAAGTCAATGAACGAGGTCCTCCTAACCTCCCAGGCAGCGATCTAGTCTGCTGTTGAGGTCTGATGATAAATCTGCTAGAAGAACCACTAAAAGGTTTTCTGTCTAATCCCTCTTGAAATCTCGAGGGTTTGTAACCACTGACACTGATCTCTACATAACTTTTCTTAGACCTCACGTCCTCACTCGAGGACTGCCTTTTTCTTTTTCTGAACTTCTCTTCTCTATCTTTCATTCCTTTCAGATTCGGTTCAGCTTTGATTGCCATGTTGACCCATTTATTAAAGTCATCTATATCCAGGGTCGTCAACCTATCTCGAATACTAACATGTAGCCCATCTTGAAATTTCTTGCATCTGTCAGCATCGTTGGCTACTATCGATGGAGCAAATTCTGATAGTTCACTGAATTTTTGCTCATACTCTGCTACTGACATACCACCCTGTTTTAAATTCATAAACTCAGTCCATTTCTTTTCCCGCAAGGCCCGAGAATAGTATTTTTCTTCAAACTCTCTTTGAAAATCTGCCCAAGTTATGGCAGGACGTCCAGCATACCTTTGCACTATAGTTTTCCACCATGTGTGTGCATGATCCTCCAAAAATTGCACCGCACATGATAACCTCATAGGCTCGGGAATCTAAAGAGTAATGGAAGTAGTATCAATTTTTTGTAGCCATGACCAAGCTAAATCTGATTCCAAAGATCCCGTGAAATCTTGCAACCCATATTCTTCAGATCTTTATAGTAATCAACAATCCCCTTTTCATCAGGGGCAGTCAAAGCGGTATTACTCTTGCCAAGGCCGCAACTGCCTCAGCTAAATTAAGATCAGCAGCTGGAGGTGCTGCTGAGGATGCAGCAACAGAAGATGAACCAGCAGCTGAAGCTTGTTCTCCAATTTGCTCATCAATATTCACATTTCTATTCCTATCCCTATTTTAGGGTAGGGGATTGATTCTAGGCCTTCCTCTTCGACGTGGTGGCATCATGTCTGATTTCCTACACAAGTGACAATATTTTAATACTTCAACAAACAGTTCCTAAGTCTACAGGACCTATAACCTTGCTCTGATACTAAAATGTAACACCCTGTCCGGATAATATACCTAAACTCCGGTAGTGTTTTCTTTCTATCTCAACTATAACCCTCCTGCAAATAACACTCAATTCATATCCTCAACCAGCAATATTTCTCAATACTATTATCACATATATCCATGCATATTCAAAAATTATCCATGATCAATTTATGCTCAAGTCAAAACATACTGATCTATTGTCTCATATCTTCAAATATATATAATATATCCAAATGTAAACCTATCTCAGCAAGGTTTACTAGATAAAAACATCAAGAGATCAAATCTTCTAGAAATTTAGATATGATGCCCACCACGTCAATATACTCCTGAAGCGGAGAATAAAGGAAGGCAGCAATCCCGACACCTAACTGTGTCCTGAAAATGAGAAATAAGAAAAGGTGAGATATATGAATATCTCAATGACTAGACAACATTTAAAGCGTGTGAAAACTATAATGGTAACCTGTAAAGCATAATTGACATTTTTAAAATAAATAATAGTAAAACCATAATGAGTAATTCAAAGATGTAGCAAAGTTTTCAAATGTATAACAATATTATAATATTAAATCAATGTATAAAATCTGTAAAGTAAATCAAGTTACGTATAGTTGGACTCCAACTTACTGTCATGCATAAGAATACATCCATATGAAATAACCAGGCAATATCCATGTAGGCATACTAGTAGCCGGCCCCAAAGGCCAATACCACCATAGGATGCCCCAAAGGCATATGTGTCGCTATGATGTGCCCCCAAAAGGCAAATATAACGGGATAGGGACTCTGGAGGTGGCTCCCACCACAAAGGCGTAGCACGCAGCTCTCATACCCCAGTCTAATATCACGGAATTGGGCCTCTGGAGGTGGCTTCCACCACAAAGGCGTAGCACGCAGCTCCCGTATTCCGATCAAGGGTATAGTCTCATACATTAAGTCAGGTGGAGCCAAAACCATGTACGTCAAATTCTATGTATAATCATATTTCATAAATCAACCAACTTACTCGATATAATATTTCTTGAAATAAAAATACTTTAATAACAAATCAATTCATATGATTAAATATCGTATATACCTTTAATACGTAAAATAAATATTATGCTAAAAAATATATATAATTATAATTAAAGAAATTTTAAATAACTATAGTTGTCGTCTACTCACAATCCTTGAGATGATCTCACTGTACACCTCGATCTGAAACTTCGAGATCCACAAGTGATGTCGGATCTGCGTGGCCTAAAGGTTAGCGATAATTAGTATCTATACATACTCAAAGCATTACACAATTATGAATGCAACTTAAGTCCCATTAATCTACCCCATAGTCAATACTAATTTCTCATACTCAAAACAACATATCCTTAATTTTTTTAATATCATTTCTATAATCATTTTCTCCATAATTCAACTCCATATTCTTGTCCTTATCAAATTCCTTTCTAGTACTCCATGCCTTAGAGATTTTCATAATCCATAACCATCCTTTAGTACTATATTTCTCTTAAGCAATAAATTCCTTAATATCAAGTTAGATTAGAAAATTATAAATTGAGTTTGGTAAGGAATTTTGAAGTGATTCCAATTGGTTTACTTCAACCAATATGTCTAATTTATGAAGAAAATAACTAAATTATACAATTAGAACAAAATTTTGATCAAATTTGATAAATCCCGAAACTATGCTGAAACAGGGGTCAACACAGAACAGCTAACTTCACCGAATTTTATCTTTTTAACCGCTTATCGGTTTTGGGTGATTCAAAAACTAAAATTCTCATATTGAAGTCTAGTTTCTAGGAAAAATATCAAAAAAATACAAACACTGATGTGCCGAACCCAGAAAATCCGAACAGCAAGTATGCTCAACTTCCCCTGTTTTGCTTTTTCTTCCCATTTTCTTGTTCATGCTTTCAAATCCTTTTAATTCTTACCAAGTTGAGTAAAATTCATACTTAATAGATGGATTTCAGACCTTAACATGTTTATGGAGCTAAGATCTTAGTATGCTCAAGTAGAATATCTAAAGAAAAAGAAGAATTTATCAAGAAACTAACCTTGGATGTAATTATTGTTGAGATTTTGGTGTTGTTTGAAGAGAATTTTGAGAGAGATGGAGGATGGGAGCCGGCTGCTACTTGGATAATAGGATGAAAAAAATTCTAGAGTTTTCAAGAGATAAAATGAACTTAAAGATATTTTTGAATTTTTGATATAATTACACATTGGTCCCTCAACTTTTCATAAATAACCATTAAGCTTCTAAACTTTTTAATATGTTCAATTTGATCCTTTCTTCTTTTATTTCCTTCACTTATAACTTCTTACAAATTTCCAAGTTTGTCCTTAAAATTTTCGGGATTTAACTTTACATGATTATACGTAACCTCGGTTGTTACACAAGCCCTCTCAAATATGAACAGACCTTCGGACTTAGACGAATAACCCGACCTTTAAACAGCTGTAGGCACTACCAACCCCATAGTTGAAGAATATAAATCTACCTGCCGACTGTTATACTGCCAAAAACACTTTCTCTTCGAGATTTGATGCTCAGACACCAGCTGAGACTAGGGGTGTAAATGAGACACCTGTACTCGCAAGCTACTCGAGTTCGACTCGAAAAAAACTCGAATTCGATTCGGTCATTATCGAGCCGAGCTCGAGCTCGAGCTATCGAGCGAGCCGAGTTCGAGTATCTTAATACTCGATTCGAGCAGTTCGCGAGCCTAATCGAGCTTTTTTATTTATATATATAATATTTTATTATTAATTTACTATTTTACCCTTATATATATATATACTTAAAAAAAACCCTAAAACTCTTTTTTTTCCTCCCTCCCACTCTCAGCCGTTCCTCTTTCTCTCCCTCCCTCCCAGTCCCCTTCTCTCCCACTCCCACTCTCACTCCCACCCCTACCCCCACTCCCACCCCCACGCCCACCCCCAACTGGTGCTGATCTTACCCTTATATCAATTTGTTTCAGTTTGCTGATCTCTCGTTTGGGTCCTCTAATTTTCGATCATCCCTTATTTTTTTTTTCAAGGGGAAAGATCAAAAATAGCTAACTCAAAAAAGTAGGTTTTAATTTTCTTAATCAAGTTCCTCTTCTTTATAGCTTAACTTTATTTAAATTTAATTAAATTGTTTGCTTTGATATGAAAAGTTATCTTTGGGTGTCTACTGTCTATTTTTCTTTTCTTTTCAATTTATAATTTTTCTGTCTATTTTTTTTTTTTTACTTTCTCAATAGGCTTAATTTAATTTTCTTTTTAGTGTTAATTCTTGGTGTTGTGCTTGTGAAAGAAATGATTGGTTGTTAAATATTTTTTTTTTCTGGAAATAAACTCAGAAATATAGTGGTAATATTTTTTTTGGAAGATTGAAAGATTTTTACTTTTCATCACACACAACTCATAAAATTGTTTATCATTATGTCATCTGAATTTTTTTTATTATTTATTAAATTCAATTAATTCAAAAAATTTGTAATAAAAAAACTTAATTCGAGCTCGAGCTCGAGTAAACGAGCCTAATCGAGTCAAGCTCGAATAGTTCGATTTTGTCTCGAGCCGAGCTCGAGCTTAAAAAATAATACTCGATCGAGCTCGAGCCGAGCTTCGAGCCTCGAGTTTCGAATCGAGCTCGAGCTCGAGCTTCTCACTATTCGGGCTCGGCTCGGCTCGATTACAGCCCTAGCTGAGACTTCATTTTTGGTTGGTTTGTATCTTTTTTCTTTCTTGGATCTTGAGTTTTTTGTAGAACAGCCTTATTTGGAACTAAAATTATGAATTTATGTTGAGAAGCTTTAAGGTAAACGAATATGAATGGCAAATGAAACGAGAACAGCTTCATTAAACAGCATAAAAATGCATGAAGGGGACAAACATAATGTAATCTACATTTTGGGTTATTGAATTTAACATCAATATTTATATAGGTCACAAACGTTTAATTTCATCAAATTGCATCACTAAACTTTTATTTTTAATAAATTAGGTCACTTATGCTAATTCCGTTAAGTAATTCTAACGAAAAAGCAGACTCGAGATAGAAATTTTTTTACCAAAAATTTTAGTAAGCATTATCTTGATGAGATGTAAAAAATATATACATGCTGAATCAATTTTTCCATTAGAAGTACTCAACGGAGTTAACATAAGTGATTTAATTTATTAATAATAGAAATTCAGTGATGTAATTTATGAAATTAAAAGTTTGTGACTTACATAAAAATTAATGCTAAATTCAGTGATCCAAAATATAAATTACCTGACAAACATCATTGAAAAGTTATAATCCAAATAACCAAAGAAAAATTCAAACATTTGTAACTTTTTCTTCTATCTCTAAGTTACGGCCATCTTTATAAAAAAAAAATTGTTATTCATGGTGAGATTGGCTACCAGGATTTTCTCCTTGATTACCGGAAGCTGAACGTAGTTGTTAGACTTGGTATTAAAAAAAATTAATACCAAATATCAGTAACTAATGAAATCCCCCACATACAACTGTACCTGCTCATGGTCGGGCAACCCGTCCGGCCCAACAAACACGACTTATATTGAGTTATGTCTGTATAAAGAATTTTATGATTTGAGCCAATCCAATCCGATCCAGATCATTATTTAACTATTAAAATAATATTATTTTTTTAAAAATTTAATTATAAAATTATAAAAATATTTATAAAAAGTAATTTTTAAATTTTTTTAAATATAATAAACAGTAACCTCAAGCCCGCGAGTCGACCCAAACCCAACCAAAACCGAACTTGAATAAAAAAAAAAATTCAAACCACGACCCGACCAATGAGCACATCTTACAAACGACTATCTCTACACTCCACCATTCAAAACCCAATTTATGAGATCAGAGTTCAAAAACCAAAAGCCCAACATTTAAAAAATAAGACCAAATAATGTCTATTTTCCTCGAGGCCAAAACAAGGGTAGCATAGAAACTTTATGACTGGCTGCTCAATTGCAAAATATAGGCACTCTGAAGTTTGATTTGAAGTAGTGCTCGAAATTTTGGATATAATTACACGACACGAATATATAAACTTATCAAGATCTATATAATACAAATTATTAACATATCAAAATTTATATAAATATATAACATCTTGAATACAATCATAAAAAAAAAAAATAATAATACGATTACGACACGAATATACACAGATTGTCAGCTCGCTCTAGTTTGAAAGAAGAAAATACTTCTAAACATAGAAAAAGAAGGCAACATCCGTAAACTATCTAAACAGAAATTAATCTAAGCAGAGGTGCAAAAGTTTCAAATGCTCGACCATGTAAGCAAGGAATTAGCAACAAATTGAATAACAAAGGGGCCAAAGTATTTTACAAAAATTCCTAAAAATATCATCACAGCTAGTAAGCTTCATCCATACAGCCAAACAAGAAAAGAACTGTAAAAGGATGTCCATAATCAAGTAACACAAGCTAAAATTAAGGGAACATCTCATCTTAGCTCTGCTCCTCATTATCCAAGGCTTCCTCGGCAGCGGCAGCAGCCATCAACTCATCGAACTTCTCTGACTTCCCCAGAAGTATTTCAATCTACAAAATAATTAACTCCATGCTGTCAGCCTCTAATATTAAGGTAAGTTCAATCATCTCATGAAAGTTAATATAAGAGAGCTATACATATGATTAAAAATGGACGAAACTGATATAAGAGGCTTTTACTATAACAACATAACTCACCATGCCCTTCATACTAATACAATAATAAACCCAATATCAGAAACAACCATATACACTAATGACTAAACTTAGAAGGTTAAATGGTGACAGCACCTTTCCATATGACTAGCATAGATGTGAACTTATGTTACTCCGACTCTTCATTTTTCCTTGAAATACCCGTGTCCTGACACATATTCGGACAAGGATATGGGTATATGATCCTCCAAATATATGGAAGAACTTAAAAAAATTGATCATACCCATGTCGGACACATACCTGTATCCGACACTTATTCCAAGTCCGAGTAACATAGATGTGAACAACTGAACATGAATGAATATCAACAGGAATTACTCCAACCACTAGGGCCTAAAACTTTTAATTTAATCAAACTGCTAAATATCATGAGTTCCATTATGGATTACAAGTGAATTTTCCAATCCCGATTCCAAAGGAGGCCTTGACCAACAAACTCCTAGAGATGACAACATCACACCATTCAGTGGGTTTGAAATGAGCAAATGCAACAAAAATAATTTATGTTACTCAGACTCGAGTGTGAGTAACGGACACGAGTATGTGTCAGACATGGGTATGTTCAATTTTTTTTTAAGATTTCCATGTATTTGGAAAGTCCTTGGAGGATCATATCCTAATACCCATGTCCGGATATGCGTCGGACACAGGTGTCGGGCACGGGTACTTCAAGAACAATGAAGAGTTGGAGCAACATAGAAAATAATAAATTGTTGTTTCATCCACCAATTAACAGAAGTAATGTCTCATCAATTCACAACAACTAGAGGCTCAATTTCATAGATTCCCTATTTATTTAATTGGTCTTACATACTGACATACAAAAGAATAGAACTCTTGTTTTTGAAAGCATTGAGGTCAGTCTAATATGAGCCACGTGATAAACGTAACTTAAAGTAAATCATTATATATTGTATTTGCAACTTACTTTTGCTTTTTGAACAGGTCGTCCCCCTGATTCCTCTCTCATGTCAACGGTAGAAGTCGTGATTTCTGGCATATTATATATATATATCATGATAGTAAGTTTGAGTTCTCAACATGAGATAAATGCTAAAAGGAACCTTATTAAGGGTAAGAATCTCACTTTTCTCGACAGCCAGCCCATTATTCTTCAATATCTCAGCAATGGTAACGACTGTAGCAATAGCTGTGGACAGCATTTAAATGCAAGTTGTAAAGAAAAGCAAGGAAAAAGAAATAGTCACGCAATTTTTTCCCAACATATTAAATTACGAGTGGTCTGCATAGCAAAACATCAGTAAATTACATGCCACAAATGATGTACACATAACATGTTCTATTTCTACCCCAGTGGTATAAAAGAAAATGGTCACTTTGTTTCTTTGGGTTAACAACTTAACATCGCAACATAAAGCTAACGAGAAAAAAACAGTACATGAGCATCCATTATGTGATAGCCACTCAGAGTTGAGCCTATCAGTGTAGATAACAGATTACATTCCTCCAAAGCTATATAGATAAAACAAAGCACATTGCCACTTTAATACTAACAGCCTATGTTACTCGGACTCGGGTGTAGGTGTCTGACATGGGTATGTGTCCGACACGGGTATGTTCAATTTTGTCCAAGATTTCCATGTATTTGGAGGGTTCTTAGAGGATTATATCCCTATACCCATTTCGGATATGTGTCGGACATAGGTAATTCAAGAAAAATGAAGAGTCGGAGTAACATAGTTCACAGCAAAATCAGATGAGTTCCGAAAATTATACCGACAAGAGCATCCAAATATATGCTACTTTTAGTAATCCCTTCCCCCCTCCCAAAAAAAATACTTTTTTTAAGAACGACTAAAGCAAGCATACTGAAATAGAATGAAAGTGCAAGAAAGAGCAAAGAAAGAATACCCATTCCAAGAGCAGAGAGTTCCACCTCATTGTATTGCTGCATGTATCTCTGCCAAAATGGTGCAAAGAAAACAACCTTAAATAATTAAGCAAAATATGTTTTTATTCAATTTTTGTTCCTACAATTTATATTTGTAACTTATCCAATCACTTCTTATTTGTCTTATAATTACGTCTATTGTATTTTTTTCAATAGAAAAAAAAAAATTATGGGTTTTCACATCAAGTAGATAAACATCCAGCAATGAAACAGAATGACATAAAGAATATATATCCTAATGCAATTGAAAAGAAAAATAAATGAAAACCCAAAATCATAATATTAAAGCTATCATTCCTTAATGACTAAAATAAAAACAGCATACTTGAAAACTAATCAGCGCTAGAACAGTCTGAGCAGGCAAACAGATCACCAAGGGAAACAGAGAGAGATTTGAGAAAAACCCAGAAATGATAAACAAAGGAAAGGTAAGGAAGAGTGAACCTTGGCGAGATTAACGTAGAAGAATAGGGGTTTTTTGGTATTGGAGACTTGGATACGGTTCTTCTTGATGTTGGAAGCTGATGAATCCGTGATGTTCAAGTTGTTCACTCCCTCGGTTATCCCCTCCATTTTCTTCCTCTTCTTCTTCTTCTTCTTCTTCTTCTTCTAGAAAGAATGAAAAAGAAAAAAAGAAAAAAGAAAACCCTAACTATGAATCTGCTCACCAAGCAAAGTAAAGGAAGGAGGAGGCTCAAAAACCCTTGAATTCAGCCCCTCTCAGCAGTCCCCCCCACTCTTCTTTATTGGGGGTTTCTCTCCTCTGACTAGTAATTTTCTTTTGCATCTCGAACGTGGTCGTTTTCAATTTGTTTTAGGTTGGGCTTTTATGGGCCTGGAGCGTTGGACTGACTTAAGAGTAAAAGACCCTTTTTTTTCTCTCTTTCCCAATCAAATATAAAATAATATTAGAAAAAAAATTAAACTTCGGGGGTTGGGGCTTTGAGCCATTGATTTTAGATTTGATAATTTTGAACTAGATATAAAAATGGTTTGGCATCGAAGCATGGATGGAGAATACACGACGAAGGAAGGCTATCATGCCTTAAAGGAGAAAGAGGGAGTTTCAAGAAAAAATGGGGAGATCATCTTCCCATAATATAAATAATACAGAATGGAGACTTATTTGGGGACTATCAATTCCACCAAAGGTCAAACAATTCTTATGGAGAGTAGGCAGAACTCTTATAGCCACAAATTGAAACCTATGGGGAAGGAAGGTAAAGGATAGTCCTCTTTGTCCTATACGCAAAAAAGAAAACGAATCCATTGAACATGCTTTGCTATTGTATGAAGGGGTGATTCCCATTTGGTTTGGGTTGGATATCAATTACGAAGTGGCAAAGGAGAAGATAACTACTATGGATACATGGTTTCAAAAGGTTAATGAGATGGCTGACAGAGAAAAGCAGCATGGTCAAAGACTATTAGTCACAGTAGTATGGCCTGTCGGGGTATATGGAAAGCAAGATGTATTGCAACCTAAAAAATAACAAGTCTCATCGCAAGATTTTATTATTTGTTAAGCGTGACATTAAAAAACCGAGAAAAAGTCGACTTAATTCCTCTTGAAAAAAGAAGGTTTTGAAAATGACCTTGAAAAAGACATGCAGTCGCCACCAATCTTTTTTTAGCTAGGTGTGATCGGCCACCTATTAAAATCGGTTTTATAAAACATTTTTAAAACCAATTTCAAGTCTACGTTTTAAACCAGAGAAAATCGAAGATTCGGGTTCGGGACTCGATTATGTGTGGGGAAGGATTAGCACCCCCACAACGCCCGTATAAAACGGTACCTTATTAATCATGTGTTATCTCAAGTCTCGGTAAAAAGTCGATTTTTAATGTAGTATTTCAAGTTAATTCCCAATTTTTAAAGAAAAATAATTTCATTTTTAATTGAAAATGATCGAGAATTTATAAATTCAAAATTTTCCTATATTCCCTAACAAACGTGACAAAATATAGAAATTTTTATTAGTTTGGAAATTTTCCGAATCATTCTCATTTTAAAGAAGATATTCCGTTATTAATGATAATTGATGATATCCTCTCCAGCAAACCCGACAGAGAACTCATGAATTATTTTAACTCCGAAATATCTTTATTTTATTGAAAATCATTATCTTATTTTAAAACACATTTTTAAAAAATATGAATATGAAAATGTATGACATAATAAAGATGACATGAAATAATCTAAATGAAATGATATGACCTAATTGTCATAATATATTTTAGATGAAATGAATATAACCTAAATGATAAAACATATTCTAAATGAGATGCAATGTCCTAAATATCATGATATATTCTAAATAAAATGAAATGATTTAAATGACATAATATTCTAAATCACATATCCTAAATAAAATGAAATGTCCTAAGTAACATAATATAGTCTATATGAAATGAAATGACCTAGATTATATGGCAAAATTAAATGATATGGCATATTTTAAATGACATGGCATATTCTAAAAATATAATCTAAATGACATGAAATGACATAAAACATAAAATAATGCTAACATATAATATGCATGAAAATAAAAATAAAAATAATAATGCATGAACATAGTATATGCTAAATAATATGACAAAAATAATTAAATAAAAAGCATAGGATATCATGAAATATTCAAAACCATATAGCAATTAATATAATATCAAAAATTTAAATCAAAGACAATAACACCATCATGAAAATAAACATAGCAAACTCACATATTATATAGTATGCATGAATATGGAAAATGCAATGCATGAGAATGTATTTTTTCCTTCAATTAAGAAAATCCGTATATCTAAAAAGATATCCGGCTACCTTAGGAAAATATATCAATTTAAATATTCTAAAACCAAAATACTTTATGATTGTTTGAAAACAATTTTGAAAAGCTTAGATTAAAAATAAAAACTTAGCTAAACCCTTTTTAAATGGCTCTAATTTTCTAAGTTTAAAATCCCGGACTTGACCACCCTTAACCCGAGATTTAAAAAATCATTTTTAGAGTTTAAAAAGGCTTAGAAACTACCCTAAGTTAGTAGCTAAACTTCCTAATCAGCCCCTTTAAGTAACTTAACCAAAACAGAAAAATGAAATTTTTTTTTTCAAATTCAATTCTGCCACTACTATCTAGTTTTAAAGCATATTTTTACCCTATTTTTAAAACTTCAAAAAAAATCTAAAAAAAATACTGAAGACTCAAGACATGTAAAACTACATGGAAAAAAATCGGCTTAATTTTCTGATCAAAGATGACTGCCTAGAAAAATCGGGAAAGTATGAGTACTCGGTGAAAAAACTGTTTTGCCAAAACACTTTTTTTGGCCTTTGATAAAATCATTTAAAAATCAAAGTAAAAATGTTAGAGACTCTCCTAAGGACTCACAAACAGTAGCTAACACTTTTGAAAAGTTAGGCAAAAATTGGCTAAGTAAAAAAAAATCACAAAGGTAGAAAATTTGACAACTCTTTAATTTTTCACAAGTATGCTCAAAATGAGCATGACTTTGAACCATTGATTGGTCTAAGTCATAAATCATGTGGCAATGACATGAAATGCATGAAAATACAGAAAATATGATGCATGAAATGCATGATTTAAAACCTAAATGACATGAAAAACGCATGGCATCAATAAAATGACCTAGACCTAAATGAACTTGTATGACATTTAATGCAACCTAGGTCTAAAATGAATGAATATGCATGGCAAAGCAAACCAATCCTAAACCTAAAGAATGCATAGCAATAACACAAACATATAGCATGCTTAAACAAAATACACAACCAAATATCATGAAAATGCAAACCTATCAACTAGCATAACAAAAATGCACACACAAAGATTAAAAGAGAGGGGTGGCCGAATGGTCTCATGCTTTAAAATGAGCATGCCATTTTCACAAACACATGATATACTAACATGCATAACTAAAGAATAATACTCAAATAATGCAAATATAAAGTAAAGGCATGAAAAACCAATAGGAATTTTCACAAACACATGGATTAACAAAATGTAAAACATAAACAAATTTAAACATTTTGGAAACAGAAAATCAAAAATGCAAGACAAATAAAATAGACATGATAATAAGAGAATAGACTCAAAAATGGAAGCAAGCAAGCAACCAAATCAAAACAAGCTTCATGCTTATGCATTTGAAGAAGATTTAGAGCATCAAAACTTGTTAAATATCATGAATAACATGAAATAAAAATGCAAATAGCAACTACACTAAAAAAAGCAAGCCATTCGGCCACCCAAAAAAAAAATTCTCAAAGCTTTTTCCAAGAAAGTATAAAGAAGAACTTGAAGAAGAATATTAAAAACACTTATTTTAAAAAGAAACTCACCAAAATAGTAATCAAAACAACAAATCAAGAATAGAAAACCAAGGAAAGTGCAAGAGTATGGTGCTTAAAGCAACCTCTAGAAGCTATATTGCAAGCTTTTCTCTTCTAAGTTTCTTTTCTTTTCTAAACTTTTCTTTTTGCCTTTCAACAATGGAGAGAAATCAGCCAAACAAGAGTGAATAAAGAGTGAAATGAAAGAGAAAGAGCCTATTTCCCTTTAATGGCCAAATGGCCTTATTGATAGCTAGGGTGTTGTCATTTTTTTTCAACCAATTTTGATCTAAAGGCTATTAATCCAAGATGCTTAAAATGTGAAATTATCACCCTTATATTAGGTAATCAGCTCTCCACAATTACAGCTGTTCAAGAATCTTAAGCCATTATGTTGACATTGTCCCTCTTCATGCATTGGTCCATGTGGCTTAATTACAAAGGCTTGATAAAAAAAATAACTACCTTCCTCATCATTGTTGGCCTTTTGATTAAAAATCAAAAAATATTTGCCCACCCTTGGGCCTTGGCCGGCTGACCTCTAAATTCCAGCCCAATCTCCATTTTTTTAAAAGCAAGAAAAGCCCTTTTTGGTTTTTTGGGTAAAATGACTTTTTTGCCCCTCGAACCTAAATAAATAGAAAACGGACTCCAAATTCAAATTTTATTTTTTCAATACTTTCAAAATAATAAAAATTTTAATTCTGGAGGTTTTCAAAACATTTCGAGCCCATTTGCTATTTATTTGGATTTTTTCTTCCAAAATTGCCCTTTTGTGCTCCCAAATTTTACCATTTTTTAAACGAGCTCCAAATACAAATTTTTCTTCACCAATCTCTTCAAAATAATTTAAAAGTATGATCTGGAAGTTTTCATAATTTTTGGAACTCATTTGGTATTTTTTCGAGATTTATCTGCTTGAATTTCTGCATAGGGGACCCGGGATTTGGCCATTTTGCAAACGAACTCCGAATCCGGATTTTCTTTTGCCAATCTTTTCGAAATGATTTAAGAATGAGATCTGCAATTTTTCAGAATATTTGGAGTTCATTTGCTATTTTTCCCAAATTTTCCAATTTTGCCCTTTTGCCTTCGAAACCCGATTTTGCTCAAAACAAGTCCGATTTTCATATTTTCTTCAAACTGAGACTTGGGTTATCCTTTTTTAATCACTCCTCATCCATTAGGGGCTTTATTATTACCGAATCGGGCCATTTCTGTAATTATTCCAAATTTCACCGAAATTCACCAAAAATACTAATTCTCGGTTTTCTTCCGGATTGACTTTTCTTTCAGTTTTTCTTCCAAGTAGCTTCTCCATTACCCGTAGTCAGTGCTTATCTTTCATTTGGAACCTTCAATTTCGACCAATTTGATCGTTTAAGCACTTTTTCCCAAATTTCCCGGACTAGGGTTTCCTTTCTACTGAATCTCCGTAACCCAACTTCCAAACTCCATATCTTTCAATGTAGACCTCGGATTATCAAAATTCTTTTGCCATTTTTCGATTGAACTTCAAATCTTGATTTTGAAAGTGGGTTGACTTTTTCAGTAGTTGACTTTTTAGGGTTGACTTTTTTAAGTTTGACTTTTTATGCTCGCCTTTTTAGAATAAGTCTCGGAGTACCACCAACAGGATGAAAAAAGTCTTTTTACATTCTGAAACATCAATTTAGGAAGAAAACATACTTGTCTTAGTGGTCTGGACAAAATTAGGTGTCTACAGCTGCCCCTCTTTGGCTATTACTGAGAATCAGAATCAGGCAAAGATAAACAAACACTAATTTTGTCCGGTTAGTGAAATCACATGTCAAGATAAGGCAAAAGGGGTTTCTTTTTTATTTTTCAATTTTTTTTTTAAAGCTGTAAAATAGAAGATATTGTCCTTAAATTGAATTCCTTGACTAATCAAGGCTCGACCCATCTTAAGGAAACAAGTTCGATTTGCAAGAGAAGAAAAGACCTTGACGGTGGTCTCGGGGTCTATTCTTGTCTTGTGCTAACCTTACTGGCATGGGTGAAACCAAAAATTGAAAAAGATCTGGATGAAACCAGGGATTGAAATGACATGGGTAAAACCAGAAATTTGAAAAAGATCTAGATGAAATTAGAAATTGAAAAGCATGGGTGAAACCAGAAATTTGGAAATGATCTAAATGAAACCAAAAATTGAAAAGCATGGGTGAAACCAGAAATTTGAAAAAGATCTGGATGAAACCAGAAATTGAACAACATGGGTGAACCAAAAAAAGATCTGGATGGGACCAGAAATTGAAAAACATGGATGAAACCAGAAAAAGATCTGGATGAAACCAGAAATTGAAAAAACATGGGTGAAACCAGAAAAAGAAAAAGATCTGGATGAAACCAAAGATTAAAAAAGACATGGATGAAACCAGAAATTTGAAAATGATCTAGATGGAACCAGAAATTGAAAAGCATGGGTGAAACCAGAAATTGAAAAAGATCTAGATGAAACCAGAGATTAAAAAAGGCATGGATGAAACCAGAAATTTGAAAGTGATCTGGATGAAACCAGAAATTGAAAAAGATCTGGATGAAACCAGAGATTAAAAAAGGCATGGATGAAATCAGAAAAAGATCTGGATGAAACCAGAAATTCGAAAAGAATGGGTGAAACTAGAAATTGAAAAAGATCTGGATGAAACCAGAGATTAAAAAAGGCATGGAGGCATGGATGAAACCAAAAATTTGAAAGTGATCTGGATGGAACCAAAAATTGAAAAGCACGGGTGAAACCAGAAATTTGAAAAAGATCTGGATGAAACCAGAAATTGAAAAACATGGGTGAAACCAGAAAAAGATATGGATGAAACCAAAAATTGAAATGGCCTGGAAATTAACCTGAAGGATTTGAGAGAAGATACAAATGCTTGATGGTGTAAATACAAATGTCTTGGATTGATGCAGATGCAGATGTCCCTACAAATCATGTTCATGTAAGTGGTTCATGAATGATGTAATTGTAGCTACAATGAAGATGCGACGATCCTAGAAATGATGCACTTGCTTGAGATGAAGGGAATGCAAATATTTATGAAGGATGTACTTGTAAAGGTAGAATGCAGATGCTCATGGAATAGTGCAAATACAAATATCCATGAACGATGCAAATGCTTGCTGACACGGTGCAGATGCAAAGCTTAATAGAGAGATGAGTGTTCATGAATGATGCAAATGCCCCCAATCATTTTTCTAAACTTTGGCTTAGCCTTTCCCATTCATTTTTCCTCTTCAAATCAGAGTATATCTTTAACTCCTTTTTCAATTTTTGGCTATTCTTTTGCCCCAACAGTTTTCAAACTCTTATCAACAGAAATCTTCTTGCTGAGTTTTATTTCTTTTTCTCATATTTGGAAGTCAAGGTTATCCTTAGTAATTTCACACCTCTGGATTAGAAAAACTTTTATCTCATGACAACATTAAAAATGGGTATTTCAAAAAAAATATTTTTATTTTCCCTTTCTGAAAAATAATTTTGCTTATTTAATGAAAACTTCTGAGTCAAAAATTTTAATCCCACAGTGCGTAATGTACAAATCTTTTGAAGACTGATGATCATTGTTAGAAATTTTCCTAAGTGTCAATTTGAGTTTTTCGAATTGAATTGACAAGGCTTGGTACAACATCATTTTGGTTTTTTCAGGAAAACTTCATATCAAAAAATATATGTCCCTTCTAGGCTCACAAATGGAACAGGTTTTATAAATCATGAAATCATTGAGAACCAAACAAATTCAAAATTCTTTTAGTTTCCATATCAAGGTATTTTGACAAGCGTCAAGATTGGCTGGGATGTTTAAACTGGAAAGTTGATTTTGGAGAAAAAGAGTTTCAGTTTTTGAAATCAATCATCCGAATGAGAGTTGACACTTTGAAAGGTTCAGAAATTCCTAGATGTTCCTCGATGACCACTTCTTTAAGACGATCTTCTCTTTTGTGGTATCGGCACTATCATAGATGGCATCGAAAATTCCCATTTTACTCTAGATCACCCATTTTTTTTGGGTTTTCGCCCTAGAGTCCCATTCTCTCCAATTTTTTTATTTTTTCATTTTTTTTTTGTTTTACCATGCACTTGAGAATTCTAAATTCTTCCTTAGTGAAATGAGAATTCGATGAGATGAGATAAAATCTGAGGAAAAAACCCTTCAAGTTAAATATTCATGCTTGATCAAAATGGACTTTTAAAGCACGTAATGTAGGCCATGACTCAGGGTTCAGAAAGAAAGGATAAATAGGCCTAAATTCTGTGTTTAAGGGTAATCAAATCAATGATCAATTCTGGAGGAGGATTCCCTTTTCGAAGAATTTATCTCTTTTTGGACTTTTCATTCCTTGTTGACTTTCGCTCTTTTTCTTCCTTGTTTTTTTTTTTTTTTTTTGCTTCCATTTCACCATCGCTTTTTCACACACTTTTCTTTTGTGTTCTTTTTTGTTTTGTTCTTGGTTTCCATTTCGCCATCTTTTCCTTTTCCTTTTGACAGAGTGAGCCCATATTCATTCGGGGCTCCATTTGCTTTGTATCTATCTTTGAGCTAAGACTCATTTTTTCGTGATCTTTGAGAAGATCATTCCTAGCATTTGCCCCCCAGTGTAGAAGGTGATCCTTGATCAAGGTTCCAAGAAGAAAGAAATCTTTTTGCTCAAAAAGGGTGACTATGGATAATTTCTTCTTGTGAAAGAGATATGAAAGATGGCCATTCATCATATCGAGCACAAATATTCTCATTGAAAAGCAATCCTCAGGGGAAATAGATAATCGAAATTTCATTTTACACTTTGGAATCATCCGAATTCTCATATGCATGATATCCCAATTTGTTTTTTTTTTTCTTAATTGCATGCCCCCAATGATTCATGCGTTACTCTCATCCTTTTTCACCATATAACCATCATTTCCACATATGATGCCCCAATTTGATTAACCATGACAATTTGTATCAACGAGGAACATAGCAAGTCTAGGTCTATTTTGAAAAAAGCTTAGTTTCAAATTTGAGTTCTTTGAAGAGACAAGGAAAATATATCCAAAAACGGGTTTTCTCTGGGACATGGTATAATCTAGTTTAATCATTGTGCCCCTGGGTGTCAATCATGAAGTGATGTTTGGGCAATTAGTGTTTTGTGGTTATTGATAAAGGTCATGAATGGTTTTAGCACAATCTTAATGCACACCAAATTACCATGATCTAGATTCTTCAAAGAATGTCTCATTTGTTTGAATTTCAAGGAATTCGAAAAAATTTCAAAAAGTTTGTTCCTTCGTTCATGGCCTAGAGTAGGATTTACATCTTTGCTTATTCTGTGATGACAATGTTTTTTTTTATTTTTTTTATGAAGTTCCATCATTCATATTCCTTGAAGCATTAGATCTTTCTAGTGTTCTCGATTCAAGGGGTTTAGGCATAGAGAAGCCCAAAAGAGAGGGGGAAAGAGTATTGGGTCATTTCTAACAATGATCATCAATATTCTCGAGACTATCCATTATTAAAACTTCCTTAATGCTTTTTTTTTTGTTTTTACAAATTCAAATTATTGTTAAAACACAACAAACACAAAGCATTTAAAATTCAAAATTCATTTAATTCATATGAATGTCACCATAAGACAAGTGTTTTCATCATGAGGTATGAAACTACATGCATAAAAAACTCCCCCTTGACATGTTCTCCCTAATTCAAACTGGCTATTCCTCGATACTCTTTTCGACCTTTCCATCTATTTCTCCCATTATGACATCCACAATGGTCTCATCATTCCCATTCAGTAGATTCTCCATGCTGTCTGACCTTTGTTTCTTCCCCACATCTAACTGTCTTTTATTGATGAGTGCTTGAACCTTCCATTTCAGACATAGGCAATTTTTTGTGGAATGTCCCCGAATCCCAGAATGATAATCACAATATGCATTCTCGTCATACCAGCTCGGATATGGGGATTGGATAGGCTCCACTGGAACTTTAGTGAGGAGTTGCTCTTCGACCAGCTTGGGCAATAGTTCAGAGTAAGACATGGGGAGTGATTCAAACTGATATCTTTTTCGGATATTCTTCGATTTCCTCTGACTGACAAAAGGTTGAAAATTTACTGGATTTCGAGAGGCCATTGGGTATAAGTATGAACCCTGGGGTACATAGTTCATAGAAGGACAGGGTAGTTGGTATGAAGTAGCCGGAATATACGGGGCAAAGTCTCCCATAGCTTGGACATCTTCCTCTTTCTTTTTGGGCGTCCTGTTTCTCTCTGCATTAAATATTTTACCTCCTTCGAGTTTCCCAGCCTTGATAGCATTTTCAATCATTTCCTCAGAGATTACCATATCCGAAAAATTCTTCGTGGTGTTGCCAACAAGTCTATCGTAGTATGGGGCCTGTAGTGTATTCACAAAAATGACAGTGGTTTTCTTCTGAGTTAAGGGCGGTTGTACTTGGGTAGCCATGTTCCTCTACCTCTAAGCATACTCTTTAAAGCTCTCAGTAACCTTTTTCTCCATATTTTACAAGGTGAGATGGTCAGGTGTCATGTCGGTCACATGCTTGTATTGGTTTAGAAAAGCCCTGGCCAAATCATTCCAAGAGCGAATATGATCCTTGCTCAACTAACTATACCACCTAATTGTGGACCCACTGAGGCTATCCTGAAAGCAATGAATCAAAAGCTTATCATTATCTATGTGACTTGCCATCTTTCGACAGAACATGGTGATGTGGGTTGATGGATCAATCGTCTCGTCATATTTCACAAAGTCAGGGACCTTAAATTTAGGAGGAATGACTAAATTGAGGACCAAGCATCGTTCTTTCGCATCCACACTCCCGAATAGTCTGTATTTTCTACTGCCCGGAGCATTTCATTTGGCAACTGATATATCCCTTGGGAATCTGCCAACTCAGCCTCATTCGACTCAACCATCTTCAGTTTTGCTTGTTTAGCTGGATCATCTAAATTCAGAATATTGCTGGGATTAACTGTATTCTGGCCATTTAACATCATGACCTCACTTTGACCTTCTTGTGCCTCTAACCCTTCTCTGGCGGCCAAGTTTTCAGTGTATCCCTTTCCCTTGAATACAGCAGACATCAGCTCCATCAATTTAGTCATCTGATCCTTAGATTCTGCTTGAGACTTTGCCAGCTGTTCTCGTAATTCTTCATGTGCCCTTTCCATTCTTTCCATTCGGGCAATTTGTTCATTCTCCATAGCTCTAGCCTATATTAAAAGGGTACCCAGTACTTCTTATACCTCTTATTTGAAATGGAAATTCTTTCAAAGACTCTTAAAGCCAAGCCAACTTCTGTTTTATTCCCCCCAAATGTATGTCATGATGAAGGAGCCATGAATGCAATTTGATGTACATGAAGCCTAAACAATATGATGTATGGACATGTACAGTGGAAACATGCTGACTATATATGTAATAAATGCAATCACGATGCTAACATGCTGCAAGCAAAGAATAAACAAATCAACGCATGGATATATGTAATGAATGATCATGTATATTTCAAGATATTTCCCCATGAATGATCATATGCATTATGAATGCAATATGATGTCAATTATGATGCATGTAAACAATGAATGATTGACACAGAGTATATACCAAGAAAATCATGTTGACCGTGTGTGTCATGAATACGACCTAATGTTATCATGATGTATGTAATAAGCAAATTAGTGCATGAACATATACAAAAAAAATCATGCTGACTATTTTTGTCATGAATACCACCTGATGCTACCAAGATACATGTATGAATGTATGGTATGACAAATAATTGATCAAGTGCAAAATGCAAAGAGGAAGATATCACGGAGGAAATAAGAATCGGAGGAACTTAATCATCAACATCTCATAAATTTGAAGCATAATCAATTCATTCCCATATCAACGTTCACAATAATATAAACCATGTTTACAAAATTTGAGCAGTGGTTAAAACTGTCTTTACAAGCACTTTATTCTTCCTAGCATCCTAAGGCTATAAGAGCTGGCTACTGAAAAAGTGAAATCCTACTACATCATATCAGACCGAAGTCTTTCTACATCATTGCCATAAATCTTCCAATCCTAATTACGCCTTTCCGCCCCTCTATCAATCAGTGTTGTTGGATCGATCCACTTGATCTCTATAAGAGATTGCACTTTCTTTTTGAAGGCTATACAGTCTTCAATGCTATGGCCAGCAACTCCATAATGATAATCACATCTTGCATTTGGATTATACCACCTGTGATACGATGGTAACAAGGGTTTCAACGGGACATAGGCAACCATGTGATTTTGGATCAGTATAGGGAGAAGCTTCTGGTAGCTGATTGGAATGGGATCATACTGCTTTTAAGACTTGTTTTTGGGTTGTTTCTTAGTCGCACATGGCGTAGGAGTTGGGGCACTTGGTGGCAGTACTAAGGTCCGAACCGGAGTGTTTACATAGGGAGATGGCGGAATAACAAGGTAAGTGTATGGATTTGGACTTGGGACCCTTGGAGGTTGTATAAAGTTCGAGGTTCCTATCTTGGATGCTTGATAAGGTGATTGATGAGGGAAATACTACGAACTGGCAGTTGGTGGTGATGGAGTGGGATTCAGGAATCCCGTAGTGGTCATCCCAATGGACAATTAGACCATAGTAGGGTGGGGATACTGGTTTGGACCTAGAATAGTTTGCAGGTATGGTACAGGATCCGAGGTTTCTATCTTTGTTATCAGGCTCTCGTGTTTAATCATTTTCACGATTTTGTCCACAATTTCACCAAGATTGCAACCTTTGTGGCATTGACAAGCGCGGGATCCAGGAAGGATTGTATGTTCTGGACCTAATGGTTTTGGTTGATCCGAAGGCGATGTAGAGCCCTGAGAAAGTTCCCCCTTACTCTTACCCATATCCTAAAACAATTTCATCATTTTGGCAAGCTGTTCTTTCACCTCTTGGATTTCATGCCCAAATTCCTCTTGATTGTGTTCCAAAGCACCCAATCATTCATCCGATTCATTCCTCATATCTCGAACCCCTTTCATGCAAATGAAAATGTCATGAGATTAAAAATACAATTATGAAGGTATTTGCTCTATTATTATGTGCATGAATATACTGATGATTAATTCATATACAGAGAAATTATGATGACTATGTATGCCATGGATGCAATCTAATGCCAACATGATGCATTTAAAAAATGAATAAATTGATGCATAGGTATATACAAATAATGACCATGCATGTCATAAACATATTCTACAATGAATGACCATGCATGCTATGACTGTAACATGATGTCAGAATGAAACATGCAAAGAATAAATGAATTAACACAAAGGTAGGTACAAAGAATGACCATGTATATCACAAATGTATTCTACAATGAATAACCATGCATGTTAGGACTGTAATATGATGTCAAAATAATACATGTAAAGAAAAATGAATTAACACGAAGGTATATGCAAAGAATGACCAATGATTACACGAAATTGGTGGGACCTAAATCTTGATTATTCAAAAATCTCATTATGCAAGATTTGCCTCCAAATTTAATCTATGATTTTTTTTAAAACATGTTTTCTCTATGAAAAACCAAACATATTATTTTCAAAAAAAATTCGGGATAATGGATCTTACTATAGTACAATATGCAAATGTTCATGTAACACTACCGGTTTATGAAATCATAAAATTTGATTATTATTATCAACTGTTTATTGCAAAGAATGAGATCAAAAATACAACCATGAATGTACATGCTCTTTTCACATATGCATGAAGTGTGCAAAATGCAAAATGTTTTAAAAAGAATGTTTTGATATTTTCAATTTTAAAAAGTTTATGAACACTTGCCCCAACAGTATCGACTCACTTAGGCATCGCGATGCCTTTGGGACGGGGTATTAAATTTATTACGGGCGATGTACGTGCATCGTTGCCCGATCTACAACACTTATTCAGAGTGTAAAATAGGTAATAAAAGGTTTAGAAATGTCCCTCAATGTGTTCCTATCTCCGGTATATCTAATGAAAATCCGACATGGCTTCACCTAGGTTCACTATATGAGGGTGAATCGGTTCTAAAGGCCCCGAATTGCTCCTCACTGTCGCCGGTGAAGGCTAATAAGACACCCCGATAAAAACGGGTTCAATTCGTTAGGGTCTATTTCCCTGGCCCATGCAGATTGTTAATCACGAAGACTTAGGTAATTTAGTACTCTGGAAGTGTTTCACTAGCCCCTGCGGATTGTTAATCATGAAGGCTTAGTTACTTTGCTCCCACCTAAAAGGACGAAACCCAGGTATAGGGCTCATGATATGCAAATGCACGTGTAGTGTGTGTGGAGGAACAACAAACTTTTCACC
The DNA here is from genome assembly GCA_030761205.1 of Fremontodendron californicum. Taxonomy (NCBI): domain Eukaryota; kingdom Viridiplantae; phylum Streptophyta; class Magnoliopsida; order Malvales; family Malvaceae; genus Fremontodendron; species Fremontodendron californicum. The sequence continues at coordinate 5,720,615 of JAULJL010000045.1, forward strand.
ACCTATTCTACAAACCTTATTCTAAATGCTCTAGCAATTTATCAAAAGAATATTCAAGAATAGTGTAACGCATTAACCAACAAGTAATTATAATATACAACCTTAAATAACTAGAGAATAATAATAAAATGCATGCACATGAGTATGGTCATATTCAAAAACATTTTATTATTTTCAAAATTATCCTTATAAAAAAATGTGGAAATTAAAATTAAATACCAATTAAACCAACAAAACCGAGACTTTGATAACACACGACTAATTCTAGGCCTGACTCTCTAATAGTCCCCAACGGAGTCGTCAAGCTGTCGCAACCTAAAAAATAACAAGTCTCATCGCAAGACTTTATTATTCGTTAAGCGTGACATTAAAAAATCGAGAAAAAGTCGACTTAGTTCCTCTTGAAAAATGAAGGTTTTGAAAATGACCTTGAAAAAGACATGGAGTCACCGCTCTTTTTTTAGCTAGCGTGATTGGCCACCTATTAAAACCAGTTTTATAAAATATTTTTAAATTAATTAAAACATTTTAAAAACCAATTTCAAGTCTGCGTTTTAAACCAGAAAAAATCGAAGAATCGGGTTCGGGATTCGATTACGCGTGGGTAAGGATTAGCACCTCCACAACGCCCGTATAAAATGGTACCTTATTAATCATGTGCTATCTCAAGTCTCGGTAAAAATCGATTTTTAATTTAGTATTTCAAGTTAATTCCCAATTTAAAGAAAAATAATTCCATTTTTAATTGAAAATGATATGGAATTTGTAAATTCAAAATTTTTCGATATTCTCCAACAAACGTGGCAAAATATAGAAATTTTTATTAGTTTGAAAATTTTCCGAATCATTCTCATTTTAAAGAAGATATTCCATTATTAATGATAATTGATAATATCCTCCCCAGCAAACCCAGTAAAGAACTCATGAATTATTTTAATTCGAAAATATCTTTATTTTATTGAAAATCATTATCTTATTTTAAAACACATTTTTAAAAAATATGAATATGAAAATGTGTGAGATAATAAAGATGACATGAAATAATCTAAATGAAACGATATGACCTAATTGTCATAATATATTCTAGATGAAATGAATATAACCTAAGTGATATAACATATTCTAAATGAGAAGCAATATCCTAAATAAAATGAAATGATTTAAATGACATGATATTCTAAATGAAATATCCTAAATAAAATGAAATGTCCTAAGTAACATAATATAGTCTATATTAAATGAAATGACCTAGATTATATGGCAAAATTAAATGATATGACATATTTTAAATGACATGGCATATTCTAAAAATATAATCTAAATGACATGAAATGACATAAAACATAAAATAATGCTAACATATAATATACATGAAAATAAAAATAAAATAATAATAATAATAATGCATGAACATAATATATGCTAAATAATATGACAAAAATAACTAAATAAAACGCATAGGATATCATGAAATATTCAAAACCATATAACAATTAATATAATATCAAAAATTTAAATCAAAGACAATAACACCATCATGAAAATTAACATAGCAAAAATCACATATTATATAGTATGCATGAATATGGAAAATGCAATCCATGAGAATGTATTTTTTCCTTTAATTAAGAAAATACGTATATCTAAAAAGATATCCGGCTACCTTAGGAAAATATATCAAATTAAATATTCTAAAACCAAAATACTTTGTGATTGTTTGAAAACAATTTTGAAAAGCTTAGATTAAAAATAAAAACTTAACTAAACCCTTTTTAAATGGCTCTAATTTTCTAAGTTTAAAATCTCGGACTTGACCACCCTTAACCCGAGATTTAAAAATTATTTTTAGAATTTAAAAAGGCTTAGAAACTACCCTAAGTCAGTAGCTAAACTTCCTAATCAGCCCCCTTAAGTAACTTAACCAAAACAAAAAAAAAATTTTTTTTTTCAAATTCAATTCTGCCTCTATTATCCAGTTTTAAAGAATGATTTTTTACCCTATTTTTAAATATTCAAATAAATCTAAAAACAATACTGGAGGCTCAGGACATGTCAAAATACACGAAAAAAATTGTCTTAATTTTCTGATTAAAGATGACTGCCCAGAAAAATCGAGAAAGTACGAGTACTGGGTGAAAAAACTGTTTTGCCAAAACACATTTTTTTTGCCTTTGATAAAATCATTTAAAAATCAAAATAAAAATGTTAGAGACTCTCCAAAGGACTCACAAACAGTAGCTAACACTTTTGAAAAGTTAGGCAAAAATTGGCTAAGTAAAAAAAATCACAAAGGTAGAATAATCAGTTTGACAACTCTTTAATTTTCCACAAGTATGCTCAAAATGAGCATGACTTTGAACCATTGATTGGTCCAAGATATAAATCATATGGAAATGACATGAAATGCATGAAAATACAGCAAATATGATGCATGAAATGCATGATTTAAAACCTAAATGACATGAAAAATGCATGGCATCAATAAAATGACCTAGACCTAAATGAACTTGTATGGCATTTAATGCAACCTAGGTCTAAAATGCATGAATATGCATGGCAGAACAAACCAATCCTAAACCTAAAGAATGCATGGAAATAACACAAACATATAGCATGCTTAAACAAAATACACAACCAAATATCATGAAAATGCAAACCTATCAACTAGCATAACAAAAATGCATACACAAAGCTTAAAAGAGAGAGGTGGCCGAATGGTCTCATGCTCTAAAATGAGCATTGGCATTTTCACAAACACATGATATACTAACATGCATAACTAAAGAATAATACTCAAATCAAGCAAATATAAAGTAAAGGCATGAAAACCACTAGGCATTTTCTCAAACACATTGATTAACAAAATGTAAAACATAAACAAACTTAAACATTTTGGAAATAGAAAAACAAAAATGTAAGACAAGTAAAATAAACATGTTAATAAGAGAATAGACTCAAAAATGAAAGCAAGCAAGCAACCAAATCAAAACAAGCTTCATGCTTATGCATTTGAAGAAGATTTAGAGCATCAAAACTTGTTAAATATCATGAATAACATGAAATAAAAATGCAAACAGCAACTACACTAAAAAAAAAAAGCAAGCCATTCAGCCTCCCAAAAACAAAAGAAAAGAAATTTCTCAAAGCTTTTTCCAAGAAAGTATAAAGAAGAACTTGAAGAAGAATATTAAAAACACTTATTTTAAAAAGAAAAATCAAAAGAAACTCACCAAAATAGTAATCAAAACAACAAATCAAGAATAGAAAATCAAGGAAAGTGCAAGAGTATGGTGCTTAAAGCAACCTCTAGAAGCTATATTGCAAGCTTTTCTCTTCTCTTCTCATTTTCTTTTCTTTTCTAAACTTTTCTTTTTGCCTTTCAACAATGGAGAGAAATCAACCAAACAAGAGTGAATAGAGAGTGAAATGAAAGACAAAGAGCCCCCATCCCCTTAGTAGCCAAATGGCCTTATTGATAACTAGGGTGTTGTCATTTTTTTTCCAACCAATTTTGATCCAAAGGCTATTAATCCAAGATGTTTAAAATGTGAAATTATCACCCTTAGATTAGGTAATCAGCTCTCCACAATTACATCTATTCAAGAATCTTAAGTCATTATGTTGACATTCTCCATCTTCATGCATTGGTCCATGTGGCTTAATTACAAAGGCTTGATTAAAAAAAATTAACTACCTTCCTCATCATTGTTGGCCTTTTGATTAAAATCAGAAAATATTTGCCCATCCTTGGGCCTTGACCGGCTGACCCTCTAAATTCCAGCCCAATCTCCATTTTTTTAAAAGGAAAGAAAAGCCCTTTTCGATTTCTTGGGTAAAATGACTTTTTTGCCCCCGAACCTAAATAAATAGAAAACGAACTCCAAATTCAAATTTTCTTATTTCAATACTTTAAGAATAATAAAAAATTTAATTCTAGAGGTTTTCAAAATTTTTCGAGCCCATTTGCTACTTATTTGGATTTGTTCTTCCAAAATTGCCCTTTTGTGCTCCCAAACTTTACCATTTTTTAAACGAGATCCAAATCCAGATTTTTATTCACCAATATCTTCCAAATAATTTAAAAGTATGATCTGGAAGTTTTCATAATTTTTGGAACTCATTTGGTATTTTTTCGGGATTTATCTGTTTGAATTTTTGCATAGGGGACCCGGGATTTGGCCATTTTGCAAACGAACTCCGAATCCGGATTTTCTTTCGCCAATCTCTTCGAAATGATTTAAGAATGAGATATGCAATTTTTCAAAATTTTTGGAGTTCATTTGCTATTTTTCCCAAGTTCTCCAATTTTGCCCTTTTGCCTCCGAAACCCGGTTTTGCTCAAAACAAGTTCGATTTTTAGATTTTCTTCAAACTGAGCCTTGGGCTATCCTTCTTTAATCACTCCTCATCCATTAGGGGCTTTAGTCTTACCAAATCGGGCCATTTCTGTAATTCTTCCAAATTTCATCGAAATTCACCAAAAACCCTAGTTCTCGATTTTCTTCCGGATTGACTTTTCTTTCAGTTTTTCCTCCAAGTAGCTTCTCCATTACCTGTAGTCAATGCTTATCTTTCATTTGGAACCTTCAATTTTGACCAATTTGATCGTTTAAGCACTTTTTCCCAAATTTCCCGGACTAGGGTTTCCTTTCTACTGAATCTCCGTAACCCAACTTCCGAACTCCATATCTTTCAATTTAGACCTCGGATTATCAAAATTCTTTTGCCATTTTTCAATTGAACTTCAAATCTTGATTTTGAAAGTGGGTTGACTTTTTTAGTAGTTGACTTTTTAGGGTTGACTTTTTGGGGTTGACTTTTTCAAGTTTGAATTTTTATACTCGCCTTCTTAGACTAAGTCTCGGAGTACCACCTGCGAGATGAAAAAAGTCTTTTTGCATTCTGAAACATCAATTTATGAAGAAAACATACTTGTCTTAATGGTCCGGACAAAATTAGGTGTCTACAAGATGTATGGAGGTGTTCCAAGGTAAAACAACTGACTTAAGATTCATAATAACAAGGATAAGCGGATCTATGGAAGAAATTCGGAATCAAAAGAGTTCGGGTATAAAAAGAACAGGACAGAAGAAGATAAAAAATGAGAAATGGGTCTATCCTGAAAAAGATTGGATGAAAGTTAACTGTGATGGGGCTTTTGATAACCATTCAAGGGTAGCGGGGATAGGAGTGGTCATCAGAAATAACGAATGCAGAATGGTGGCTGGGACAGGAAAGAAACTGATGACTAATTCAAGTATTGAAGTTGAAGCCTTAGCAGTGAAAGAAGGTATTGTTTTAGTTGAAAAAACTGAAAATGTCTCAGATAATAATGGAAACAGATTCAGAGCTGGTACATAAGGAAATCACGGAAGGAAAAGGCAGAGGAATATGAAGAATATATCCAATTGTAAAGAATATACTGGATATGAAAAATAAGTTCAGAGGAATAAAGTTCGAACAGATAAACAGAAAAGCAAATGCAGCAGCTGACTGGGTGGTTACTCAGTATAAGAGGGAGATGAGCATACAAAATTGGGTGAATTTACCCCCATCTTCCCTGGTCCATATTCTAAGCAGAGATGGACTTCCTGCTCCCCATTGAAGACTATTTTTTTTCCTCTATAATCTTTTGAGGAAATTGTGAATGGTTTTGCTCTTTTAAGGGATTAGAGGTTGTGTGTTACTGAATTGGCATTATATTGTTGACATATTTGTGAGAATTAATAAAATGTTCTCAGATAGCCCAAAAAAATAGATATACAAATATGATACGAACATGACATATTTAACAAATATTAAAATAGTGTAATAAACACAACGTGATACGTTTAAATTCGATTAACACGATTAGTTTAATATACATCATATTTATGTTTAAAATTTTTATACATTTAATAATTTATGTTGTGTTTATATTTACATGACTAACATAAAAAAACACGAGATACGACATAAAAACACTGTTAGCTCAAGTGGTGATTAAATCAAGAGGGGGTGAATTGATTTCTTAAAAATTAATTAAGAAATTAAAGCATAAGTAATGAAATTCAGAAATTTAAACAATATACTTAATTTGGCAAGTAAATATGCAAATAAAAAGAGTACGAAAAGAAGATCAAACACAATCGATTTATAGAGGTTCGACCTTGTGTCTACATCCTCTCCCTTAGCCTCACTTGCCGAGGAGTTCCCAATTCACTAACTTGAATTGCTACCTTTTCAAGGACAAGGTATAACCTTCACAATCGCTATCTTTTATGTAGGCTTAGATAGCAACCTCTTTTCCCTATCTTTTCAAGGCTTAGATAGAACCTCTCTACCTTTTAAAGACTAAAGTAGAAACCTCCATTTTTACAAAGGATTTTGTGTAAACAAGATGAACCTCTTGTAGGCTAGGTGTTTACAAGGTTTAGCACAAAAATTAGAGACTATACAACGGTGCTTTTACAAAGGAATACAAGAGAAATGGAAAGGATTAAGCTTAGAACATTGAAAAACACTTGAAAGCTTGAGAGAGATGAAAAATATGACTTTGATCTTTCTCTCTTGGTGTCTCTTGCTCTTGGAAGTGTTAGAGATTCCCTTTAATACCTTGGATATGATTTATGACCGTTTGGAGTTGATTGGGATGGAAAAGAGCCGTTGGAGCTTCAAAAAATCGTACTTGAAAAACTGTCCAACAGGCATGGCATGAGGGGATCGATCCCCTACTTGCTCCAATTCAAAAATATGACCGTTGGATCATGAAGGATCGATCCTCTCCTTGTAGGGATCGATCCCCTACTTCCCTGCCAAATGAAAAACACCTCTGACTTGCATGGGATCGATCCGGGATCGATCCAGCCAAAAATCTTCACTAGGGGATCGATCCTCTCTTCAAAAAATCTCCAAATTATTATTTTTTTTTTTGTGGCTTTGAAAAGAGGTTAACTTGTCTAAAAAATGTTTTGATTATAGATATACATTTAAGAACATGTATTTTTGAGAAAGCTAAGGAGTTCAAAATATTTTAACATTTTCCAAAATAATTAAAAGAAAAATGCTAAAATGAAAACATTAATTATCAAGCTAATTAAGCTTAAGATTTTGTCATTTCAAAATTGAGATCAATTCAAAGCTAACAATCTCCTTAAAGAAATAAAGATTTTCAATAAAAGCTCCCCCTTAATAAAAGCATTCTTTTCAACTTTGCATGAACAAGCAAAGAACAAGAAATGACACTTTCAATCCACAATATTCAAAAGCATTTAAGCACAAACATCCAACACAATTCATATTCATAAGATAGAAACATTTAAGCACATATGAAAACTCTCCCACTTTTTGCTTTTCATCTAGTTCTTCCCTTTTTGTTCATTTAAAGCAAATTTTGTCCATATAAAACTTCCCCTCCCCTTTTTGTTATATCAAAAAGAAGATCGATTCAAAGCTAAGGACAATGCAACAAGAGAAACAATTCAAAGCTAAGGACAATGCAACAAGAGAAACACAATCATGTATACCAAATGTTAAGTAATGAAGTTCAATACCAATTGTTAAAAATACACAACGAAGTTCAATCAAGAGTTCAATAGTATCATGTATTCGTTTAAAATCATTTAAGCACAAAGTCTCAAGCTCATGCGTAAAAAGAATACCAATTGTTATTAAAACAAATACCAATTGTTATCTTTATGCATATTACACATAATCAAACAATCATACATATGGAAGTCATTTAAGCACATACAAAAAATTCTCATACATATGAAAATATAAGCTCACTTATGAAATAGACATGAATACCAATTGAGCAATTAAGAAGAAAATGATCATATCAATTGTTATTACTAAATGTTAGTACACAACACTATACCAATTTTTAATATTTTCATGCCAATTGTTAATACAAAAGCATAAAAATATAGCAATATGCCCAATTCAAATATATTCAAGCATGTAAGCACAAGGTGGTATATTTATTATTGTTAAAAGAGATGGTTTAATTCAAAGATTCATACAAGGCAAACTTTTCAAGCATACATGACATAAAGAGATACCATGTGTCATTCAACTCATGTATGCCATCAAATTTAATACCAATAGATTTGAGCTTGTATAGCATAGGATTAACATTTACCTCCATGCTTACCAAGCTTTGTTGATATGCTCATTTGACTTTGAATCCTTCATACCAAATGTTTGAGGAAGTCCTTGAAGTATTAGGCTTGATTTTGATGAAGATGGCATGCTTTGTTTTCTTGTATTTGAAATGCAAGTGTAAGTTCTCCATAAAAGAATGTAAGCTTTATCACCATTTTACCTTGCATAGACTTAGAGAAAATCTTGGAAAATATATTCATTAGTAGCACCAAGATATCAAATATTATGAAAGTATATTCATTAAGCTTAAATGATACGAATTTTAAGAAATAGTATTCAATGAAAACCATTAGGCATTTAACTTAACAAAGGAAATTTTAAGCATATAAGATCAAGCTAAAACAATAAACATATAAGCATATATCTTGACCAAAGAATAGATGAACCAACAATCAATGTATTTCCATGAAGATCAAGGAGTTCATTATGCATAAATTTACAAGCATAAGTTATGAATTTTATCTTGAATTACCAATAAAGCACAAAGAGTCTGTCATATTGACTTTTTTACCGCTAGACGATTTTTAAAAACAACAGAGGGAGTCGCCACCAATATTTTTTCTGTTTAGGTGTGATTGGCCACCTAAGAAAATATATCTTTGAAAAAGAATTTTAAAATTAATTAAAACCTTTTTAAAAGATAATTTTGAAGTCCGCGATTGAAAACCAAAGAAAAATCATGACGGGTTCGGGAGTACGGTTACGCATGGGGAAGGTATTAGCACCCCCTGACGCCCGTTAAAAATGGTACCATTTGATCATGTGTTATCCTAAGCCCCGATTTAATGGACTCAACAGCGGTATTTAAAATTATTTCTCTTTTTATTTTTTTCTCAAAACATGTTTATTATTTTTTTTAAAAATGAATTGTTATTATTTTTTTTGAAAATGAAAGCGAACACAAATCTTTTATCGAGAACACTCATTAAATATTCCCAATACTCTTGGTGGTATTTAACGAGATCCTTTCACCTTAAGACATCTTAGGAATCACTACTGTGACGTCTTTCGAATTCCGTCGTCGACAAATCCGCATTCACTTTTCAAGTTTCCATTTCAAGATCATTTTATTTTTGGAATAATTGTGTGTGCATTGAAATTTCATTTTTGATTTTTTTAAAGATTAATAATGAGTTTAACAACAACAAAATAAAGTAAAACTAACAATAACATTAAATAAATAATAAAATACAAAATTAAATTAAATAGAATAAAGAAACAAAATAAAATTTTGACAAAATCAGAAGTTAAAAATGACTTGGACGAAACCAGAGTCGGGTAAGTGATACGGTCGAAATCATTAATTGACTGAAATGATCTAGATGAACCCAGGAATCGGTAAAGTGATCTGGGAGAAACCAGAAGTTAACTGAAATGATCTGGATGAAACCAGAAATCGAGAAAGCGATCTGGGCGAAACCAGAAGTCGACTGAAATGATCTGGACGAAACCAGAAAATCAAAAAAAGCGATCTGGGCGAAACCAAAAATTGATGATGACCTGGGAGAAACCAGAAGTTGGGAGATGACTTGGGCGAAACCTGAATTCGGATAATGACCTGGGAGAAACCAGAAGTCGGAAGATGACTTGGGCGAAACCAAAAGACGAAGATGACTTGGGCGAAACCAGAAGTCGAAGATGACCTGGACGAAACCAGAAGTCGAAAGATGACCTGGGCGAAACCAGAAGTCAGAAGATGAACTGGCGAAACCAGAAGTCAAAGATGACTTAGGCGAAACCAGAAGTCGAAGATGACCTGGGCAAACCAAAAGTCAAAAAATGACTTGGGCGAAACCAGAAGTCAAAAAATGGCTTGGGTGAAACCAACATCGAAGGATGACCTGGGCGAAACCAAAAGTCGGAAGATGACTTGGGCAAAACCAGAAGTCGGATAATGACTTGGGCGAAACCATAAATCGTGAAATAATCTAGACGAAATCAAAAATCAAAAAACGGCCTGGGTGAAACCAAAAGTTGAAAGATGACCTGGGCAAAACCAGTCAAGATTAATTCCTTATCTTTTGTGGCTTGGACGGAACCAACACCTGAAGTTGACTTGGGCGAAACCAAAGTCAAGATCAATTCCATAGCTTTGTGGCTTGGACGAAACCAGCACTTGAAGGTGACTTGGGCGAAACCAAAGTCAAGATTAATCGAAACATTTGATAGTGACTTGGGCGAAACCAAGGCTTAACTCTAAGATAAATTCCATGACATAATTAGCTTGGACGGAGCCAAAACCTGAAAGTGACTTGGGTGAAACCAAGATCGAGATTAATCTAAAATAAATTTCATTGAGTAGAGGGTTTAGATAAACCAATATCTGAAAGTGAAATGGACGAAACCGGAGTCAGGAATAGAATTAAAATTTTGACGGTGGCTTGGGCGGAACCAAAATCAAGACTGTCTAGGATGCAAAATTTGAAAATGATTTGGATGAAAACAATTTCTTGAATGACTTATACGACACCAACCTTTGAAAATGATATGGACGAAACCAAAAATCAAATGGGGGATTGACAATCTTTATGGAGACTTGGGCGAAACCAAAGTTTGGAAATGATAAAGCTTGAAAGTGACTTGGACGAAACCAAAGTCTGATTCTTGAAAATTTTCATGACTTTGAATTTTGCTTATCTCTCTAGTTGTTCACATTCTAGTTCCTTGGATGCTTATAACATCACTGATGCAACGTAATGATTGTTCCAATATCTTGATGCAAATGCGAATGACTCTTATCGAAATGTAAACGTCCTGTACAAAGGCGTAAATCTTATGATACACAAAAATGATGCAGATGCCCATGAATGATACAAGTGCAATGAACGATGCAGATGCTCACAAATGACTCAAATGCAAGCCAAAACCCTTTATCATTTCTGCGATTGATCCTCTTCCCAATTCATTACTATTCATATCATATTCTTCTTGATCTCTCTATATCATCTTGTCAATTAATGCATGTGCTAACTTTCCCTTTAGCAAAATCTTTTCTTCAACAAAACATTCTCATCAAAATTTGAAGACACGTCTTTTTCTTTCGTCTCAGAGAATAATGATTTATCCCGATAATTCTCAGCTTCTTGATCATGAGAACTCCTGTCCCTTTCCAAAACAATTTTCATTGGTCATTCACTTTCCGAAATGATTATCCCATATTGAAAAGCGCCCCAAAAAATCTTTGTCTTTTTTTATATTTCAAAACTGATTTTTCCAAAATGTGCTCATTTGTCGAAAACATCTGAGCCAACATTTTTCTCACAAAATGTGACATTCAACTTTTATCTGGGAAAGTTTTGTAACAAAAAAGGTGCATGCTTCTTCATCCGGGCTCGTTAAGTTTTAAAAACATGAATTTCATGAAATCAATTTTATGAAAAAGAATCATTTTGAAGTACAAACAAATTAAACACTTTTTCTTGTCCCCAAACAATGACATTTAGACAAGTGTCGAGACTGACCTTGACAGATCTCGAATTTTGGAAGGTCGTTTTGAAATATGAGAATGGTTCTTTAAAAATTTCAACGTCAATTCCCTCAAAAATCTCGAGTTTTGAACATAGTTGACAATCCTGTATGCTCATTGGTAGTACCATGGGTGGCTTTAAAAGTCTTTCTTTCTGCTCTAGACTGTCCTTTTTCGAGTTTTCAATTTAGAGCCTCACCTCTCTTTTCTATGCTTTCTTTTTTGTTGATTATTCCATCATGCATTTGAGAATTCAAAATTTCATCTAACGTGCGCTTGATAACTCAAAAGTATATCCTTGGCGAGGAGACAATGATTGAAGCCTCATGAAAATGAATATTCCTCAAGGTATAGACTCTTCAGTTCAAATAACCGTGTTTGATCAAAGTGGACTTTTGAGGTATGTAACGTAGTCCAGGGTTCGAGGTTATGAAAGAAAGGGAATGTAGGCCCAAATTATGTGTTTGAGGATGATCAGACCAGGGATCACTTCATTGTGAGAAAATATTTCATTTTTTATTTTTTATTTTGACATTTTATCATTGTTCATTGCCTTTTTTTTCACATCTTCATTTTTTCAAAACTTCTTGATACTATGCTTATCAAAATTTGCCCTTCGGAATAAGATATTCTTTCATTTTATTTGTAATAGGACTCAGCAATTCATAATCCTTGAAAAGATTTCTCATTCTATTTGCCCCTAGTGTGGGGTGTGATCCCTAATCAAGGTTTATTTGAAAAACAAAGTTCATCAAGCTCAAAGGGGTAGCAAGCGGATAATTTTTTATATTTGTGAAAGGAAAATGGAAGAAGGTCATTTATCATCTCAAACACAGTCTCCTAATTCGAAAAGTCATCCCTTGAAAAATTGGTTGAAAAAGTTCTCTTGGAATCATTCTAAACATTTCAAATGCGTAATGTCACACTCAAATTTCTTTTCATTTTTCTTTTCATTTTTTTTTTTGCAGCATGCTTTCATAATCTCTGCGATAATCCACATTCTTCACCATATTTTCAAATGATGCCCCCATTTTAATTTGCCACCAAACAGGAGTTCACGTGACAATGAAATTTTGGAAATATCTCAGATTCGAACTCCTAAGGTTAATGTTGAAAGAGCTGATTTTTTGTCCGAGTGAGATGAAATGTTATGGCATGAATTTTGGCTTTAGATGGTTTCTGTTCGTTCTTTGCACTCAAAAGGTGAGTCAAGCGTGACCTTGGCAGAACGAAAGGCGTCTGCTTTTTTTGTGTTCATTTCAAAGAGTTTTGTATTTGGAAATATCGGACAACTATAGCTCAATCTTAACACTGATCAAAATTTCCAAAATTTAGATTCTTTGAAAGAGTATCGTGTTTGTTTGATCTCCAAATGATTTTTTTTTTCATGTGAAACTCAGATTTGTTATCAATCTTTCGAAGTCCTTTATCACCTCTTATTTTGAAAAACATTTTTCTTTTCTTGCAATAACCATTTATGTGTTGTCTTATTCTCAAAAACTTTCATGCTTTCAAATAAATGTTATATGGCACAAAAATGCTTGAAATTAAAGTTGATTTGTTTCATGAAAATGTTTATATATGACAAGAGTTCTCATTCTCATGAATGCTATCAAGATAGAACTACCAACATCAAAATTTCCCTCGGCCGACATGTTTTTCCTTAGTCCAAAAATCCCTTAATGCTTCACTTAACCCTGCATGACCCTCTTTCCTCTATCAGCATTTACGCTTGCCTTACCATGAATAGGCAGCAAGTCCCCTTTGACTTTTAACCCTTGTTTAAAACTCCAATTTTCTAGCTTTGATGAGTGCTTGCGCTTTGCGTTTTAGTGACTGACAATTTTTCGTGGAATGGCCCTGAATTCCACAATAATAATCACAATATGCGTTCTCATCATACCAATCCGGATATGGGGGCTGAAGAGGTACCACTGTAATTTTGGTAAGGAGTTGTTTTTCAAAGTTGCGGCAATAATTCGGTGTAGGAAGAGGGAAGTGGATCAAACTGATCTCTTTCTCGGACTGCTTTAGGTTTTCTTTGATTGTTTTTGAAGTTTCTTGGTCGGTTCAATGGTCGAGGAGTAGGCACAAAAGTGGGTGCAGAGACAATGGCATTCATTTGTGGTTGGTAATTTGCGGGATAGATTGGCTGAGAAAATAGTTGATGAGGATACGAGTTATGGGAAATGTTGTTCATATTTGGATAGTAAGGGTGGTATGCAGGATAAGGTTGGTACAGAGCAAAGTTCTCCGGTACTCGATCTTCAAGACTGATGGCTTGTGCTTCTCTACTTTCTTCCTTAGCTAACCCTTCTTTCTTGGAAGCAACAGTATCTCTCATATCAATTTTCCCTCTTTTGAGCGCATTCTCAATCATTTCACCAGAAATAACCATATCCGTGAAATTTCTTGTGACATTACGAACCAGTCTGTCATAATACTGCGCCAATAGTGTACCGATGAACAATACGATGTTTTGTTTGTCACTGAGTGGTGGTTGCACCTGTGCTGCCAGATCCCTCCATCGTTGGCCATATTCCTTGAAACTTTCACTATGCTTCTTTTCCATATTCTGCAGTGTTACCTATCTAGTGCCATGTCGGTCATGTGCCTATACCGAGTCTTGAAAGCTTTTTCCAGATCTTTCCAAGAACGGATACGGCCCCGATCTAACTGATTGTACCATCTTGCAGCTGACCCTGTTAGATTGTCTTGGAAGCAGCGAATTAGTAATTTTTCATTGTTGGAGTGACCACCCATTTTTCGACAGAACATAGTAATGTGGGCCGATAGACATTTCTATCCGTCATATTTTTCAAATTCGGGGATCTTGAATTTTGGCGAAATCACCAAATCTGGGACCAAGCTGAGCTCTTTCAGATCCATATTCCCGAAATCATCCATTCCTTCCATGGCTTTGAGTCTCTCTTCCAACATATCATATTTCTGCCATAGCCTTGTGTCTTCCACTTGCTTTTCCACCTATTTCTTCAACTTCTCTTATTCTATCAGATCATCTAGATTTGGAACAATAACCGGGTCTGAAAGATAAGTTCCCGAGTTCAAACTAGCTGGCCCTTGACCTTGTTGATTGATGGGGCGGGCATGCCGAAATAAGCATAAGGTCGACATTTGAGTTTGGGGATGTGCATCATGCGACAATTGAGTTTGGGGAGGAGCGGACCTTGATAAGTAAATCGGATATTCGTTGTTGTTTGTTTGAGGTCGAGGTTCTCCTCTTATGATCGACCCTTCAGCAACCCATTTTCCTCGAGTCAATCTCGTCATCATTTCAATCATCTTGGCTATTTGCTCACGTGACTCCTCTTGAGATTTTGTTATCTGTTCTCGTGCTTCTTGCTGAGATCTGGCCAATTGTTCTTGTAATTCTCTTTGAACTCTTTTCATTTGTTCTGTTTGCGCTACTTGTTCAGTTTCTATGGCTTTATCTGCGGATAGGTATTGTATTAGTGTCGAATGAGTGATCTTGGTTTTCTTGCTAGCCTTCAAATCATGTAACTTTTTTCCGAGAGTAAACTTTCTTTAGAGTGCTCTTAAAGGCAAAGAGAATCTTATTTATCTTTCAATTTATTGCATGTATGCTTATGAATGAATGCATGTATGCTTATGAATGAATGCATGTATGCATGTAAATGAGAAAAAATATGAACATACTGTATAAAGAATTAAAGAATGGATTTTTTTCTTCTTTTTTTTTTTTGGTTTTTTTTTTACAACTATTCTTTTTCGACATCTTTTCCTTCTTTTTTCACATTTTCTCAAAAAGTCAAAACTAAAAAAAAATTACTATTGTTCACAACACTATTCCATCACAGAAATTTTATTATTATTTTTTTATTCTCATTTTATCAATTTTTTCTTCTATTTTCGTTTAATTTTGAAAATGTAAGAGCAATAGAAACATCTCTCCCCCCCTTTTTTTTTTAAAGATAATGATTAAAGAAAATACTTTATTTAAAAAGAAAAAATGAAATGAAAGAACTTTTTTTTTTAGTCCTTTTCTTTTTATTATAAAAGGAAGAAATTAAAATTTTCTTTTTCTTTAACTTTTTTTTTCAAAGAAAAAATGAATGAATTCTTTTATTTTGTGAAAATAAATTAAAAACAAACTTTTTTTTTTCCTTATATTTTTTGTGATTTTGTTTTTTGGAAGAAAACAAAATTAAAATTAAGAAACCATCATTTTGTTTATTTTGAAGAAGGAAAAAAATTCTTTTTTTTTTGTTTTTTTTATATTTGAAGATAAGGAAAAGAAATTTCAAATATTTTGAAAATAAAAATTTTAGAAAATTTTCTTTTTTTGAAAATGTACAAAATGTTTGGGAAAGAAAAAAGAAAAAAAATGAACTATAAATTTTGGACAAACACAAAGTAATTTACAAAAGACAAAAATAAAAATTTTAAGTGTTCAAGGTTTTTATTATTTTTGAATCCATACAAATTATGTTGGATATGGTTTCTTCCAAGAGTGTTCCCTCATGTGTCCTAATTTTAGGTAATTTCTACAAAACACGGGTATGGCTCTACCTAAGGTTGGCCTTTTAGGTTTTTTTCTATATGCTGGGTTCAAGTCCGAACCCAGGCTAAAAGGTTCCCAAATTGCTCCTCACTATCGTCCACGAGAACTAGTAAGACACCCTGATCCTCACCCATTATAGGCTTCCAACAGAAAGGGTTCAATTCGAGCGAGAAATTTTTCGCTAGCCCATGCAGAGATTATTATCTCACGAGAGCGTAGGTACTTTCTTTCTCTAAAAGCGTTTCGGTAGCCCATGCGGAGGTTATTACCTCATGAGAGCGTAGGTACTTTACTTTTTCCTAAAGGGATATAACTCGAGTATAGAGCTTATGTATGAAATGCACGTGTTCGTGTGTGAGAAGGAACAAGCAAACTTTTGACTATTTGTTTACGACCCTTTATTCTAAACATCCCATAATTATTAGAATTAATGAAAAAAATAATAAATAAAGGACATAATTAAAAAAACATTAATAAAGAATTATAAAATATCAAGACATAAATGCAAGCAAAATAAAGATAAAAATAATAAATTAATAACTAAATTAATAAATAAAGAAAATTAAAAATAAGAGAATTAAAATTAAAGAATCCACTAAATTGAGATTTTAAGATAACACATAATTAATTTATGGCTCGACTCTGAAAGTTTACCAGCGGAGTCGTCAAGCTGTGATATCGATTTTTTGACCGCTAGACGATTTTTAAAAACAACAGAGGGAGTCGCCACCAATCTTTTTTTGTTTAGGTGTGATTGGTCACCTAAGAAAATATATCTTTGAAAAATAATTTTAAAGTTAATTAAAATCTTTTTAAAAGATAATTTTGAAGTCTGCTATTGAAAACCAGAGAAAAATCATGACGGGTTCGGGAGTACGGTTACGCATGGGGAAGGTATTAGCATATCCACGACGCCCGTTAAAAAACAGTAACATTTAATCATGTGTTATCCTAAGTCTCGATTTAGTGGACTCAACAACGGTATTTAAATTTATTTCTCCTTGCATTTTTTTTTCAAAACATGTTTATTATTTTTTTTTTAAAAAGAAATTGTTATTATTTTTTTTAAATGAAAGCGAATACAAATTTTTTATCGAGAACACTCATTAAATATTCCCAACACTCTTGGCGGTATTTAACGAGATCATCTCACCTCAAGACATCTTAGGAATCACTATTGTGACGTCTTTCAAATTCCGTCGTCGGCAAATCAGTATTCACTTTTTCAAGTTTCCTTTTCAAGATCATTTTATTTTTGGAATAATTTTGTGTGCATCGAAATTTCATTTTTGATTTTTTTTTTAAAGATTAATAACGAATTTAACAACAACAAAATAAAATAAAGAAAAACTAACAATAACATTAAATAAATAATAAAATACAAAATTAAATTAAATAGAATAAAAAACAAAATTAAGTAACAAGCTAAAATTAATAACATGATGATAATAATAATGGCAACTACTTAAAAAAAATAGATAAATAATAAAAATGATAATCAAATAAATAAAAATAAAATAAATTAGATAGTGATAAAGAGAAATAAAAAGTGAACATAAACGAAAATAAAATTTACCTTTAAAAATTACGAAAAGTCGAGACTTGAATGCTAAGATTAATTCCTGAGAAGAAAAAAAATTAAGATTTTTGTTTCCTTAATTTTTATTTATTTATTTATTTATTTATTTATTTTTCTCTTTCTCTTTCCTTTTTTTTTTCTTTCTTTTCGTTTTGTTCCTCTCCTTCCTTCCTTCCTTTCCTTTCCTTTCCTTTTCTTTCCTTTTTTTTTCTTCATTTCCTTTCTTTTTTTCCTTTTCTTTTCTTTTCCTTCCTTTCTTTTCTTTTCTTTCCTTTCCTTTATTTTCTTGCTTCCTTTTTTTCTTTCCTTTCCTTTTCCTTTCCTTTTTTTTCTTCTTTTTTTTCCTCTCATTCTTTTCTTTTCTTTTTTCCTTCCTCTCTTCTTTCCCTTTTTTTCTTTCCTTTTCTTTTCCTTCTTTTCTTCTCTTTCCTTCTTTTCTTTTTTTTCTTCCCTACCACCAGAATCCGAGCAGGTGCGTAGACCCCAAGTCGAACCCGTGTCCGTGCACAGACCCTTTGCCCAAAACGTTATCGTTTTGGGCAACCTATATAACCCCCTTATTTTTTTCACTTTTTTCTTTTGTCTCTCTCTCTTCTTTCTCTTTTCTCTCTCTTTTCTCTAGGGTTTTCCCAAATTTTGGCAATGGCCGGTCGTGCTGCCGTCGCGTCGCCACCGTGCTCTGTCGCCAGTCGTCGCTCGTCGATGTCGAAAAAATCCCTAAAAAATCCTAAAAATTCCCCTAGCCCTCCTGAACATTTTTCCCTAACTAGTTTTCCCTAAATCTATCCTGAAACACGTAGATCTAACCTAAACAGAAACCCATTTTTTGTTTTTTGGTTTGGTTTTTTTTGGTTACTGATTTTTTTTTTTTTTTTGCTGTTTTGGTGTAGGTGTGGGTTGTTGTTGGATGTGGGCTCTTGGACGAGGGTTCTTGAGTTCTATTTGTTTTCTTTTTCTTGCTCTTTTTTTCAGGCCCTCTCCATCTCCAGGGGTAGCAGGGGGTCAGATGGTGCTTTTATGGTGGTGGGTGGCGTGTATGGGTGGTGGTTGAGTGTTTAGGGCGGTTGAGTATGTAGCTGATTGCTTGTGGAGGGTTGTTGGGGCAATGGCTAGGGTAGGGGGTAGCTGCTGCCAAGGGGAAGTGGCCTACTGCCTTGGGATTGGGGGCTAGGGTCGTGGCGTGTGGTGGTGGTTTGGGGCTGGCGGCTGCAAGGGCTAGGGTTTGAGGTAAGGGGGAAAGGGCAGGAAGCAGGCTTGGTTAGGTGGCCTTGGCTGGTGGTGGGCTTGCTGGGCCAGCAGGCCCAGCTTGTTTTTGCGTCGGGCCCCGAGTTCGATTCGGGTTTGACCCAGACAAAAATTGGTGGCTAGAGAGTCAATATATATCAAGATTCTTTCCATAATCATGCCATTTGATTTGTAAAATTATTCATCAAGAGTGAATTCATACATATAAGCACATAATGATTCAAGAAATAATGTCAATCATGATTGGGAAATCATAAAATTGAAGCATGTAGAGCAAGATCCCATTAAAAATGAGGAAAGTAGTATTTTTTCCCAAAATTGGCTGACGGGATCGATCCTCTTTGAATGAGAAATCGATCCTTCCCCTGTTTTCCAGCAAAAATCAATGCATTTTTGTAATTTTCTAGTTTTTGATATCAAATAAGGATATGTGATGTTTTTAATCAAAAATAAGACTTGTAACATGTTAAAAACATCATTTGAGACTTGTAAGAACATGAAGTTTGGATACAAAATAAATTTTAAAACAATTTTTGAAAAGGTTTTGCAAATAAGTCAATTTGGTCTTTTTGAAGTATGTGACTTAGTTGGGACAAAGTTTATGCAATAGGACAACTTCCAACATGTTTGAAATATGCATGTAAACATGACAAAAGCACATATATTCATCAAATACAATATCAAGTTTTCACTAGTTCAAAGCTCGATATGTGTAAATGATACCAAATGTCATATTCAAATTCCTTGATGCCAAAAGTTATTGAGACAAGTTCACAAACATATTCAATAATTAATAGACTTGTCCAAACCTTAAAAACATATTCATATGAGCGAATTTCATGATCAATCACTTTAGGCCTTATAAAAATCATATAACAAAATAGCATTCAAAAGGCAAAAAGTTTGTTAAAACGTATTCACGGCACAAAATTCATTCAAGCAAGTTTATTTATACACAACATGATAGAATAGATCAATCAAAGCTTAATATACTCAAGATTTTAATTTTTGGTACCTTAAAACCCCATTTTTGCTTGAAAAGGCCTAAAAGTAATATCAAAACTTGTTAAGCACATTTTTAATCAACTTGAACCTTTTCAACAAGTTTCAAATGATAAAACAAAGTTGTTCAAGTGATCATGTGGCCTTAGAAACAAGGAAATCAAAAAAATCAACTCTTGGAATCTCATTTTCCTTGAAAATGCTATTAGAATGGGCAAAATATTAGGAAAACATTTTAAATCTCTTTAAACCATTTGCAAAGGTTGTATATCACAATTTAAAAATGTCCAAATGGTTTTTATGCCAATATTTTCTCAAAAGCAAGATTTTTCTTTGTAAGCTCTATAAATCATCCAAAATTTGCATTTAAAACTTCAAGAATTAAGAACATTGCAGGTTAATCAATTTTATTTGTTTGATTAAGTTTAAAAGAATGAACCTAAGATATTCAAAGACATTTTGCACTTAATAACTTGCCAAAACACAATTTGACACTTTAAGGCTGAAGTTTGTAAAAATAATTTTCAAGGTAAACTTGAAATCTCAAAATCATTAAGTTTTGAATGCTCCCCCTAATGATGTGCATAAATAGCATTCAATTATGGAAAGCACAAATCATAATTTTTCAAAGCATGATACCATCAAAATCAAACATTTATGCATAAGGTCATGCTTAAGCTAATGCTCACAAAATAAGTATATCTCAAGAAATATTAAGCTCACTAAGCATGAGAATATACTTATATTTACATAATCAAACATTCAAGATCAAAGACAATAGCATGTTCAAGATTATACAATTCAAAACATGTGTAATATTGAACATTTGCATAATCAAAATTTATCAATGAAGTACTTCAAGAGCAAAAAAATATATATATATATTCAATTAGGCTCATACTTAGTTCAAGATGCATCTCAAAACATGGATTTTCATTAAAATACTTTGCATCAACAAGATAAATCAATGAATTCAAAATAATTAAGCACCAAATAATTAAACATGAATAGGCAACCAAATTACTCATCCAAAAAGCTTTTAAGCAAATAGGCTACCCATTTTTCGTTTTGTGTGTCTAGAGCATCGAACCAAAACATTTTGTTCCTCCTTGCTCTAACACACCTTCAAGAGACAACTATTTGGATTTTGGTATCCAAATTGCTTTGGGTCCTTGAGAGTTAGTCACTAAGTCTCTTATTCCTTTTGGAACCCATACTTGCCTAACTCTATATGGAATCTTTTTCTTAATAGGACAAGTATGTGTAGTATTAGCATGATAATTACAATAAACACATTTGGTCATTTTGGAGTGTAAAGATTTTTCAAAAATTAATTTTTTTTTTTATTTCTTAAGTTCTCAAGTTTCATTTTCAATTCAAAGTTATCTTTTTCCAAAATTTCAATTTTCTCATTGGAAGCATCAAAATTCTTTTTCAAATATTTGTTTTGATTTTCTAAGTTAATCTTTATTTTCAACAAAAATTCATTTTCAATATTTAACTTTGAAATCATTTTCTTGTATTTCAAATTCATTTCCTCAAATTCCATAACTCATCAAAAGCATCTTGTAATTCATCAAATGTATAAGAATTTGAATCACAAGGTGAGGAATTTACCTTGGGCTCTTCAAGAGCCATGAGACATGACACATTTTGGTTTGAGGGGTGGCTTTCACTTGATTCCTCATCTCTATTTGCCTTTTCACTTGTTGAACATTGATTTTCACAAGGCTTTTCTTCAGTTTCTTTCTCTTTCTTTTTGTCCCCATAGAGTTCCTCAAGTTTTTTTCATATTTCCTTGGAGGTAGCACAAGAGGAGACCAAGTTGAGATTGTCATCATTTAGTGCTTCATAAAGAAAACTCATGGCCTTTGCATCATCTTGCAATCTCTTCATGAGTTCATCATCATTAGAGTAAGCTCAAGACCATTTTCAACTACCATCCAAGTTCCAATGTCATGTGCCATCAAAAAGGCCTTCATCTTCAAGTTCCAAGCCCAAAACTCATGTTCTTCCAACTTTGGGGCCTTGAGGATATTCTCATCACATTGCATCATTCTTTAAGCTTTGAAAATTATTTTTTTCTCAAGGTTGTTATGACATACAAAAGAGACCAAAGCTCTGATACCAATTGTTAGCTCAAGTGGTGATTAAATCAAGAGGGAGTGAATTGATTTCTTAAAAATTAATTAAGAAATTAAAGCATAAGTAATGAAATTGAAAATTTTAAATAATATACTTAATTTGGCAAGTAAATATGCAAATAAAAAGAGTAGGGAAAGAAGATCAAACACAATCGATTTATAGAGGTTCGACCTTGTGCCTACGTCCTCTCCCTTAGCCTCACTTGCCAAGGAGTTACCAATTCACTAACTTGAATTGCTATCTTTTCAAGGACAAGGTATAATCTTCACAATCCTTATATTTTATGTAGGATTAGATAGCAATCTCTTCCCCCTATCTTTTCAAGGCTTAGATAGAACCTCTCTACCTTTTAAAGACTAAAGTAGAAACCTCCCTTTGTACAAAAGATTTTGTGTAAACAAGATGAACCTCTAGTAGGCTAGGTGTTTACATGATTTAGCACAAAAAATAGAGACTATACAACGGTGCTTTTACAAAGGAATACAAGAGAAATGGAAGGACTAAGCTTAAGACATTGAAAAACACTTGAAAGCTTGAGAGAGATGAAAAATATGAATTTGATATTTCTCTCTTGGTGTCTCTTGCTCTTGGAAGTGTTAGAGAGTCCCTTTAATACCTTGGATATGATTTATGACCGTTTGACATTGATTGAGATGGAAAAGAGCCGTTGGAACTTCAAAAAATCATACTTAAAAAACTGCCCAGCAGGCATGGATGTATGGAATCAATCCTCTACACGAGGGGATCGATCCCCTACTTGTTCCAATTCAAAAATATGACCATTGGATCATGAGGGATCGATCCTCTCCTTGTAGGGATCGATCCCCTACTGCCCTGCCAAGTGAAAAACACCTTTGACTTGCATGGGATCGATATCGATCCGGGATCGATCCAGCCAAAAATCTTCACTAAGGGATCGATCATCTCTTCAAAAGATCTCCCAAAAAAATGTTTTCTTTGGCTTTGAAAAGAGGTTGACTTGTCTCAAAAATGTTTTGATCATAAATATACATTTAAGAACATGTATTTTTGAAAAAACTAAGGAGTTCAAAATATTTTAATACTTTCCAAAATATTTTCAAAATAGTTAAAAGAAAAATGCTAAAATGAAAACATTAATTATCAAGCTAATTAAGCTTAAGATTTTGTCATTTCAAAATTGAGATCATTCAAAGCTAACAAACACGAATAACCAAATTTAATTGATTTGGACAAAAAAATGTTCATTTAGAATTATAAAATCGTAACCCTTAGTAAGTATGTATCTATAAAAAAACTCAAGGATTTGGACATTTGGTAAAGTGACCTCATTTTATAAGTGATTAAAATTCAGTAATTGCAGAAATCAATTTTGTAAACCTAAATTCTAAATCTTAAATCACTAGCATCAAAATAAACTGGAATGGTGCCTGCTTTGAATGGGCTCATTTTTAAAAAAAATTATATAAAAAAATTAAATTAAATTATATAATATAATAAATAATAGTATAATTTTTTTTAAAAAAATAATAATATTAAAAATAAAATAACAAAAATATAAAATATAAATATTAGATTAATTAAAAATTAAAATTGATAATTAAAATTTTTATTTATACTTGAATGTTATAATCGACTATAATATTTATTTATGAAAAAGAAAATTGTATGCAAAGTTACTTAATTGTATAACAACAATTAATTTTTCATAAAAATTATTTTAAAATTTAGTATTTGACAAAAATATCATTTCAATCAAATATTTTCTCTCTTTCTTAAATTCCACTTACAAATAAAAAAAAAAAATCATAACAACACACCACAAAATAAAAAACACGTCACGTTTTCATGAATCACATGACAAACAAGAAAATAAAAATATAGTAAAAAATGTACTTGTTGTAAGTAGTGTTTATATAATTATAGATCCAAGTAGAGTATAATTGAGAAACCTTTTTTACGTTTTATTATTTATAGATTTTTTTAATGTTGATTTGGCTAAATTTTTATTTTAATATTATTATTATATTTATTAGTTATTTTATTATGATTATAAATAAAAATAAAATTAATATCAATATTTTTTTTTCCATTATAATTATTAGATAAAAATAAGATAAAAGAAGTTATCATGTGTAGACTTGTCTATCGGTCGAGCTCGATCTCGACTCAATTTTTTTTTTTAAATTGGCTCGAAAGTTCATTTTATTGTTAACAAAAATATTAAAAATTTATTTTTATATTTTATAATTAAATTTAAATAAAAACTTTTATTTAATAAATAATAATTCAAATTATTAAAAAATTTATCAAATCCAATTCAATTTAAACTTATCAGATAGCGACATATCGAATCATGTGCCGTGTAAATAGCTCGCAAAACGTGTCAAATGATAAACCCTTTTGGGTTTTACATCTATATCTATATACAAAAAAAAATTGAATAGATGATATAAAACAAAATTAAAGATGTTTATATAATTTACTTTTTTTTTAAAAACTATCTCACATTATCTCATTAGATAACTTTTTTTATTTAAAAGCCTCACATAACATCATCAAATAAATTTTTTTATTTAAAAAAAATACCTACATCTTATATTATTAAATTATTTATTTCAAAATATATATTTTTAACTTATCATTTTTTTAATTTTTCACAAATGTGTGCAATATCTAGTTTAACTAAAGTAAGTATATATAGTATACACAGACACTAGAATAAGCCATCGACCAAATTTCCGACAGATGAATCACGATTTTTCAGCCTCAAAAGCGCCAAAACAAGAAATGTGGTGGCGAGAAATCACCCCGTCTGAATTTGCCAGCCTTAAACCACAGGCAACTTCCATTGCCATCATCGGAATGTCAGTAAGATGATTAAAGTTTAGTTTTGATAATTTAGGATTAAGATTAGCCAAATTTGTATAGTCATGCTGCTAGCTGCTTCATTGCATTGGTAATAGAATTTTTCAATCCCTTATAAATTCTATACTCAGTAACTCCTCAAATTAAAGGGTTCCATCATCTGCTGCTGCATTTGATCTGCCATGTCCTCCTCTCCTGCTCGCCGTTGTGTTCTTCACTATCTGCAAATTACAATGAAGTTCTTCAGATTACAAAATTTTTTCTTGTTTCATCTATTTCAGTTTAAGTATACCAAGTTATTTACTGCGAATTTGGATATTTATCACATCTTCAAAAACCTATTGAGTGAGCAAATAATGCCTACCCGAAATTTAATCCATTTGATTAATGCAATTATTCTTAAATGGTGACATTCAACCCGTCTAAAGTTCGAAATTTAACATCTATCATTTCTTTTCCTCTCTTTCGTAAAAAAATAAATAAATAAATAAATAAACCACCAATTTTGCCTAACCACAGCACTCTCCTTAATCAACTAGGCCCAGTATAGTCATGACCTAACGATCCTAACCTAGCTTCATTCTCTCTCTGGGACATTTGCAAACTGCTATTACTATTACTTTAGTTTGAAATTGAGAGAGAGAAAAAATGCTCCAGCCACCAGAAAACTTTCAAAGGCAAATCAGACATGCAGGAAAGACTAGCCAGGGTTTCATATCCACTTCCAACATTTTATGGTATAATAACCAAAGCAAAGCAAAGCAAAACAAATATCTGATAGTGGCAATGTGGGCTCACCCCACATACCTCATTAATGATAAAGCTTTATAAAATGTGCATTTTGTGTTAAGAATTAGACATGATTGATAACCTAATTGCTTCCATCCAAGGGCGAATTATGAGGTGAAGATAATATTATGTGATGTTCATGAATGATGATGATGTTATGTGATGGTCATGAATGATGATGATGATGTTATGTGATGGATGGTGATTGGATTGATGGGGGGATTTTGACAAAATAAAAATTTACTTGTCTAAGCATCTGATTCTCATTCTGCAACGTGGACAGCCTCTCTTCAAGCTCAGAGTTCTTCTTCTTCTCCAAGTCTCTAACTCTGGTCTCAAGCTCATTCAACTATGCTTTTTTTCCTCAACAACCTTCTCAAATGGCAAAAGAAAACCCAAAATTACCCAAATGCCACTGGCCCCATTTGAAAACGGCTCAAAAAATGAGCAAAACTGTAATATCTGGATGAACCCACAGTATGGTCCAAATCCTACCTTTTTAGGCGCTTGTTTTCTTTGTCCGCTGGGCTCCTCCCTCTCTTTCCCTGCCCACCCTCACCTGATGGCTGAACCCGGTCCGGACCGGCCAGAGAACCGGCTTCTCGACTGGCAGCTGGAGCTGCAGACGCTTCTCCACCTATCTCAGGCACTCTCCGGATCTCTTCATCACTTTCCATACCTTCAAAAAACAGTTTGGATTTTTAAACCCAAAAGGATCAAAGAATCGTTTCTTCTTTCCTTAAAAAGAAAGCAATGTTACGAATGAAAATGCTGTTGATCTCGATGGATTTTCTCGAGAAAAAAAAGAAAAAAAAATACCCAGTTGAGAAAGCTAAAAACTTTATAAAACCATCTTCTACTACAAAACCCAGATGGTAACTTTTTCAAATAAGGAAGAAAAAAAATCATCAAGGACCAAAGATAAGCCATTTTTTCTTGAAATTTTAAAACTTTAATGTAACAATACCTTCTTTGAATCTTTCACTACTTGAAGGCAAGGAACTAGCTGCAATTGAACTCGTTGGTTGTTCTTGCATTTTTTTCTATAAAAAATTAATTAAAAAAAATAGAGAAAAGAAATAGTACTAATAAAAAAAAGAAATGAGAGATTTTCTCTGTTTTTTTTAGTAAGAAAAAAGCGGGATATCATATACGTATTAATGTTAAGCCTTAAATATAAAATTGTGCTGTAGTATACTTTTTTTTAATTTTGATATTTATTTTTTTTATTTTAATCGAATATTTATAATATAATTTTGTATTTCAAGTATTCTATTTGAATTCGATTGAGATTAAAAATTATATTATAAATATTTGATTAAAATTAAAAAAAAAAAATTAATATTAAAATGAGAAACAAC
Organism: Fremontodendron californicum; assembly: GCA_030761205.1. Classification (NCBI taxonomy): domain Eukaryota; kingdom Viridiplantae; phylum Streptophyta; class Magnoliopsida; order Malvales; family Malvaceae; genus Fremontodendron; species Fremontodendron californicum. The sequence goes on from JAULJL010000045.1 coordinate 5,747,737, forward strand.
GTATAATACAAGGCAATCAAATGTTAATGAGGAATAAATTAAAAGTGTGTTGCAGAAGAGTGTTAGCCGTTGGATTTGTTTTAAATCCAAGGGTTGTGAGTGAGAGCGCGTGGAGGTATGTGAACCGTTTGATTGAGATTTGATCGGACGGATGGGTGAGAGTTGAGAGGAAGGGGATCCAATGAATCGGGTCCACATTATGTGCTGGCTGGCTGAGACTGCTGCCCATGTTTCTCCACTTTTGCAAAAAAGTGTTTTTGTTTTTTTAATTCAATAAATATCTATGGCTTTCTATATGAGTTCGTTTTTAAAGTACTATCACTATATAGATTTTATATATTAATACCGAATTTTATATTGATATTTTATTAAAAAATTAATTTTTAATTTTAATCATTAACTCCTAATTCTTAACTCTACTCTTAATTCTTAACCCTAATCACTAACTCTTAATCTGATAAGTGACATCGTAAAATGCATTAATAATATATAACCTTATACACTGACAGTGCATTAAATATTAATCCTTTCTATATTTGGGATGTTCACATGCACATAATGGTGAGATTTTGATTAAAGTAAATGAAAATAAATAAATAGTATATATTATCTTAAACTTTGAATTAGAGCTGTTTATGAGTCGGTCGAGTTTAGATTTGAGTCTAAGTATGATATCAACATTACATATATTTATTCAAGTTCTTTTAAGTCCGTTCATTTTTTTTTTAAAATATTTAAATAAATATATTACTTTTTATTTAATTTTTAGTAATTTTAATTTTTTTATTAAATTCTAAATATGAATAACTTAACATATTTTTAATTGTTTACACTATATATTATATATATTTTTTATATAATATAAATTACATAATATAGAAAAATACAAAAATAATATAATCATGAAAAATGAGTCGAGACAGGTTGAGTTCGGGCCTTAATTGTTGGATCCAAGACCTGGCCCATTTTTCAAACGGTTTTTATTTTTTTTGCCCAAACTCATATTTCGGACCTAATATTTTTGTCTAAATACTCCCAAATATCGGACGAGTATTTGAGTTTGGACATATAGCCCGATTCTTAAACAAATCTACTTCGAATCAAATATCATTTTAATTTTTATATTTTTAAATGTCACTTGTTATTTTCTAAACTCATAAATTCATAATGTTTTGCTCTTTTTGTTAGTTTTAAATTTTAATGTCAATTAAGTACCGAGAAAGTGTACAGAAATGCAAAAATCAAATGCATTAGGGCATGCAGAGGGGTAATAACCAAGGTAGTCAATTCCTTAGCAGTGGGCGAATTATTTTTATATTGGTATTAGTACATATCGATATTGATATGTTTCAGTGTACTATTTTGAGTTTATTGATATTTTTCAAATATTTTTTATATATCTATATGAATAACCTATTTACAAATTTTTATAATAAAATATATATTATATATATCTATTGCATGCATATATATATATATATATATGTTTTTATGTAAATATAAATTTTAAATATTTAATATATAAAAAGTTTAAACATCAAATAGGTAAAATAAATATTAAAATATTAAAAAAATATATAGTAAATTATTATTAATTATGTTTACTAATCTAATTTAATGAACATGTATTATTTTAAATATAATTATAAAAAATAAAAATGATCATGACAAAAAATATTAAAACTAATTTAAAAAATCAAATAAGTGAATTTTTAAAAACAAAATTAAAAAAATCAAAATATTATATCAATCGGTACGGATCGGTACCTACCGGGACAGATCAGTATTGACCGATAGAGACCGGTATCTACTGGTATGGACGATACAGGGTGAAATCACAATCGGAAGGAAATTAAAAGTTGAGTGTACCAATTCAATTAAAAAGTAAAACGTTTCGACCAATATCATTGGTACCGAAACGAAACGGACCACCAAGGTAATAACACCAAGCCAAACAATGAAAGAATACGGAAATTGGTTACAAATTTGCAATAAGAATGTCCCAAAACTGTTACTGTAATTAATTAATTGAGCTAATAAGACAAAAAAAATTCCCTACAATGTCCCAAAACTCAATACATATATATGCCAAGAAAAATACACTGATAAAGAAATATGTGCAATTTTATCATATAAAAAGCCCCACACATTCAATTTTTTTGAAAACTAGTATTGAGAAAGAATCTAATATACCTAATTAATGAAGCCAGGCCCAACTGCTGCAAAAATCCATGTTAATTAGCTAGCTAGAGAGATAAATTAGATCCATAATTATATAGGTATAAAGGAGACGCAATTTGATAATTTTTTGTAAAAAAAAATTAAATATTGAAATTTGAAATTTAAATTTATTAAATTTCAGTTTTTAAAAGTGATTGTATGAATAAATTGAATTAAGATCTTAATTTAATATATATATATATATATATATTGACCTATATATTGACCAATTTATAAATATTGACAGATTTGGACGGAATTTGAAACTCATATTTTGAATCGGATCGAACTTAAATAAATATATATAATATTATACCATACTTAAACTCGATCCGAACTGATTCGACATTGTAAGCCGAAAGGAGCTCCACTTCTAATTATTTCTCAGTCTCTCAAGCAAAGCAAGAATGAGAGAAAAAAAAAAAAAAAAAAAGAAAAGAAAGAGAAGTATATGCATATTCATGCATTGTTTGGTGAAGTAATGAATAGTTGGAGCATAGCTAGCTAACTAGCTGGGGTTGGAATTTATTAAAGGGTTTGGTTCTGCATAGATCTGCTCATGGGTCGGACAGTTCACTCCGTCTGACAGGTTTGATCCGTATTGGTCCAGGCCTGAACAGAATATTTGTGATCAGGGCCGGCACGATTCGGCCTGGATCACTGTTCATACATTAAAATAATATTATTTTTTAAAATTTAATTATAAAATATATAACAAAATATTTTTTTTTGTATATGGTGAATAGTAACTTCGGGCCCACCCAGGACCGGCCCTGGGTAAGGAAAGAAGAAACAAATCGGGCCGCGATCCGGCCCATGAACAGGTCTAGTTCTGCCTAGCTACAATTTTTTTTCAGTGTGAAGTAATTATTTCTTAGGGGTGAGAATTAGAGGTGTTCATGGGTCGGGCCTATGTTTGGTATCAACACCATATTTGCTTGTCCAAGCCCACTCCGACCCAAAATATGGTCCTCAAGTTCTGTCCAATCCAACTCATATTTGTAAATGAATAGTCCAAACCCGTTTAGGCCAATCCATATTGTTTTTTATTTTTTTTCAAAAAAAAAAATTTATTTTTATTTAATCTTTAATAATTTTATATATATTTTTTTATTAAGTTCTTAATGGACAACTTAACATATTTTTTAATGTTTACACTATAATATTATATATATATATTTAATTTTTATATGATATAAACTGCATAATATATATGAAAATAAAAATAATATATTATATAATTAAAAAATAGAATCGAGCCGGGCTCGGGCCTTGAATGTTGGAGTCAAGGCCCAGCCCATTTTTTAAACGGACCTCATTTTTTTGCCCAAACCTATTTTTCGGACCTAATATTTTTGTCAAAGCCCTGCTAAATATGGACGTACCTTCGAGTTTGAACGGATAGCTCGATCCTTGAACAGGTCTAGTGAGAATCGTCTTGGCCTTTTTTAGGGAAGTGAATTAAGACAGGATTAAACCATATGCCAGTAAAGTAATGGATCACAAATTAATGGTTTAGCCTCCAACTACCCCTTTTTTCATGGCTCATTAAACGGATAGTACAAAGAATGGACAGTAGCTAGTTAGTCTTAAACTTTATTTTTGTATATTATATATATTAAGTATGAAAAATCGATGAAATTTTTTCGACAAAATTAGACTAGTTATTTAATCTATGTTACCGGTTTTTTTTATTAGTTCTACAGATTTTCGATTTTAAGATACAAATCTAACTGAATAAATAATCGATTATCAATTAAATCGATATCTAACTGAATAAATAATCGATTATCAATTAAATCGACCCGATCGATCTAATTTTTTCAACATTGATTTCACATCAATTATGACAATATGCAGTAGGGTACTGTTTCTTCATACCAGCTGAGCCTAGAAGTTTCTGTTTCTGTTTACCTTTCCCTTTCAAATAAGTTTTATGTAATTTTTGTATGCAATGAGACCATTAAAAATTGAATGTAAGGTGCAGAGATTTTCATCTGCTGCCTTGTCTTTAAAATTCCTAAATGAGATTCATTAACTGTAAAAGGTCATGGTTTCTAAACTGTCATCAATATCCCTCCTCCACAAAGGGCATCCAGTTTCAAAGTTTCCAATTTTGGACTAAGAATATAGGAATGCAGGAAAAGCCAAAAATATATAACTTTTTCTACGTTGGATAAAATTTGAACCATTTATGTGGAACAAAACATGAAATTAAAGATTAATCCAACTGATGCCAAAGAGAATTATTGTATGAAAATGGTACAAAAGAAGATTTGTAATAATATGAGGAAATAAGATAAAAAAAGAAAAGAAAAGATCAAGAGCTTTCATAAAGTAAAACACTTGCAATCCTTTCACAGTTTAAATAAATCCCTTAAAAACACCACTTTACATTAACCCCTATATTTTGCAACTAGTATTTGAATGAACCTATTAATGGTTGTCAATGGATTTCATGAAAACAGCAAACACCATTTTCCTGTTCAGTCAGCACTACATTGTTCATTTTTAAGCACTAAATATATAAATTATTCAAGTAAAACATAGTTAAAAGTGATATTAGTATTTCAACAGACAACCTGGTTATGTTACTCGGATTCGGGTGTGAGTGTCGAACAATGGTATGTGTTCGACACGGGTATGTTCAATTTTTTTCAAGATTTCCATATATTTGGAGAGTTCTTGGAGATCATATCCCCATATTCATGTCTGGATATGTGTCGGATCCAAATACTTCAAAAAAAATGAAGAGTTGGAGCAACATAGCAACCTGGTACTTCATAGGAAGTCTTAACTAACCAAATCCATCTCGAATGAAACAAGCAATATGGGGTTGTTAAGGAAATAAAGATCATTTACATTTTCCAGAGAATAAACATAAACACAAAGTTGCATAAAAAACACACTCATTATGGGAGCTTTGGCTTTGACACTGTTACATTTCAGTTCCTTTTAGTGAGCCTAAGAAGCACATAAAAAGGCACCAAATGTCTGATACAATGTCTTATGTAATGTTCTAGATGCCAAATATACAGATTGTTTTCAATTCGAAAAGACTGTTTCAGAAACAGACCTCCGATATGGCCGGTGATGCTCAGGAACTCCATCCTCATTGCGCTTATCCTCGAACCATTTTACAACTCTTTTTCGGGGCAAATTTGTTACTTGCACGATGCTGCTAACCATTGCATTCTGCATTGTTCATAAAGAGAATGCACATGTGAGATTATGCTCCCAGCTTGCAACCTTTTAATGGAAAACAGCCATGAAAAATACAGCACTGCTTCCCAAAACAATAAACATATCAAAATCAAACTCAGGGATAAAAAGAACTCGGTAAAATTAGGCTCCACCAACCAGGCAGCATAATATAGTTAGAAATAAGTATCATAATAAATGGATGGCTTCTAAAGAGACGTTGTCTCTCCACTGATTTGAATCTTAATAGTAGAAAGAAACTGTGGAATTACTCAAATGTATTAGTTTTCTGAACTTCCAAAAGCAACAAATGTAATTCCCCTTAGTTCAAAAGTACCCTTAAATATCAATTTTCAACAATGTTGCTTCCAAAATCAATTCCAATCCTTGAATAATATTTGCATTAAATCACTCAATTTCACTGTCAAATGCCAATACACAAGGTTTATGATTAACCTATGTTACTCGGACTCGGGTGTGAGTGTCAGACACGAATATGTGTCCGACATGGATATGTTCAATTTTTTCTAAGATTTTCATGTATTTGAAGGGTTCTTGGAGGATCATATCCCCATATCCATGTCTGGATATGCGTTGGATACGGTTACTTCAAAAACAATGAAAAGTTGGAGCAACATAGCGATAAACTACTCAGACACTCACATTGATTTACATAATGATTAATTTAAGAACATAGATAAGTGGTAATAACAAATATGATTTTTCTTCAATTGCACAAACTTTACTTACAGTAGGCCGCTTTGATCTTCTATAAACTTTTTCAAGGGTTTCAACTTGCACTTTTTTCAGTCTCTTTTGGGCAGACCATCTGTGTTGCATCACATGAACCGGCTCTTTAACCTTGGGCTCATGTTTCACACTATCCTCTGTTGTCTCAAAAACAACAGTTTCTATATGTTTGGTTTCAAGCACCGCTTCCCTCTTAACAGGTTCATCAGGTAAAGTAGCACTCATCATTAGAAGCTCCGGAGGAGGCTCACGGAGCAATTCGAGGACCACAGCCCTATCAAGACATAGTTCTGCAGCAAGAGTTTTAATCTACAAAAGCAAAAAAGATAAGCATTCGAACTAAGAATCTCATTTGAATAAGTTTTATATTATCTAGTATGTTTTATGAATATGAATGATATATGTTCTCATTTGATCTAATATAAGTTATTTAGAAACCTTTTGGGCATTCCAATACTAGGATGTCGGAAATACCCCAAATTTGGTTTTGTTCCGTTGATCCGTGCTCATTTGGGTGTTATTTCCTTAACTATGGTTAGATTACTTGCTGGGCTTTGTGGCTCATTAAATTATTCATCTTTTTCAAATTAAGGTCGATGTGTTGGCGTTCTCTGCGAAGGTTTTCGTGGAGATGTTTTGTCTGGACATATTGGACCCCCGTTTGGCTTTTGGTGTTGTTCTTGTGTATTTGAGGTATAACCTCATTTGAAACAGCTTATTTTGTTGTAAATCAGTAAAATTGGAGATGTAAACTAAGTATCTATGACCTAGTTGTGTGGGTTGTTTAATATACTAAGTGTTTAACCTTGTATAATATAAGTTATAGTTTTGTTCTTTAAGAACTCTATGAGTATCTATCTTTATACAACTATGTTCAATATGAGATCTTAATTATGGTTAATTTGTATATTTTGAATCCTGGGTATATGATGTGATGTCTAATAGTATGACTTATGTTGCGTTTGACATTTGTTGGCATTACAAAGCAACAAGTTTCAATGCTGGTGACAAGATTGCATGAACAAGAACCACAATCAATGAAACAAGCACGATTCTTTCCACAAAGAAGCGAACTTTCTTCTGGCAAACTCTTCAAGCATCATTCTAAAGGTCACATTCAAACAACCCAGAAAAAAAAAACAAGAAATTTTGCCAAACCCAATCAAATTTCAGATAAAAGTAACATCTTGGTTATCCAATTTCAATGTATTGGTTCACTTTTTGCAGTGATAAATGCAGTATATAAACAACTTACACTAGTTTTACGGCGGCCAACATTGAGAGCAGCAGCCAATCTTCGAATCTGCCAATTCTTAAGCTTCACAGGCCTTTCTTCTTCTTCTTCTTCCTCCTCCCCCTCTTCTTCAGCATCATCCGGGGTTGAAGTAAATGCTTCAAAATCGAAATCCCCAAGTGCTTCCGCCAACTCAGTTGCAAGCCTATCGATGTCTTCTTCCTTTATCTCATCATCATCGTCATCATCATCTTCCATATCTGAATTATCATTTTTAAGGTCTTCTTCCAGCTGGCTGAACAGTGCTTCAAAAGGGTCTCCATCAAAATCATCCTCCTCCACTAATCCTTTCTTCTCTTTCTTTACTTTCTTTTTCTTCAAAGAAGAAGTGGTTGCAGGGGTGTTGTTTCGGCGGCGAGAGAAAGCCAGCGTAGATGGGCGAGGAGACTGACGTGCCAGCAGAAGATTGAAAGCTCTCGGTTGAGTTATGGAAACGCGTTCGCTGCAAGAAGAAGATGGCAAAAGCCGTAGAGACATTGAAGAGTTCACTGACAAAGCAGAAGCCATTGAAGCAAAACTCAAAAATCTGTATCGGAAAAGAGTAGAAAGAGGGTTTATGGTTTTATATGATTTTTAATTATCCATTCGGTTGGGGCGGTGAAGAAAAAACCGAACCAAATTATGTTCACGATCTTTTGTTAAAAAAAAAAAAAACGATCGAATTCTATCCCGACTCGACCGATAAATGGTAAGTAAAGTAAAGCCTACCGTTCAGGATGACAATGGAATGGAGGCAAAGATTGTATATTTACTTTTTACATCCATAATCGTTTCAAGATTTTTTTTTTTTATGTTATATCTAAATTTTATTATTATTTTTAATTTAATATTATAAAAAATTATATTATAATTTATTTATAAACATTATTTTAGTATATAAATTTTTTTAATATATAATATATATATTAAAAGTATATATATAAAATATTAATATTAATATTAATATCTATATATTTTATTATATATATATATATATATACTAAAAATATAAGAAAAAAGGATAATATCATGAATGGTCCCTGAAGTTTATCAAATTTGTCAATGTAATACTTGTACTTTACAAATGTCTATTTTGATACTTAAAATTTACACTCCGTATGCTATTATAGTATCTGTCAGTAAAACAATTAAAAATTAATGACGTGAATTTTCTATCCAATGATAACTTGAAACGTGACACCATATAACGATACTACGTGTACTAACTAAAAAAAATATTATTTTAATTTTAATTTTAAAAATAAAAATAATATTATTTTAAAAATATAATGATGACACGTGGCACCATATTACTTAAAAAAATTAAAAAATATTTTTAAAAAAATTAATTTCATATTTAATTTTTGTAATTTTTTAATAAATATTTTTTTAAAAGAATTTCATAATTTAATTTTTGTAATTTTCAAAAATAACTTTTTTTTTAAAAAAAATTAGATATTATAAATGATTTAATATTTAATTTTTAAAATAATTTTAGTTAAATATTTTAATTTTGTTATTTTTTAAAATTTTGAATTTAAAAAATATAATTTAATTTAAAAAAATATAATTTTAAAAATTATTATTATTTTAATATAATTTTTTAAGTTTTTTAAAAAATTAGCTATTAATTTTTAAAATATTTTTTTGTATTTTAAAAATATTTTTAATTTAGTTTTTAAATATTTTTTCTTTTTATTTTACAAAAATTCAGATATTAATTTTAAAAAAATCAAGTGCTGCCATGTGTCATCATCTGATTGGTTAACGCCACATCATCATCTATATTTAATGGTGTTAAGTCAAAGTATCACATTGATATACAGTTTGATAGTACTGGTACCATATTGAATATTTTTAAAGTACAAGTACCATATTGACAAATTTGATAAATTTCAAGGGCTATTTATGATATTATCCCTAAAAAAAATATAAAAATATTTTAAGTTATAAGATAATAATTTCAAAAGTGGGACGGAGCGAAACACATATTTATCAAAACCACCTATGCAAAATCCATTCGTTGGATCAGGTTTTACCATTCTTACCCACCCACCGTAGTGTTTTTTTGCCATAAACAGCACTTGGTGTATCCAAATACGACGTCGTTTCCGTGAATTCTAAACGCAGCGTCTTGTTACAAGATATATAAGACCCCACCAGACCAGATCATCACTCTCTCTGTTGGTTTCTTTCTCGGGTGCTTTGATTTTTGAAAGGTCTCTGGGAATGGCAACTTCGGCAGCATCAACAACAGCGTCAAGGGGATGGCTCAGCAATATCTCATCAGTGTCATCTCGGATTTATTTCTTTCTTATCATCCTCCAGACCCCTCTTTTCAGGTCAAACTCCTTTTTTCTTTTTCCTTCTATTTTTCGTCTCAATTCTAAAGCTCCCTAGATTCATAAGCTCATATCCTAAGTTGTTTCTCAATCTGTGTATTTATTAGATTTTACTTTTTTTCATGTTTTAGTATCTGGGTTTTGGATATTTCGACGTTTTGGGTTGATTTGTTGCTCTACTGTTCTCTCTTGAATGTACTTTTTTAGCTATGTTGGTTTCTGTTTTTAGTTGCATTCTTTGCTTTTAAGTTTCTTCTTTCTGTTTTAGCAACTAGTTATAGAATCTATTTCATAAAGATGCTTGGCCTAGTTGGATGCTCTCTGTTGAGATCTGTTTTTCAATTTGGATTAGATTAAAGAAACAGTGAATGAGAAAGGAAGCACCGAGAAGAAGCTATGAAAACTCGGAACTAATGCTGCTGTTCAGGGGATCTTGTAAGAATGTTGTTTTATGATCACTGGTTGTGAGGTTGACTTTTGGGGATATATCATATTAAAAGAATTGGCCAACTGGTTAGGGCTTTTAAGGTTGTTCAAAAGGTTCTCCAAGGTTCAAAGTACTGTGGAACGGAGCGCAATGGTGCTCTGCATTTGAATCCAGTGTTATATCACTGCAAACGTGAATCCCACGAAGAGTTCTTACCTTATGAATGGTATGAAAAAGGCATTTCCAAAGTTAACAAGATTGACCCACTTCTTAAAAGATGTGGATTTAGTTAATGGACAGCTTGTGAATGTGAACAATGATTCAATCATCATCGATGATCACATTGAACATAAAATAAATACTTTCAAGGATCTTTATCGGGTCTCCTTCAGTTCAGCTAATGCTAAAGAAACATGTCTCTACATTTGACTATTTTAGTAAACCTTGTGAAAAAGAGCCCATGATTTTGAATTCGTTAACCAAAGTGAGCAACATTTTATATGTTACTGCTCAACTCGGAGGAAGTCATTGCGTCTAATAGTTTGTCTACCGGTTACACAACATAGGATATGGACAGGTGCCCTTGAGGAAATATTGAATGAATTAAAGGGTCCGTTTGTTTCGCGGAAAATGATTTTCTGAAAATGATTTTTAAAAAATGGATTTATTTTTTTGAAAATTTTGATATTTTCTATTATTTCGAATGATTTAATGTAAAATATTTTTGGTTGTTTGGCTGTTTTTTCAGAAAATCTGCATTGATATAAAAAGGATCGACCCCTACACTTATAGGATTGATCTTTTTTTTGCTTTGCTTGAGCTTTTATTCTTAGGGGATTAATTGCTATAAGTAGGGGATCGATCCTTTTTTGCTTTTCTTCAGCTTCTATGCAAGAAGGGATCGATCCCTATACTTAGGGGAGCGATCTTTTCAGCTTCCAAAAAATGGGGTAATTTTCCGTTGACCCGAAGTTCATTTTTCGTTAACCAAGCTATTTTCAGCAAAAAAGTCACTGAAAAATACAGAAATCATTTTGTGCAAAACAAATGGAACCAAAATAAGAGATAAATATGTTGAATTGCCAATCCACAAGTAAAGGAACCAAGATGGGCCAACAGATAGTTTCTAGTTGTCTTAAGCTCTTGGCTGAATCATCTGTTTCTTCTGAACCGGATTCCGCTTCATGGATGTGGCTTTCACCTGCAAAGATTGTTGACTCTCCTTCACGCAAATGGGACGATGTTCTTGAGATGTTCGCCAATCTCATTAATTGTTTGAAGAGTGAGAAGGGTTGGCTTATCATATGACAAAGATTGAGTTAATGAAAGAAGGTCTCTCGAATCAAAGATGTGTTAGTCGATAACGGTATTGGATATAAGGATGCCAGACACCAAGAAAGCCTGGTACAAGAGAAGCACTCTAAGACATTGGGACACTCATCGCAGTGCTTGTTCACACTTTTATTGTATTACCGCTATGGGCAGGTTAGATATATTGAAGTGGATTTGTGCGGATCAATTATTGCAATTGTTCTAGAATAGGTTTACCTTGTGCATGGGAAGAATTCTGACTTCAAATGAGGAGAAGATGGTTTGAAGTGGGGTTAAGCAACTGGACAGGGCTCTGGGGTTATTCAACTTTGTTTGGGAAACAGCAGGTATGAAAGGGATTTTGGAGTTGCTAGGCCACTTATGTTGTGTAGGGTCCGAGGTGAGGTGAGTCACCTATCGAGAAAATGCCTTCTTTATACATGGGATCAGTCTTGGAACAAAGAGCATCTCATCAAAATCTCTATGCTGTTTTAAGGTTATATTTTAGCATTGATGATTAGCAATTACTTACATTATTCAAGTCCAGGCACATGTTTGTTTTTTTTATTTCATATACCATTCATTTCAAATATGTTAAGCCTATGAAGCCATTTCGCCTATCATTGTTTATTTTAGATGATTAAGTTTGTATTGTAGCATTAAGGATTAGCAATTACTTCATGTTATTCAAGATTTGAAAACTTTCAGAAATCCTTTTTGACTCTGATCTCTAAGCAACCTGGACTATTTGTCTGGTCTAATTAATATAGTCTATCAAGCGTCCACACTGTCAATATGCAAAAAGTGATTCTTGTTTTTATTTCGCTCAAATGTGTTGACTATAGAAGGCAAGATTGGGGGCAGAAGTGCAGGGTGTCGCATGTATATAGTGATTAAGGAACACGAGGAAAAATTTATAAACTGATTTTTTATTTCCAAGATGTGAAATGTCACAAAGTTGCAAGTTACTGTTTTTTAGGATCCTTGTCTATTGGCTCTACATGTATGCTACCTGATCTATTGTTCAATGCAATACAATTTGTTTCATTGTGTTATTTTAAGTTCATTATCTCTCGCAAAAACAGTTCTTCCTATTTTTGGACAGTTCTCAAGTTCTCATGGTAATGTTAATGCGAACTGAGCTTATAAGTTAAGAGTGTTTGGACAACCATGCAGATTAGCAATTGAACGGACTGTAGTTTGTTTTTTTATTTAAAATGAATTGCTTAGGAGGCAACCATAAAGACTGTTAATATAAATTCATGTTCAATTGAATCAAATCATATATTGCACCTAATGTGCTGATCCTTAGATTGTTCAAAGTATTCTATGTCTTTCAGACTTTTAGTTTGTGTAGAACTGTAACAAACTCTGTATCAGAACTGCACCTTCTTGGAGTGAAACATCATTGTCCAGTTCAGAAGATATGAGATTGATTAATAAACTTCTTTTAGTGTTTTAACCTAATGAAGTTTTAAATAGAATGGCAGTCAAATTAACCTGCAGTTTTTCCGAGAGAAAAGAAACACGCTGTAGTTCATCAAAACTGAAAAGATGGCATGTCTAGTCATTCTTGAAAGTTGAAAGTGAAAATGTTTGCTATAGAACGTAAATCATGCAGTTTTGAACAGCAGAGTGCAAAACAATATTTTGTTAACTTCTCTTTCAATGGATTCCCCTCAGTAGGATGCCTTGGAACTAGCATCACAAGAGCAAGTTGCTTGCTTTACTATAGTTGCCTTTGCTGGATATATGCGCTTTTGTTCATTCATCACTGTTGGAAATATTAATGGAAATAAATAAAGACATTCCTTTTTTCTTTATACATGGTCTTGGTGATTTAGAAATATATAGATGAGTAAAATATACTGGAATTTGATTCCAGAATGTGGCTTCTTTATCAGCTTTTCTCTTTTGGCAGGACTCAATGCAGATCCGGAATGTGCTCAACTCCAATTCATGTCACATCTTCCCAGTTGATTGCAAGTGACATCTTTCCTGTACCTGTGGTGAAGGCACTCCTCTTTCCTGGAGCCATTGCAAACGGCCTTGTCAAGAACATGACTGTTCCAAGCTGGGACAACCTGTTAAACATCTATAACTTAACTAGTATAAAGGAAGCCTCAGCATTACCTGACCTCGAGCGTTTAGAGGTTCTTATCCTTCTAATTTTTAGTTTTTAATGTATTTTCAGTATTTGTATGAAGAAATCTACTGTTCTGTTATTGGTAGGGCCTGTAGGGAAGCATATATATTGTCTTAATGGTCCCTACATAAATTATTTGCGAACCAAACACCATAGTCCATCCGTCTTTAGTGGCAAAAAAAAAAAAAAAAAACAGTCCACAGAAGGCAATTTCGTGTCATTGTCACGGGCTGGATTAATGAAATATCTACCATGTTTAGCAAGTATGTAACTCTTCCGATATCTCCTTCCTAGTAGAATTGACTTCTTCATGCAAGACAGTGCACAAAATCATATATGCTGAATTGTTCCCAGAACCCATCTTAGTGAGTCATTTTAACTGTTTTCTTCCCCTAATATGTTTGCCACCAATTTGTCAGTGAAAGGGAAAATAAAATTGACATCCAAGTGTTGCTCCGACTTTTCATTTTTTTTTTTGAAGTTCCTGTGTCCGACGCATATCCGGACTATGTTGCTCCGACTCTTCATTTTTCTTGAAGTATCCGTGTCCGACACTCATGTCCGACGCATATCCGGACATGGGTATGGGGATATAATCCTCCAAGGACCCTCCAAATACATGGAAATTTTGAAAAAAATTGAACATACCCGTGTCGGACACATATGCGTGTCCAACACTCACACCCGAGTCCGAGTAAACATAGTATCCGTACATGGGTATGAGGATATGATCCTCCAAGGACCTTCAAATACATAGAAATCATGAAAAAATTGAACATACCTATGTCCGACACTCACACCCGAATCCGAATAACATAACATCCAACAATGGGCTGCAGGCAGCTTCCAGTATAGTCTTTACCATACTTGCAACTTCTGCACACAGTTTAGCTTCAATAGTCATCCAAATTTGTTTCCTTTCATAAGCCCAATCTTGTCAAAAATGCGATCGTCTTGTAATCTCACCTCTTTTATCCGGTTCTTGTACAGGTTCTGGCGGGAAGCTACTTCTGTGTGGCAGGAGCACTTGTGGGCCTTCTAAAACCTGGAAGAATGAGCATGTTTGGGACACTATTAGTAATCTGGGGTCTTGTCAAGGAAGGGATCTTGGGAAAGCCAGCAAATTCTGATCCTACAAAAGCTGTGTACGTATATCCGACAATGTTGATTGCACTAATTTGTTCCTTGTCATCGATCAAGTATAACGTGAAGAAAGTTATGAGAACTGCCCCTGCACGACAAATTGCAAAGCCTCTTCAGAGCTCTTCCAAATCTAAGCTGAAATAATTGGAAATTTCCATCGTCTGGAGTGAAAAACTATTTCTCATTTTCTTTTATACTGAACTCTTATAACCAATCAGCTGAACAAGTGTCTTTCCATAGAAGTAATTCCAAAAAACCTCATTTGCTGCATCAAATTTTTTAGTTATTTTCCAATGTTTTCTGGAGCTGCATACAATGCTTGGAACTTGGATGGATACGAATAAGATCTTAAGGTTGCATCAAGAATTAGTCAAGCTTTATGGATGCTGTGCTTACATGTACATTTAACGCAGGCAGGCAGGCAGGCTGACATAAGGGCTAGAATCCATAGTTTGAAGACGATGAAATATTATCTGCTAGTGTCATGGGCTTGGAACTTTGGCCTAGTATTGGGTTTATTTTGGTGGGTTTAAGATGTTCCTTGTAATTTAGATCCCGTCTTCGATCTGCTGTGTGCGTCTCGGACTCAGACGGACGCACGTAGGCCGTGACACTAGCAGGATCTTTTAACTAAGCTGTAGTATCGACTTGGATAGTTTGCAGGAGCTCATTCTGTTTTCGTGCTTAGCCTTATTGTTTTAGTTTTAGCCCACTTCTGCTTTGTTCTGTTTTGTATCCTGTTTCGGCCTTAGGCTTTTATTCGTCATTGGCTTCTGTTTCAGGTTTCTCGTTTTCATTTTTGTTTCTCTCTGAATAAATGAATGGCATTTATACGGAGAAAAATTGTTAATGCTTCTTTAGCTGCCTTCAAAACCTCCATTTGAGAGTTTTTCTACATAGCATCGTGATGAGAGAAGTAGAAGAGGAGAATTTACAAGGAAAAAAAAAACACTAATAAACCATGTGAAGTTCTCCTACTTGAGCGTTCGAGCTTGCTTCCAGCTTCCTTGCTCGGTTCATCAGCTTATGCGTCATGGTCTTATAAAAGAACCATGAATTTTATATCGATTGTGTATTAGAGTTTGATTGAATATATACATCATTTTTAACTTGTGAGATGCTTTTTGTGGATAAAATCATGAGATCTAATGGGCCGAAACGGACTATACTTTGCAGCTTGGTGTGGACAATAACATTTGGCATCAGAGTCGGCTCTTGAGATATTAGCGATGTGTCATTGAGGATAGTGGGTCCTCGTTGGAGTGGGGGATGATGTCATGGTCTTAGAGAGAAACCATGAAATCCCATATCAGTTGTGTACTAAAGTTCGATTGAGTATATAAGTGTTCACACTATCTTCAACTTGTGAGGCCTTTTTTTGTGTGGATAAAACTGTGAGATACAATGGGCTGAAGCAAACAATACCTTGCAGGTTGATATGAAACTGTTCATTATGGCAGTAACGCAAAATAAACTTAATAATTTTGAACACGACACGAAAAAAAACTAAAATACGACAAAAATAAATAATACGAACATAACACGGATAAATTAACATGTTAAAATCTATATAACATGAATTATTAACGTGTTAAAATTTATATAAATATATAATATTTTAAATATTATTATAACACATAAACATAACAATAACATGAATACGATACGAATACACGAATTACAAATTCTACTCTAAAACCATCAATTTGAACCAAAACGTTCACTTGATGCTCTGATTTCAAAACTTTCCATGTCTCTTTTATCTAAACTAAAGTAATTCCACTGTGAATATGTATAAGAAAAACGGCCCCTTAAGCTTTTGCAAACTGTTAATGGTTTGTAAAAGATTAAAAAGACATTAACTTTAACAAGTTTCAACATATATGCTTGGTTTATAAAAGTTATAGACTTAAAAGGGGAAAAACTTTAAAAAGTTTGAAGTAATTTTTGTGTGCCTTGAATTGGATAAAAGAAAGTTTCTTTTGTGTTTGCTTTCAATATTGACTATCACAGTATGTTGATCAATTTAGGGTCCGTTTATTTCACTAAAAATGATTTACGAAAAATAATTTCTACATTTTTTGGTGTTTGGTTGGCGGAAAATTGATTAGTCAATGGAAAATAACTTACTGATCAATGAAAATAAGAGTTTTTTTCTGAAAATTTTCTTCCCTTTCTGAAAAGGGGAAGACAATTTAATATTTTATTGAAAAATATTTTTATATTATTATTTTAATAATAAATATATAAAAATTATACTTTATAAATATTTAATAATAAATGTTTTTTAGTATAAAAAGATTATTATTTTAATAGTATAAATATTAATTAATAGAAATAATATTTTAATAATGATTAGAACACTTTAAATATATTAAAATATTAATATAATTAATGTTTTAATAACAAATAATATTAATAGAAATAATAATATTATTTTTTAATATTTTAATATTTATGCCATATTACTATTTGAAAAAAGAAGAAGTAATATTTTAATAATAAATATATTAATATAAATAATATTTTAAAATTTATATCAATATTACTATTTGAAAAACTAGAAATAATAATAATAATTATATTAATATAAATAAAATTTAATAATTATTATATTAATCAAAATAATATTTTAATAATAATTATAATATTTTAAATATTAATATAATTAATGTTTTAATAATAAGTAGTATTATTTTAAGTATTTAATATCAATATAATATTTTTAGTATTAAATATTATTATTAAAATATTAATATTTTAATAATAATTTATTTTTTATATTTTAATGATTAATATTTAATATTTGTGTCAATATTGATATTGAAAAAAATTAGATTTTTCAAAAAATAACCAAACAACATAAAATATTTTTCAGTAAATCATTCAAACATCAGAAAATATTTACTTTTTCGAAAAATCTTCACATTTTTCAAAAAATATTTTCTGAAAATCAATTTCTGCGAAACAAATGGATCCTTAAAATCAATGAATTCTACTGTTTTTCAAAGCCTTTGGGGCCCTAAGGCCTAAGGGATCGAAATGTTCAAATCATGATTAAAGATGTTATTCATGCTCTTCTTTCATCTACCAAAAACTCCATCAAATATGTCTTTTCTTTCTTGCATTTTGTCTATTCATCCCTTTGTTAAGCTTGAAAATTGAAACTTATTAAAACTTCGATTTTCATGTTAACATCAAAAGTCTCATATACAATTGTTTCGGATAAATTATTTCATTCATTATAAGTAGAGTTTTTAGATTTTACAAGCAAGATTAAAACTTGACACATGTTTTATTTTTTAAAATTAGTTTTATTTTTAAAATATACCTTAAAAGATATGTATTATACCGTTATTTCAGAGTTTAAAATCTCCATTGATTTTTTTATTATTTTAATCCTATCATTTGATGTTAATGTTTTTGTTTTTTATAATTTATTATTCGAATCTTTTTTTAGGTAAAAAGAGTTTAGAAGATGAAAATGTTAACCAGTGCTATTAAGCACTAGTTAAGATGATATATATAGAAAGAAAAGTTTAATTAATAACTTTTTATTGAATTCAGTAAAAATAACGTATTAAATGCAATTTTTTTTTAAATTAATAATTAAATAATTTTTAATTGATGTCTATAGACATCGATTAAGCAGATCTTAGAAGATAAAAGTTTCTCTCTCATCCATCATAGTTGGCAGCAAAATGCACTGAAAATGGGGCAAAAACAAAAACATTGATAAGCATTAAAGCATGCAGGACTGAATGTGTGGTACATGATTGTATGCAATGGGATTGGAAGTAGTTTCACTTCTTCACTAACATCAACAAATTAAAGCAAATTTGAGAAGTAAAGTGAAGTAACATAAAGCTAGCTAATAAGCTTAAAGTGAAACAAAGAATCTTGCTAAAAGCTAAATAATGGATTGTAGTAGCAGACACTAATGAATAAATGTGTTGTTACTTTTTGACCAATGTTGATTGGTCTGTCTGTTAAAATAAATGTTAATCAATGTTTAATGACACTAATTAAAAAAATATAATTAAAATTTGATTTTTAAATTCAGTAAAAATAATTTATTAAATGCATTTTTTTTTTCTTTTTAAAATGATAATTAAATAATTTTTAACCAATACTTATAAACATCCATTATTTGGATCCAATTAACATTTCCCATTATATATATTTAATACTCAAACTCAAACCCCAAATCCCAAGAGGTCAATGGGGGAACCCATTGATCATGAAAGGTTCCCTTTAAAAGCTTTGGAATCCTATGCGAATTATTCATAAAAAAAAAAAAAAATCAAAGAAGGCAAACATATGGAGTAATGATGATAATTAATTTGATGGAAATTAGACTATCTTCACTATAACTTTTTAATTGTTCCTTATAATTAGTACATTGGATGTTTCAAAGTACAATGTCCAAGAGTTATATCTTCCTTTTTTTTTTTTTTTCTAATTAAGATAATATTAATGATTAGCAGTTGTTAATTAATTAATTACACTGATTAGTAAGCATTTTAGAGCTATATGAAACCAAATTACATTGTTCAAAATAAAAGTGCAAACAATAATGTAAGGCTAAGCATTGAAGTAATTTTTTTTGATTTGTTTCTCTCTCACTCTCCAAATGTTTGTGTTAACCTGTTCTCTCTCACATATAAACATGAGAAAATAAACAAAATAGGGGAACCCTAAAAATCCTTCAATTTTAAAGGTTAAATAATTCATCTCTAAACATGCATGACTGTTTCAAAGCAAATTTCTTTTACTGTATAATGGACATTAACCCTATAACATGCTCCTATTTTTTGTGGAATTAATAGCACAACCATGGATGGAAAAAAAGAAACATATAGATATAGTAGCTGGTAATTAATTACCTTGTATGCTTTATATATATAGGGGAGGGATTCATTTACACTAGTGTAAAACTCTTTAGTTTTACACTCTTTTCTGACCATTGGATCAAAATTAATATACGGCTAAGATTAAAACATTATTTTGATTATCTTCTCTGTTTGGAATTTATCACTGTAAAACTTTCTTATTGTTTTTCCTTCGGAGAGAAGTTGAATTGTTTACTTATATTTGAACTATTCCGAATTCTTTTCGCTCTGTATGGCAGCATCTCACTTAGTAGCATTTATCTTGCTCAGTTTCCTTTTGTCTGTTGATACCATCTTTCTTTTCTCACCCTCGGAAAACCGAACCAAAGCCAAAGCTTCCCACGGATTTTGTTTCTTTATATACCTATATATATTATTTGCTTGTGTGATTGTGGAAGCTTAATTCAGATTTGACTTCTTGGATTTGGATTGTAATTGTGTCATTGTTGAAGGTGAAGACAATGATCCTTTAAACTCTAGTAGAATAGGAATTGATTTAGGGTCTAGATCAATTTAGTGTTTAAAAATTTCCAAAAAAAAAAAAAAAAAAAAAAAAGAAATTTGTAGAGAGAGAAGAGAGTTATCGAGAAGCTGAGAATTGTAAAAAGAAAAAGAAAAACAGAAACAGAGAAGAAATCTTCTTAATCAAAATAATGTTTTAATCTTAAACGTACATTTAATATGATCTAATGGTAAAAAAAAAAGTGTACAGCTCTTTAGTTTTACATTGATGTAAGTAGATCACTCCCCATATATATATATATATATATATATATATATATATATATATATATATATGGTCCATTTGTATGAATGCCTTAATGTTTCAACTTGAGAATCCCCACCATGTCCAATTAATCATTAGGAAATCTTAGAATAAATAATTATAATCAAATTAGAAATGCATCGAAAACTTAGACTTAGTTCAGTTGGTTCATGTAATAATTTTTAAAAAGTGATATTTAACAAATTTAAGATTCAAAATTCCAATATTTACAATCTTTTATTTATTTTCAAACTGCAATCTACTTTGTTGTACTTAACTGGAGCCATATTTTGGAGGATTCGAGAAGCTTAGTATATAGATTTGGAGAGATTTAGAATATATAGGAAAATGTGAAAGATCAACTTTAGTTACAACAACTGTAATAGTATATATGAAATTAGATTATATCAGTTGGTTTATGTAGCCATCTTTAAGAGATAGCATCTAGCAAGTTTGAGATTCTGATGCACCCAAAAGAGTGTATCTTATTTAACCTTGCACTAAAAAGATAAATTGTAAGTATAGTAGTTAGCAAGGGTCGAGTCCTCAGGGATTGGGTTTTAGTTTATAAGTTAATAGTTTAAAACTTAAATTCAAGAACAATAAAAGAAAAGGGGTTATTGAAGCCAGATTTAAACTAAAGTAAATAAGATGCAAGGCGGTATAACCAGCCAATAAAAATATATATACTAAATTAGGCGGTATAACCAGCCAATAAAAATAAAACAAAGTTAATATACAAATTAGGCGGTATAACCAGCCAATAAAAATAAATATACTTTTAAAAATAAGCAAACTAGAAAAGTAAGAAAACAAGTAAGTAAGAAGAATCAAATATGAAAAATATGGTTAAGGTTTCATTCTCCACCACTAGACATCATTAAGAATCAATTTCAGATCTATCAATATCAACCAACTATCAAAGTTAACAACCGTGGATAACAACAAGCTCTGTTATCCCAATCTTTCTTTAGTTTGTCGTTAAATAGAACAAGCTCTCTATTTAATCTCTAACCATTAAACAACCTAGAATAAGCTCTCTAAATTCAATTTAATGGCAGCTTTATGATGAGAAAGATAGGTTGATCTAAGCAACAAACACATAAGCTCGGATTGTTCAACTTAGGTTATGTTCCACTTTGCAATTATTGAAAACTTGACCATAATCATTAATCACAAATTGCCACTTATGAATAGGAAATCAAGACAATTACACGGATCAAGACTCCTAGACTAGCAATAGATAATTATCAAGATCTATCTAGTTGTACACCTAAATAAATCAAGACAACATCATGAACAATTCTTGTAGAAGAACATAAGCAACTTTGATAGAAAATTAATGATAGATAGAATCTGAAAATCAATCACAAAACATGTCTAGGGCTTTGAAATCACCCTTAACCAAATAGAAGTTTAGCCTAGCATAGACATTGTAAACATAAACATAAAATTAAAGAGAATCTAATAAGGAAATAAAAGAAAGAAAGAAGAAGAAGAAGAAAATAAAGAAAAAGAAAACTAGAGAAAAAAAAGAAGAAAACTTAGAGAATTTTATTACAATGGCTAATATCCTACCAATGTACAATATGATCCTCTGCAATCATCCAAGGCCCTCTATTTATACACATTTTGGAGGGCTAAATGACAAGAGACAAGCTTTACAAATTTCAAAGGTAGGTATAATAGGTGGGTGCATTTTTCTAACAATTTTCGTCATATTGTATGACAATTTTGATCAGCCAACTTGATGGTCGATTTTGTCAATATTGGAGGCCTGATCTGATCACATGGTCTTCTAGAAAAATGTTCCCCTATCAGTTACTGATCCATAGCCGTTGGAATCAGCTCATTTGCTGATGTGGATAAGAAGATATGGGCAAAATACGAAAACAGGTCAGCACAGACGTCATTGCACATCAGCCAACTTGATGGTCGATTTCGCTAGGGAAAACGACTCCGTTTCAAGAAGTGTAAAACATGAAAAAGATAGATATGCCTCTTAACTTTGCACGGTTAAAATTTCAGCCTTATTGCTTCAGTGAAACTCCAGATATAGCTGATATGGCAAAAGGTGTCGGAACTGGAACTGAACTGGATTTGCCCTTAATTCTAGTAATCTGAAATCACTCAAAGAAACTTGTGAAAAACACCAAATTACATAAAAATATAAAAGATCATAAACACAATTAGACTAAACAATAATAACTCGTATTTGACACAAAACAATAATAAAACATAACTAAAAACTATATAATTATACGAGTTATCACACCCCCACACTTAGATTGTTGCTAGTCCCTAGCAACGACTCAAAAAATAAAATAAGAAAATCTAATCTAATCCACTTTCGTAGGAAATCACGGTGGCACTTAGCATGTGACACAAGCCTTTAAACCCCTAGGTGTCCCTAGTGGACGAGTTTAGTCTCGTGAGGGTTTACTAGAACGATACCCACAAACATTGAAAAACTAAAATATAAATAAACTACATATACTAAAAATATTTATTCTTAATCCTTTCAATACAAATTAGAGACAATCTTTGAACAAGTCTTATAAACTAATCAATAGCTTAAAGAATTTCACAAAAATTCATGCTTGAATGTAAATTGTTTGAGTTAAGCCAATATTAACATAACATATCTCAATCAAAATAGTGCATGTTCAAATTTAATCTCAACTTCTCACATGGGATACCCTCATGATTTTCACTCTTTAAAGTAGTGGTGAAGTGTTTACACTCAATCAATCTCATGAAAACAGTTCTACCATATTCTTGCTTGTCCACCTATTCTCCACTATTTAGATCATACAACTTCATGAATCAAGAGGTCTTTAATCAAGGTTGTAATGGGGCCAAGGGGTTTGTAATGTGGTTGAATAACAAAAGGATAAACATATCACAAAGGCTCCAAAGAGTTCATAAAGTTTAGAGACATAATAAGATCATACAAAGAAACTTCTCAAAACTCTTTACAAGTACATAGTCACCTAGGCCGAATATTCATGTTGGGCCTTTTCTTCATTCTAAACAACTTTGTAACATCTTTTTCTTTTTCCACAAATTCAAGAGGTGATTCATATTTTTTTTACATAGGAATGTATTTGCCAGTATTCCATTTCTTTTTCTCTTGACTTTTCTTTTCTTTTCCCCCCACACTTATTTCTTGTTTCTAACCCAAATTTTCAACTAAAAATATCCCTTGTTTTTTGCAATATGTCTCAAAATATATAATCCATCTTTAGAACAAGGGTAAGGATATAAGTATATTTAGGCTAGGTGTAAGTTGTGGTTACCAATAAAACAGCATATTTAATGTAGGCTCAAATTGGCTCACTAGTGGGGATGTTCTCTTAGAACATTAATAATGGATGGCTGTTTGGCTCTGGTTATAATCCTAATGCCTCTATCATATTCATGTTGTCACATGTATCAATATAGTCTCAAACGGTTTAAAGCAAGTTCTAGAGAATCATGTAATCATAAGAGCACTCAAGAAAGAAATTAGATTGATTTGTATAATGCATCAATCATTATAGGCTCAAAAACTCACAAGGATGATTATACAAGTCAGATTAAGTCTAAACATGCTTCTTTCTCAATCAACATATCATATTAACATTGGCTCATAAAAAGGTTGACATCAAGCTCAATTCTCATGAAAATCTTCTCACTAATAAATCTGTTTTAGACTTATGCAATTCATATCTCATCATAGTATTGAAAGTAACTAAAACACACTAAAAACACACTAAGTCTAAACATGCTTTTTTTTTTTTTAGAAGATTAAATCAAACTGACAAGGTATGTCTCAAGTCTCCCTTACTCAGACCTTGTTCAGAATGAATACTTCTAAATGTCTTAAAACACAACAATTTTTTTTTTAAATTAGCAAAATATGTCCCTTACCCCCTACTAAAATATGACATTGTCCCCAATGTCAAATTTTAAAGGTAGAATTTAGGAGATATTACCTGCAGAGGTTGCTAACCACTTATTATAACTGAGACACAACAAGCAAAATGTTAGATAATGTCACAAAGACAAAGTGCAATCCACTCCTTGCTCGTCCATATCTCTTTTTCTTTTTCCGAGCATTTGCGAAACAACCGTAGCAGATAAACACTCATAAGCTTGGAGCTTTTTAAGTAAATCTTCAATGGTTGTAGCAGAAATTATGGTTCTCCTTGCCTCTGAAAACATGAATCCATTATCCACAGCATTATCTAAATATGAAAGCAAATTACTAAAATAACCATTAATATTAAGCAAACCAATGGGTTTCTTATTTGTGACCAAAGATGACCAAGAAGCCACGCAAGCTATTTCTTCCAATGTACCTAGACCTCCTGGTAAAGCAATGAATGCATCGGCAGAATGGTACATGATTGTCATCCGTTCAGGGATACTCCAGACTTGTATTTCCTTACCCACGGTAGGTCCACAAAAACTTGTGAATAGTTTTGGCACGATTCCTAGAACTGGACTTCCTCCGGCGTGTGCTGCTGTAGCGACTGCTCCCATTAAACCCGTACTACCGCCTCCATAAATCAAGTGGATCTTTTGTTGGGCAAGTATTACTCCAACTCTTATGGCTTCATCAGCGAATATGTTATTTTTCCCTGGATAAGCACCTCCAAAGACACAAATTTTTTTAATGCGCTGGGATGAAGTACTTTCCCTTTTTTTTTTTCGAGTGCCTGAAAGAGAATGAGTACATGGTGTAATATATAGAGGACTCAGTAGTGAATCAGACAAGAGTAATAATGTCGCCGAAAGTGTATCTGACCTGTCAGAAGAAAATGTTAACCTAACAAAAGATTTTTGCGTGATTTCAGAAAGAAAATCAAAAAGAGAAGAAAAAATCAACCGTAAAAGACAAAAAAAAAACGAGAATAATTACACAAATCGAACAACACGTAAATTAAACCAAAATAAAGTTATTGCAAATCAAACCAAAAGCTGAGAAGTCATTTATTGTAGTTGTGATTGTGGCTCACATCTTCCTCTGGTTTTACGTCCAGAAACGGCTTAAACGCCTTCTATGAGTCGAGGATATGCTTCCCATCCAGTTTTCTTACAAGCTGGCAAACAGGGTCTTTTAACATCAGATTCCCAAGATGTTGCCATTCCCTTTGGAATTGCGGCCATAAATCAAGAATTTCTCTTTGTACGTCTCCACTAGGATGCGTCTCAAGAGAAAGTTGGATATTACCCAAATTCTCCTTACTCAGTCCATCCTTAATGAATTCAATTTTATCATCTCGATTAGAGGACGGAATCCCAATAGAACGACATTTACCGTTACACGTCCATCGTGCACATTTGTGGCAATTTGAACTCATGCGCTTTGCTCGTCGCTTCTTTGCAAAAGTGCTTCTACCTGTACCTGGTAAATACAAAACAGGAAGATATTCATCTTCACGTACCTTGGCTTCAATTATCCAACGTATGTCTTCAGGAATCCCTTTGTGCATAAGCATTCTTAATCTTTCAAATCGAACTTGGTAAAGCTTCAGTAAAATATTTCGAGGAAAAGGAGGAAATCGTTTCTGCAATCTTGTGAGAATATCATCCATCCTGAAAAAAAATGAAAAAAAAATTGAAAGAGAAATTGGAAGAGAAATTTATATACAATATCAGTTTTGTGGGTAGCTGATGGAACCGATTTAAATAATCACGGAGTACCATTATCCGCCATTTAACCGGGGTAAAAAAAAATAAAAATTATATTTACATCTAGTTATTTTCAAAACAAGGATCAGAAAGAAAAACAACATAAAAAAAACTCAAAAACAAAACACTCTAAATAAAATCCTAAATTCTTCCCCCCACACATAATTTTTACATTGTCCTCATTGTAATGCTATTATCCCCCAATGCAAGAATTATATGTAAGAGAAAAGAACTATTAAACAAAAGAAAAGAAAAACAATAAAAGATAGAATGATGGAGAGTAAGGAATATGCCAATCTGATATAATAGATGCTCTCCATCCTTTTGGGTTGCCTCCCAAGAAGCGCTTGGTTTATTGTCCTCAGCCTAACTTAGACCCATGCCATTATTATTCAACATACTTTGGCTCAAAAAGTGGAAACTTCTCCACATCTTGTATTGGAAAGTTCTCATAGTAAGGCTTCAATCTATGACCATTCACTTTGAATGCCTTATCTGTTTTTGGGCTTTGGATTTCAACTGCACCATGAGTAAATACATTAGTAATAACAAAAGGTCCAACCCAACGAGAACGTAACTTACCTGGATATAACTTAAGGCGTGAATGGAAGAGAAGAACTTTTTGTCCAACAACAAATTCCTTTCTTGATATCATCTTGTCATGGAATGCCTTAGTCTTTTCCTTGTAAATCCTAGAATTCTGATAGGCATCATTCCTTATCTCCTCTAATTCTTGTAGGTCAAGTTTTCTTTTCTTTCCTGTCTCATCCATCTCCATGTTGCATTGTTTGATAGCCCAATATGATTTATGTTCCAATTCAACCGGAAGATGACAAGGCTTACCATAAACAAGTCGATAAGGAGACATACCAATGGGTGTCTTATATGCTGTCCTATAAGCCCAAAGTGCATCATCAAGTCGTGAACTCCAATCCTTCCTATTTGGATTAACTGTCTTTTCAAGGATGGACTTAACTTCTCGATTTGACACTTCAGCTTGCCCACTAGTTTGAGGATGATATGAGGTGGAGACCTTGTGTGTGATGTTATACTTCCTCAAAACTGCTTCCATAGTCCTATTGCAAAAGTGAGTACCTCTATCGCTGATTATGGCCTTTGGCGTTCCAAACCTAGCAAAGATGTTAGTCTTGACAAAATCTGAAACAACATTAGAGTCATTAGTCCTAGTGGATTTTGCTTCCACCCACTTTGAAACATAATCAACGGCAAGTAAAATATAAAGATTACCAAAAGAAGGAGGAAAAGGTCCCATGAAATCCATGCCCCATACATCAAAAATTTCAACAATAAGTATTGGAGTTTGAGGCATTTGATTTCTAGCACCTAAGTTACCTGTTCTTTGGCAACGATCACATGACTTGCAAAAGAGGTATGCATCTTTGAATATGGTAGGCCAATAAAATCCAGAATCAAGAACTTTCATGGCTGTTCTTTTGGATCCAAAGTGTCCTCCACATGCATAAGAGTGACAAAAGGTGAGAATAGATTGAAATTCAGTTTCGAGTACACAGCTTCTTATAATCTGATCGGAGCAATGCTTCCAAAGGTAAGGATCATCCCATATGTAGTATTTGGCATCACTCTTGATCTTATTTCTTTGAGCTTGTGTCAACTCTTGTGGCAACTTCTTGGTAACTAAGTAATTAACAATATCAGCATACCAAGGAGTTGTTGTACTTATAAAAAGAAGTTGCTCATCCGGAAAGTTCTCATTCAAGGGTAGTGCATCCTCTTCATGAACTAAACGGCTAAGATGGTCCGCAACCAGGTTGTCACTACCTCTCTTATCTTTTATCTCCAAATCAAACTCTTGTAAGAGAAGTATCCATCTAATCAACCTTGGTTTGGCCTCCTTTTTAGTGAGTAAGTACTTAAGGGCTGCATGGTCAGAATATACAATTACTTTAGTACCAATTAAATAAAATCGAAATTTTTCTAAAGCAAATACAACAGCCAAAAGTTCTTTTTCAGTAGTGGAATAGTTCAATTGAGCATCATTAAGAGTTCGGGAGGCATAATAAATGGCATGTGAGGCTTTGCCAACCCGTTGGCCCAAAACAGCTCCAATGGCATAGTCACTAGCATCACACATGATTTCAAAAGGTACATTCCAATCTGGTGGTTGGATGATAGGAGCTGATGTCAAGAGTCCCTTCAATGTTTCAAACGCCTCTTTGCATTTATCATCAAAGTGGAAAACCACATCTTTTTGTAGTAGCTTGCAAAGAGGTAATGTGATCTTTGAGAAGTCTTTGATAAATCTCCTATAGAAACCTGCATGTCCAAGAAAAGAACGAACCTCTCTCACATTTGTGGGAGGTGGTAAAGAATGCATAATATCTATTTTAGACTTATCAACCTCTATCCCTCTAGAAGAAATAACATGGCCCAAAACTATTCCTTGTTCTACCATAAAGTGACATTTTTCCCAATTCAAAACAAGGTTAGTTTCCATGCATCTTTCAAGTACAAGTGTAAGGTTCTCTAGACATCTATCAAAAGAATCACCATAGACACTAAAATTATCCATAAACACTTCTATAATGTTCTCTACATAATCTGAAAATATGCTAACCATACACCTTTGGAATGTAGCTGGTGCATTACAAAGACCAAATAGCATACGCCGGTATGCAAAAGTACCAAATGGACATGTGAATGTTGTTTTCTCTTGGTCCTCCGGAGCAATGGCTATCTGATTATAACCTGAAAAACCATCAAGAAAACAATAATGAGAATGGCCAGCTAACCTTTCAAGCATTTGATCAATAAAAGGTAAAGGAAAGTGGTCTTTGCGAGTTGTGGAATTAAGTTTACGATAATCAATACAAACTCGCCATCCTGTTTGAATCCTAGTAGGAACAAGTTCATTCTCATTATTTGTTACCACCGTTACACCTGATTTCTTTGGAACCACTTGGACCGGGCTCACCCATTTGCTATCCGAGATAGGATAGATCACTCCAACATCTAGGAGCTTCAGTATCTCCTTTTTCACAACCTCCATCATAGGAGGGTTCAATCTTCTTTGTGCTTCTCTTGTTGGTTTGGACCCTTCCTCTAACAAAATCCGGTGCATGCACATGGATGGGCTTATTCCCTTGATATCGGCAATTGTCCAACCAATTGCTGTTTTATGCTCTCTAAGCACCCGGATAAGTCGCTCTTCTTGCAAAGGTGTGAGCTCTTTGGCAATGATGATCGGTAGTGTGTCCTTTTTACCTAGGAACACATATTTCAAGTGGTTTGGTAGTGGTTTCAACTCTAAAGTTGGTGCCTGCAAAATGGAAGGTAGAAGTTTCTCATTAGATAAAGGCAAATCAATAAATGAAACATCAAACCTTGCATCTTTAGGTGGCAGCGAGTGTAAAGATTCTAGTGCCCCTTCCACATGGTCACTCAAGGCTAGTTTAGCATTCCCCATTCCGAGATGGTTGCTAAGGACTATTTCCACACTATCTTCACCATCTAGCTCATAAGCTTGCTGCACTAGTGAGTCAATTATATCAATATTAAAAACAGAATGCACATCACTAGGATATCTCATGGCCTCAAAAATGTTAAAGCGAATTATTTCACCATCAAATTCCATAGTTAAAGTGCCATCATGTACATCTATTTTAGTTCTTGTTGTTTTCAAGAATGGTCTCCCTAATAGAATAGGTGTGGGATTAGAAGACATCTCATCTTCCATCTCAATAACATAAAAGTCAGCGGGAAAAACCAATTCATTAACCTGTACAAGAACGTCTTCTACAACTCCTCTTGGATAAGTGTTAGAACGGTCAGCAAGTTGTATTATAACACCGGTTTCCTCTAATGGTCCTAGATTCAATGAAGCATAAATTGAATATGGCATGACATTAATAGATGCCCCTAGATCTAGCATAGCACGCTCAAACCTGGTGTTGCCTATCTTACAAGGAATGGTAAACATACCTGGATCCTTGCATTTAGGTGGGAGTTTCTTTTGAAGAACAGCTGACACATTCTCCCCCACACTTACCTTTTCATTCCATTTCAACTTCCGTTTAGATGTGCACAACTCTTTTAGGAACTTGGCATATCTTGGCACTTGCTTGATAGCATCTAGTAAAGGAATGTTCACCTCTACTTTCCGGAAAGTTTCCAAAATTTCCTTCTCTTGCTCCTCCTTCTTGGACTTTGCTAACCTGCCAGGAAAAGGTGGAGGAGTTATATAAGAAGGAAAGGATGGTTTAGGAATTACCTTTTTTAGTGGCTCGTTGGGATGTGAAGAGGATGCCATGGTATTGTTCTCCCCTTGAGCACTATCATTTTGTGGTGTCTCTAGCTGTTTCCCACTTCTTAAAGTTATAGCATTGGCATTCTCTCTTGGATTCACTATGGTTTGGGAAGGTAATTTCCCAGAATTCCTTGCTTGCATTTGACTCATGGTTGTTGCCAATTGCCCTATTTGAGTCTCCAAATTTCGAATACTTGTCTTTGTTTCCTGTTGAAATTGAATTGTATTAGTAGAAAGAGCTTTAACAAGATCTTCAAGAGAAGTACCTGAATTTTGGGTGGGTGGTAGTTGTTGTCGGGTTTGGTATGGTTGTTGCACTCTTTGCTGAAAACCCGGTGGCCTGTGGTCAAATGGTGGAGGAATTGTTTGTGATTGGTTCCCTCCATAATTGAAGTTTGGATGATCCCTCCATCCTGGATTGTAAGTGTTTGAGTAGGGATCATATTTCCTTGATTGGTTCTGAAATCCACCCATGGCATTCACATGTTCATTGGTATCCTCTTGAAGTGTTGGACACATATCAGTTTGGTGCCCTATGTTTGAACATATGCCACAAGCCTTTATTTGTTGTATTTTACCTACAGCCAATTGTTGAACAAGAGAAGTCAGTTTATCAAATTTTTGTTCAAGGGATGATATACTTACCTCATTAACTCTCTTGGGTTGTGGTGGTGGATCTTGTCTCATTGAGAACTGTTGAGAATTGGCTGCCATGTTGGAGATTAATGTTCTAGCAGCCCTGGGAGTCTTATCAACTAGAGCTCCCCCACTAGCGGCATCTATCATACTTCTCTCCATGGGCATGAGACCTTCATAGAAGTATTGGATGAGAAGTTGTTCACTTATTTGATGGTGTGGACATGATGCACAAAGTTTCTTGAACCTCTCCCAATATTCATATAAGGACTCTCCGTTGTATTGCCGAATCCCACATATCTCTTTCCTAATGTTGGCAGCCTTAGATGCTGGGAAATATCTTTCCAAGAATGCTTTCTTCAAATCATTCCATGTAGTGATGGTCCCGGATGGTAGATAGTAGAGCCATTCCTTTGCTGAATCAGCTAGAGAGAATAGGAAGGCTCTCAACTTAACTTGCTCTTCCGTGACCCCTGTTGGTCTCATGCTTGAGCAAACTACATGGAATTCTTTGAGGTGCTTATTTGGATCCTCTCCTGCAAAACCATGAAAAGTTGGGAGAAGATGAATCAAACCAGATTTTAATTCAAAAGCTACCTCAAGATTAGCATATTCAATGCATAATGGTTGTTGACCCAAGTCCGGAGCGGCTAGCT
The DNA here is from genome assembly GCA_030761205.1 of Fremontodendron californicum. NCBI lineage: Eukaryota > Viridiplantae > Streptophyta > Magnoliopsida > Malvales > Malvaceae > Fremontodendron > Fremontodendron californicum. The sequence continues at coordinate 5,779,464 of JAULJL010000045.1, forward strand.
CCTTGAGAGTTCGGCTGTCAGCTGCTGCCATCTCTCCTTGCTTCTCTTGGATGTTTTGGATCAACTCCTCGATTGGTTGTTGGTGAGAAGTTATAAATTCCCGAATTTTCCTAAGTCGTAAGTCTTCTTCGGGAGCTTGGAACATTCACTAATAAAAAAAATAAGAAAGTAAATAATTAGAACAGAAAATAAGAATAAACCAATAAACTAATAAACTAAAGAAAGCAATCCCCGGCAACGGCGCCAAAAATTTGATGCACCCAAAAGAGTGTATCTTATTTAACCTTGCACTAAAAAGATAAATTGTAAGTATAGTAGTTAGCAAGGGTCGAGTCCTCAGGGATTGGGTTTTAGTTTATAAGTTAATAGTTTAAAACTTAAATTCAAGAACAATAAAAGAAAAGGGGTTTTTGAAGCCAGATTTAAACTAAAGTAAATAATATGCAAGGCGGTATAACCAGCCAATAAAAATATATATACTAAATTAGGCGGTATAACCAGCCAATAAAAATAAAACAAAGTTAATATACAAATTAGGCGGTATAACCAGCCAATAAAAATAAATATACTTTTAAAAATAAGCAAACTAGGAAAGTAAGAAAACAAGTAAGTAAGAAGAATCAAATATGAAAAATATGGTTAAAGTTTCATTCTCCACCACTAGACATCATTAAGAATCAATTTCAGATCTATCAATATCAACCAACTATCAAAGTTAACAACCGTGGATAACAACAAGCTCTGTTATCCCAATCTTTCTTTAGTTTGTCGTTAAATAGAACAAGCTCTCTATTTAATCTCTAACCATTAAACAACCTAGAATAAGCTCTCTAAATTCAATTTAATGGCAGCTTTATGATGAGAAAGATAGGTTGATCTAAGCAACAAACACATAAGCTCGGATTGTTCAACTTAGGTTATGTTCCACTTTGCAATTATTGAAAACTTGACCATAATCATTAATCACAAATTGCCACTTATGAATAGGAAATCAAGACAATTACACGGATCAAGACTCCTAGACTAGCAATAGATAATTATCAAGATCTATCTAGTTGTACACCTAAATAAATCAAGACAACATCATGAACAATTCTTGTAGAAGAACATAAGCAACTTTGATAGAAAATTAATGATAGATAGAATCTGAAAATCAATCACAAAACATGTCTAGGGCTTTGAAATCACCCTTAACCAAATAGAAGTTTAGCCTAGCATAGGCATTGTAAACATAAACATAAAATTAAAGAGAATCTAATAAGGAAATAAAAGAAAGAAAGAAGAAGAAGAAGAAAATAAAGAAAAAGAAAAAGAAAACTAGAGAAAAGAAAGAAGAAGAAAACTTAGAGAATTTTATTACAATGGCTAATATCCTACCAATGTACAATATGATCCTCTACAATCATCCAAGGCCCTCTATTTATACACATTTTGGAGGGCTAAATGACAAGAGACAAGCTTTACAAATTTCAAAGGTAGGTATAATAGGTGGGTGCATTTTTCTAACAATTTTCGTCATATTGTATGACAATTTTGATCAGCCAACTTGATGGTCGATTTTGTCAATATTGGAGGCCTGATCTGATCACATGGACTTCTAGAAAAATGTTCCCCTGTCAGTTACTGATCCATAGCCGTTGGAATCAGCTCATTTTCTGATGTGGATAAGAAGATATGGGCAAAATACGAAAATAGGTCAGCACAGACGTCATTGCACATCAGCCAACTCGATGGTCGATTTCGCTAGGGAAAACGACTCCGTTTCAAGAAGTGTAAAACATGAAAAAGATAGATATGCCTCTTAACTTTACACGGTTAAAATTTCAGCCTTATTGCTTCAGTGAAACTCCAGATATAGCTGATATGGCAAAAGGTGTCGGAACTGGAACTGAACTGGATTTGCCCTTAATTCTAGTAATCTGAAATCACTCAAAGAAACTTGTGAAAAACACCAAATTACATAAAAATATAAAAGATCATAAACACAATTAGACTAAACAATAATAACTCGTATTTGACACAAAACAATAATAAAACATAACTAAAAACTATATAATTATACGAGTTATCAGATTCGAATCTCAGTATTTACAATCCCTTCTTTTATGTTCAAAGTGAGGTCTTTTTTGTACCAAAAAATATAATAATATATATATATTGTTGCAAATATTTCATATCTTTGAAGCTATATATATGCATATGATATTTCTCAATCTTATTATAACAATGTCTCATCTTTCAAAGATATGATACTCATTGGACATGATTTATTGTCTTAATTAATAATCTATCTTATAATTGCTAAAAGGATAAAAATTCAAAAGGCATAATTGTTTGAATCAAATATGCTTGTAGTAGTAGTACTACATTCCTCCTCTTGCATTGGTTTAAACAAAAGATCCTATTGTGGTCCAAGAATAACCCTCTCTTTTACTTTGCTTTGCAGAAGTTAGCAATTGCTGATTTTAAATTACCAATACTCAAATATTCCTTGGACCATTTTCAAACAAAAAGTAGCCTTCAGACAACAGATATAGCAAAGAGAAAGAGAGAGAGGCACAATTACAAAGACACTGACATAAGATTGATACCATAGCAAAGTACATGCCTATACTTTGATATATATTATAAGAAAAGCTGACAAAATGCTAAATAATTTAGTTCAACTTCAACTGAAGGTTTCAAACATGATTCATCTAAAGATCCCTAGCAGAATTAGAAAGAGATAATTAAGTAATATCTAAAATAAAGAAGGAAAAAAAAAAAAAAAAAAAAAGAAAGAAAGAGAGAGAGAGGTAGCGAGCAGCAGAAAAGAGTGATCATCTGGGATTGTCTTGTCTCTCTCTCTCTCTCTCTCTCTCCTGGGACTGCAGTACCTGAAATTAACCAGAGTCATGAATAATTATTAATTCTTTAGAAAAGAAAGTTGTAATTTGTAAGGAAAATTAGACAAAAAGTTGTCAAAAAAACTATTTAAGTCCCATACCCAAAAATGAAAAATCTATTAGTATGAAGATTTGTTGCTGGATTCCCTTGGTGCATTGCATCTGAAACATTCCATCCTGCTGGCAAAGTTGTGTTCATTGCAACCCAACCTGTCCAGTTCCACCCAAGAAGAATGACAAATTAGTCAACCCACAGATTTTGGCATATATATCAAGAACTGTTCATCAATTCTCTCGTCCAAGTTTATGTTTAAGCATGCAGGACAAATTGAACAAAGCTTTTTTTTTTTTTCTACAAAAAATGTCACAGTCCAAAGATAGAGGAAGAAATTATAAATGTTGGGCAACTTCATGAATAACTAAATTAAATCCAATTTCAAAACTTTTCTTTTCTTTTTTGATACAAAAGAGGCTACAATTAGAGATAGAACAATGAGTTGTAGATACTGAAATTTGAACCTTAAACTTGCTAAATGTCAACTCTATAAACCATATGAACTAAATTTCAGGTTCAAAATCTTTTTTTTTTTTTTTAAAGAAATAATAGTTCACAACTTTGAAACTTTCCTTTTCAGTGAAAAAATATAGACTTGCTATCAATAGGTCACCACTCACCTATAAGTACTTTATATTGGATGAACATTTATATTTTGTGTTTCAATAATATATATATATATATATATATATATATAAGTGGGAAAAAAATAAAAGTTGTCAGTGAATGAAATCAACCTGGTGCAAATCCAGTCCCCAGATTTCCAGCTTGAGCGACTAGAGCTGCCACTGCCACTGCCAAAGCCATAGCCCCTCATACGTGGCATGTCGCCTTCATTTAATATTCCTCCAGACGATTCATCCTTGGCTGCACCACACTTGAAGCAGCTTGATCTGCTGGCGAAGTTGTGAGCTCCGCAGTTCCCCACAGTGCAATACCAGTCACCAGGCCTAACATCAGGGCCAGTACTGAACCCGAATGATGAGCCACCCGCCGCCCTGCTAGTGCCAAAACTTCCATACTCACCTCTCTCGCCGCCGCCGGTTCTTGGTTCTCCACAGCGCTGGCAAGAGTCCCTCCTTTGGAAGTTGAGGTGTTGGCATGACCTGCAATTCCAGTCTCCTGGCCTGCTGCTCATATTTTTCTCCTCTAAAGAGTTGCACAGAAAAGAGAGAGAGAGACATATAATCATTCCATCTTATAACAAAGAAAAAAGCTGGACTAGCATAAAATATGCTGTACTATCAAACACCCAAATCTAAAAGTGCTGAGAGTTGCAGCCTTAGAAAGTAAAAAATTGAAACCGAAATTTAACTCAGTTGGTTCATACAATTATTTTAAAAGATGACATCCAACAGATTTGAGATTCAAATCCCAACATCCAACCTCCTTTGTAAAAAAAAAAAAAGAAAAAAGAAAGTAAAAGCTGAGGCAGCAATGGAGTTAGAACATCCATAGTCTCCTGGCCTGCTCACCTTGAGAAAGCAGCTAATACAGATGGAAGATAGAAGATCAGTCAGTAGCAGTGAAGAAACAAAGAGAGATCCTGTAAGGAATTACATGTGGTTTTTTAATATGGGGTTTTGGGTATTTATATAGCTGAGTAGACCTTCAGAATCGGGCGGATTGAAGTAGTAGTAGTAAGCTAGTAGCTAGCTAGCCAGTGGAGGGCTTCGGGTTTTCTTTTTCATATTCTTCACTATAACTCCTTGAACAATGGAATCACAATAAACTAAAATTGGAAAAAGCGATAAAGGAATTTTGAAATTAGATTCCAGAGGGGAAATTTTATTTAAAAAGCTCCAACTACAAGCTCCTTTTTCGAGTTGCATGTAGAGGTGGCAAGTCACAAGTGCATGAGCACATGCAAACAATTTCATACTATTATTTACTTCCTAATATGCACTTCTTTGTGCATTTTTCCCTTTGTACTCCCAATAAATAAATAAATATATATATAGTATTAAACAAATATAAATCATATAAAAATTATAAAATTGTGTAAAACAAAATAAATATACACTAATAGATCCCTCATTTATATAATTTTATAATTTTTTATACGATTTATATTTGTTAATATGATCGTTGTATTTCATACTCTATTTATGTAAATCATACATGTTAAATTTCGAACAAATTAAAAATATTTTATTATTTTTTCGATATAAAAAATTTTCAACTGTTAAATATATATAAAAAACGGTATTCTCGAACGATAAGATAAAAATATCGGATTGATTCAAAATTTTACGTACACGACAAGTACGATTATATTACTAAATTCAATTGTCACTTCATTAAAATATTAAGCGTATATGAAATTACAAAAATGTGTGTATATATATATATATAATTCTTGCAGCATATCAAAATTTTGCTCTGTGAACTTAAATTAATTTGTTTCCTTCTCATAAAGGCGAGCATGGCGAGAAGGGTGTACCCTCTACGTATAGATCCATCTTTCTCTGCATATATATATATATATATATTGCAATTTAGCTTGTTTTCTTTCATGCTATTCATGTCTATCTCATAGCTAAAAATGGTAAAATATGGAACCTTGAACTTAGTTGAGTTGGTTCATGCAATCATCCTTAAGAGATGACATCCAATAGATTTAAAATTCGAATATCAATATTTGCAATCTCTTCTCCAATCCACAAATTATGTTCTCTTTTGTATCGAAAAAAAATTGGTAAAGCATGTGAGCTTGCACCGCAGTACTCTAGGCTATAGTCTCTCCTTGGATGCAAATTTGGCCCTTACCTTTGTTCCATTCGACCATCACAAGCCATAGCCGACAACATTAATATTATACATTTATGTGTCAATAAAGCATCAATTTGATAAGCAACATGAATCTCTAAACTTGAATCTGAGCTCATACAACTGTACTTTATATTATAGGCAGAGTCAAACCCCCAACCAGCCTACGTCCCTACAGAAAGCAAATTTTGCCATGCATTGTAACCCTCCAAACACAGCAACCACATCCAATTAATCATTTTAATCTTGAGCTTGATCATGAACCAAAGAGGAAATTTTTTGCTTTGTTAGCTATAAGAATTAAGCTCTATTATATTCAAGCAGGGAGAGATGTGGCCTTAATGTTTTTCCCCCTATTGAGTTATCAGAATTAGGGTGTAATTGAGCTGAGCTGAGCTCAAGCAGAAAGAAGTTCGAGTTCGACTCGAAATTTGCGGCTCGAAATTCGATTCGAGTTTGATCGAATTTTAATTTTGAAACTCGAGCTCGATTAATTCGAAATAAAAACCGATTTTTTCGAGCTCGTTTACCTAGTAAAAAATGAGTTTGATTCTCATGCTTGACTTCAAACTCGATTATTTGTGCTCGAATTCCAATTGAGATTTTTTTCAATACTAATTAAAAATAATATATATTAAAAAAACTCGATTAAACTCGCGAGCTACTCGAGTTGGATATTAAAATACTCGAACTCAACGCGTTTAATAGCTCGAGCTCGGTTCGACAAGGTCCGAATTGAAATCGAATTTTTTTTAACCGAATTCAAGTAACTTGCAAGTACAAATTGTTGGATATCAAGTAATATTTAAGTGTATAAATATGAAATACATATATCAATACGTAGGTTGTCGTAACTAAATACACGGTGTATAATTATGTACACAATTGATATCATGTTTGAATGAGAAATTAATCTCATGCTACCCACTTGAAGAGGAAGACATGTCTTTTCGGATAAAGACATGTCGATTCGGTTTCGTGCCTAACCGAACCGGTTCCTCCTCAATTGGTGTGTTTGTTCTGATCAAACAGGTTCCATTCAATTAATGTGTCTTTTCCGAACAGGTTCATTGGCTTCTATAAATACAGATATCCTATGTCTGTTTTTCATACACTAATTCACTCAGATTATTCTGTGTCATTCGAGAGAGACTTAAACATTCTTCTGGTTCGCTGTGTTGCATCCGAGTGTGCTCTCATTTGCAACGTTTATCGAGAAAACCTAGAAGACGATTTGCATCAAACTGTAAGCACTTTTAGACAGGCAAAAAACGTCTTAAGGTTAGAGGCCCAATATTAACTCGATATTGATTTTTTCAAATCAATTCCTGTAACTGTCTTTATATTCGGTTCTGTATATCTGTTCGTATATTTATATTCTGTTTATATGTAGTATATAACAAATATTTTTCTAACAATCTTAAGACGTTTTTTCCATTGTTTATATTTGTTATATACTGTATGTTTTATAATATTCTTACTGTTAGTTTTTATTTATTTATAAACGCTACTGTCTATATTGTTTTGAATATATATTATATTAGTTTGCTTTTGTTCTTACATCTGCTACTGTATCTTTTTTAAACAAACAACAATTGGTGGCGTCATTACTTTTTTGATATTTTCATTCATTGCTTTTGACTTTTGTTGTTAACCTTCATGTTATATATATATGTTTATATATATTTATATTTGTATATATTTCAAACTGTTTTGCATGAATTTAACAGTTATGCTCGCCAACTGTTGGAATCGTTTATGGTCTCATGCATTTTTTTTTTTGTGATTGACCGAAACTTCTTTTATATGCATCTATTGGCACCATTATACTGTTTAATGTTATAATATATATATATATATTATTTAATGTTATAATATTTATTTATTTTATAACTTATATATATATGTGCAATATATTTAGATATATATATATATACTGTTTGTTTAGTGATATTGTGATATATTACATATAAATATATTATTTGTGTTAAGTAATATATTGTGATATGTTACATATATATTGTTGTTGTGTATTATATATATATATATATACTTTGTTACATTTGTTTTATATATATTTAAACAGTACATATAAATATATATTTAAGTTTGTTATAATATAATATATATTGTTAAATATATATTGTTACTGTTTTGAAATATATATATATATTTGTAATATATATATATATATATTACTACGTGATATATTCTTTATATCTAAGTTGATTAGATATATGTTTGTTATATCATTTTGCTACAATATATATTGTATACGTTATGTTATATTATATTGTTTTGAGAGCATATATATATATATATGTTTTAATAAATATATTTATATTTGTTATAATATATATATAGATATATAGATATAAAAGTAGAATATATATATAAATATATAGTTGGATATATATTGCTATTGTTTTTTATATAAAAGTGTGAATATATATGTGTAATATATATTGTTACGCTTGTGATATATATATATATATATTCTGTATATATAAAGTAGATTCTGTTATTTTAAATAACAGATGATAGAACAATCTATCGGTATTGCTAGTGCTCCTGTAGCGCCACAACTTCTACATGTTATACATGGTGAGAGACCCGAGAAGTTCAGTGGTCTGGATTTCAAAAGATGGCAGCATAAGATGCTGTTCTATTTAACTACTCTGAACCTAGCCCGATTCTTACAGGAGGAGGCCCCGGTTCCTAAAGAGGGAGAGATCGATACTACGGTTGTAGCCTCGGTGGAAGCATGGAAGCATTCTGACTTCCTATGCAAGAACTATATCCTCAAAGGATTGGACAACACGTTATACAACGTGTATAGCCCGATCAAGACAGCGAGAGAGTTGTGGGAGTCTTTAGAGAGAAAATACAGAACCGAGGATGCCGGCACGAAGAAATTTGTGGTTGGCTGATTTCTGGATTTCAAAATGGTGGACTCAATAATTGTGATTAGTCAAGTCTAAGAGTATCAATTGATCCTCCAAGAAATTGATGCCGAAGGAATGATTCTTAGTGAATCATTTGAGACGGCTGCTTTGATAGAGAAATTTCCACCTTCATGAAATTTTTTTAAGAACTATCTAAAGCATAAGAGAAAGGAAATGACTTTAGAGGACTTGATTGTTCGGTTAAGAATCGAAGAGGATAATCGTGGTTCAGAAAAGAGGGTTAGGTTCAGACCATGGAAGCCAAGGCAAATGTTGTTGAACATTCGCATAAGACCAACAAGAGGAAATATGTTGGTTCTAGTTCTTCCCAAGGTTATAAGGGAACGAATTTCAAGAAGTTCACGGGAACTTGTTTCGTATATAACAAGCCCGGTCATCGAGCAAAGAACTACCTACAGAACAAGAAAAGAGCTCAAGCCAACTTAGTTGATGATAGTGAGATTGAGCTCTCTACTGTAGTGTCACAAGTGAACTTGGTAGAAAACCCTAAGATATGGTGGGTTGATACCGGTGCCACTTCTCACATTTGTTCTGATAGAAAGAGTTTCTTCGAGTATAAAGAAGCTGCTGTTGATAAGCAATTGTTTATGGGAAACTCTTTGGTCTGCAAGGTACGAGGTCATGAAAATGTGGTGCTCAAGATGACATCTGTTAAAGAACTAACTTTGAACATTGTGGTTCATGATCCTGAAATTCGTAAGAATTTGGTTTCCGGCTCTCTGTTGAGAAAGAACAGGTTTAGACTCGTATTTGAGTCTGATAAATTCGTACTCACCAAAAGTGGTATGTTTGTCAGTAGAGGATATCATTGTAATGGTTGTTGTGCCAAAGAACATAAATAATAATTAAATTATTTCTTATGTTTATTTGGTGGTATCCTCTAACATATGGCATGGTATATTAGGTCATGTGTTTTACAAGACATTGTAGAGAATCAGCAATTTGGATTTGTATTTGCTTTCGTAAATTGTTATTTATAAAAAATCACAAATGAAAAATTTGTGTGGAATCCAAATTGGCTAAGACTCCTTTCTATTTGGTAGAGAGAAGCAGTAAACCTCTAGATTTAATTCACACTATTTTATGTGGCTTAAAGTTTGTGCAAACTAGAGGTGATAAAATGATATTGTTATGTCTATTTGCTAAGAAGCAAAGACGAGGCATTGGAAGCTTTTAAACTCTTTAAAAATGAGGTTGAAAATCAACTAAGCAAGAAAATAAGGAATGATAAGGGTGGTGAATATGATTCAATATTTTTTGAATTCTGTTCAAAATATGGAATCAACATTCAAACCATTTCTCCTTATTTAGCTCAACAATACGGTATTGCGAAATGCAAGAACCGAACATTGATAGAAATGATGAGTTCTATGCTTTGTTGATTAGTTCAGGGTTATCTCAGAAGTTGTGGGGGAGGCTATTTTAATAGCTAATTATTTTTTAAATAAAATATCTCACAAGAAATCGGACAAGACACCGTATGAATTATGGAAGGGTCAAAGACCATTCTACAAAGACACGAAAGTGTGGGGGTGTCTTGCGAAGGTATTGATTTCTCCGGCTTAAAAGGTCATAATAGGACTGTAGATACCTAATTTTGTCCGGACCACTAAAACATGTCTGTTTTCTTTCTAAACTGATGTTTCAGAATGCAAAGAAGCTTTTCTCATCCTACAGGTGGTACTCCGAGACTTAGTCTAAGAAGGCAAGCATAAAAAGTCAAACTTGAAAAAGTTAACCCCGAAAAAGTCAATCCTAAAAAGTCAACTACTAAAAAAGTCAACACACTTTCAAAATCAAGATTTGAAGTTCAATTGAAAAATGGTGAAAGAATTTTGATAATCTGAGGTCTACATTGAAAGATATGGAGTTCGGAAGTTGGTTTACGAAGATTCAGTAGAAAGGAAACCCTAGTTCGAAAAATTTAGGGAAAAGTGCTTAAACGATCACATTGGTCGGAATTGAAGGTTCCAAATGAAAGATAAGAACTGACTATGGGTAATGGAGAGGCTACTTGGAAGAAAAACTGAAGGAAAAGTCAATTTGGAAGAAAACCGAGAATTAGGGTTTTTAGTGGATTTTGGTGAAATTGGGAAAATTATAGAAATGACCCGATTCGGTAAAACTAAAGCCCCTAATTGATGAGGAGTGAGTAAACAAGGATAGCCCAATGCTCAGTTTGACGAAATTACGAGAAAAGAGCCGATTGAAAAAAAAAGGAAAATCGAGGAAATTCCCGATAGTGAAAAAAGGAAAAATCAAATCGGAGGGGAATTTGATTGTAAAAATTGGGCATTTTTGGACCAACTCCAATTCAATATATGAAAAAGGCCCAAAAAAAGAAAATCTGAAAATCGAACTTGTTTTGAGCAAAACCGGGCTTCGAAGGCAAAAGGGCAAAACTAGAAAATTTGGGAAAATACCAAATGAGCTCCAAAAATTCTGAAAATTTGCATATCTCATTCTTAAATAATTTGGAAGAGATTGGCAAAGAAAAATCCAGATTCGGAGCTCGTTTGCAAAATAGCAAATCTCGGGCCCACTATGTTGAAATTCAAGAAGATAAATCTCGAAAAAATAGCAAATGAGCTCCAAAAATTCTAAAAATTTGCAGATCTCATTATTAAATTATTTGGAAGAGATTGGCGAAATAAAATATGAATTCGGAGTTCGTTTGCAAAATGACAAATCCCGAGCCCACTATGCAAAAATTCAAGAAGATAAATCTCGAAAAAATAGCAAATGAGCTCAAACAATTCTGAAAATTTGAAGATATCACTTTTAAATTATTTGAAAGAGATCGATGAAGAAAAATCTGGATTTGCAGCTCGTTTACAAAATGGTAAAAGTTCAGGTGCGCAAAAGGGCAATTTTGGAGGGAAAAAATCTAAAAAAATAGCAAATGGGCTCGAAAAATTGTGAAATCTTCCAGAATTCAATTTTTTCTTTATCATTTCGGAAGTATTGAAAAAAGAAAATTTGAATTTGGAGTCCGTTTGCTATTTATTTAGGTTCGGGGGTCAAAAAGGTTATTTTACCGAAGAAATCGAAAAGGGCATTTTCTTGCAATTAAAAAATGAAGTGTAGGCTGAGAAGGTGAAGGGGCAGCGGGCCAAGGCCCATGGAGGATGGATATTTTCTGATTTTTTAGATCAAAGGGCCAAGAGTGAAGAGGAAGGTAGTTATTTTTGTGATCAAGCCTTTGAATTTGCAACACATGGACCAATGGATGGAGAGGGATGATGTCATATTTATGATCCTATTTATGACATCATCTTCATGACATCATATTTAGGAGTTGATTATTCCAATCTAAGGTTGAGAATTCTACATAGAAAGCATTTTGGATTGAAGATCATTGGATCAAATTTGGCTAAAAAATTCTAGAACCTCATAGGCTATTCCATATACCAACTGGCCACACTAAGCGGATGGGAGGGTTTCTTTCATTTTTCACTCTTGCTTGGCTGATTTCTCTCCATTTTTGAAAATCAAAAAGAAAAGTTTAGAAAGGCAAAGAAAGTAAGAAGAGGAAAAGCTTGCAATATAGCTTTTAGAGGTAGCTAAAAGCACCATACTCTTGCACTTTTTTTGCATTTCCATCCTTGATTTGCTGTTTTCATTTGATATTTGGTGAGTTTCTTTTGATTTTGATTTTGAAATATGTGTTTTTAAGCTTCTTCTTCAAAATCTTCTTTGATACTTTCTTGAAAAACCTTGAAAAACAAATTTTTTAACATTTTATTGAGGAAGCCGAATGGACCCTTTTTTAAAATAGTTGGTTTTTGATTTTTGTTTCATGTTGATTGATGATGTCTAGCATGTTTTTGATGTTATATATTTTCTTCTAATAACAAAATATAGAGCTTGTTTTAATTTTGGTTGCTTATTTACCTCCATTTTTGATTCTTTCATCTTGTTTTCATGTTTACTTTCCTTGTTTTCCATTTTTTAAATTTCTGTTTTCAACATGTTTGAGTTGTTCATGATTTGTATCCTACTATACTATGTGTTTGTGAAAATATCTAGTCTTGTGCATGCCTTTACTTCATGTTTGCATGTTTTAGCATGTCTATTCTTTAGCTTTGCATTTAGTATGTCATGTGCTTGTAAAAATACCATGCTAGAATACCATCATTTTGAGCTACCCTCTATTTTTGTGCTTTCTATGTGCATTTTCATCATGCTAGTTGATAGGTTTGCATCTCCATACTATGATTTTATGGGTGGGGCAAGCTCTTCTATTCTGGTTCATGGGTGGGGTTTGCATTTCCATGCTATGTTTTTGTGTTGTCGCAACTTAAAAAATAACAAGTCTCATCGCAAGACTTAATTCCTCTAGAAAAATGAAGGTTTTGAAAATAACCTTGAAAAAGATATGGAGTCGCCACCAATCTTTTTTAGCTAGGTTTGATCGGTCACCTATTAAAATCGATTTTATAAAATATTTTAAAATTAATTAAAACATTTTTAAAACCAATTTCAAGTCTGCGTTTTAAACCAGAGAAATCAAAGAAATGGGTTCGGGACTCGATTACGTGTGGGGAAGGATTAGCAGCCCCACAACGCCCGTATAAAACGGTACCTTATTAATCGTGTGTTATCTTAAGTCTCGGTAAAAAAAAATCGGTTTTAAATTTAATATTTCAAGTTAATTCCCAATTTAAAGAAAAATAATTCCATTTTTAATTGAAAATGATCCGGAATTTATAAATTCAAAATTTTCCTATATTTCCCAACAAACGTGGCAAAATATAGAAATTTTTATTAGTTTGAAAAACTTTTCGAATCATTTTCGTTTTAAAGAAGATATTCCGTTATTAATGATAATAGATGATATTCTCCCCAGCAAACCCGGCAGAAAACTCATGAATTATTTTAACTCGGGAATATCTTTATTTTATTGAAAATCATTACCCTTTTGAAAACATTTTAAAAGATATGAATATGTATATGTATATGCATGACATAAATAAAATGACATAGAAAAATCTAAATAATATAATGCATCCTAAAATGATATGATATAATTTAAATGTCTTATCATATTCTAAATGAAATGAAATATCCTAAGTTATATGACATATTCTAAATGAAATGACCTAGGTAACATAATATATTCTATATGAAATGTAATATCCTAAGTCATATGATATATTCTAAATGAAATAAAATATCCTAAATGACATAATATATATCCTAAATAAAATGAAATGACCTAGGTAACATAATATATCTACATGAAATGACCTAGGTAACATAATATATTCTATATGAGATGAAATAATTTAAATGACATGGCAAATATGAATGATATGGCATAAAATTTAAATGACATGAAATATAAAATAATGCTATCATATAATATGCATGAAAATAAAAATAAAAATAATAATACATGAACATAGTATATGCTAAATAATATAAAAAAATAACTAAATAAAAAACATAGGATATCATGAAATATTCAAAATCATATAATAAACAATATAACATAACTCAAAATCATAACAATATCATAGCAAAAATCACATATTATATAAAATGCATGAATATGGAAAATGCAATGCATGAAAATGTATTTTTTCCTTTAATTAAGGAAATCCGTATATCTAAAAAGATATCCGGCTACCTTAGGAAAATATATCAAATTAAATATTCTAAAAGCAAAATACTTTGTGATTGTTTGAAAACAATTTTGAAAAGCTAATATTAAAAATAAAAACTTAACCAAACCCTTTTTTTAAATGGCTCTAATTTTCTAAGTTTAAAATCCCGGACTTGACCACCCTTAACCCGAGACCCAAAAAATCATTTTTAGAGTTTAAAAAAACTTAGAAACTACCCTAAGACAGTAGCTAGACTTCCTAATCATCCCTCTCTAAGTAACTTAAACAAAACAGAAAAATGATTTTCCTTCAAATTCAATTCTGACTCCACTGTCCAGTTTTAAGCCACGATTTTTTACCCTATTTTTAAAAATTCTAAAAACTCTAAAAAAATACTGGAGACTCAAGACATGTAAAAATACACGGAAAAAAATTGGCCTAATTTTTTGATTAAAGATGAACGCCCAGAAAAATCGGGAAAGTATGAGTACTGGGTGAAAAAACTGTTTTGCCAAAACACATTTTTTCCTTTGATAAAATAATTTAAAAATCAAAGTAAAAATATTTAAGACTCACAAAATGACTCACAAACAGTAGCTAGGACTTTTGAAAGTTATTCAAAAATTGGCTAAGTAAAAAAAATCACAAAGGTAGAATAATCAATTTGACAACTCTTTAATTTTTCACAAGTATACTCAAGAGAGCATGACTTTGAACTATTAATTGGCCTAAGTCATTAGTCTTGGCATGGGCATGAAATGCATGAAAATAACAGCAAATATGATGCATGAAATTCATGAGTTTAAACCTAAATGTCATGAAAAATGCATGGCATCAATAAAATGACCTAGACCTAAATGAACTTGCATGGCATTTAATGCAACCTAGGTCTAAAATGCATGGACATGCATGGAAAAATAAACCAAACCTAACATCTAAAATATGCATGGCAATAACACAAACACAAGGCATGCTTAAACCAAATACTCAACCAAATGTCATGAGAATGCAAACCTATCATCTAACATAACAAAAATGCACCCACAAAGCAAAATAATGTGAGATGGCCGAATGACCTCATGTCCAAATAAGCAAGGCATTTTCATAAACACTTGATATACTTAAACTAAATACTCAATAAAATGTCATGCAAATGCAAACCTATCAATTAACATAGCAAAAATACACATACAAAGAAAATCAATGGGATGGCCGAATGGCCTCAAGTTCCAAGTGAGCTTGGCATTTTCACAAACACTTGATATACTAACATACTCAACTAAAATATGACACTAAAATCATGCAAATATAAAGTAGAGGTATTAAAACTAACAAACATTTTCACAAACACATGGATTACAAAATATAAAACATAAACAAATTTAAACATTTTGAAAACAGAAAATTACAAATGCAAGAACATGATAATAAAATCATAAATGGCAATAATCAAGCAACCAAATTAAAACAAGCTTCAAGTATACGTAGTAGAAGAAGATTTAAAGCACCTAGACTAAAAAGATAACAAAAATATTATGACAAATCAAAGCAAAAACAACAACAACAAAAAAGATGGGCCATTCGGCCATGGTAAGAAATCAAGAGAAAAAAATATATTGCTAGAACTTTTTAAAGAAAAGATGAAGAAAGAACTTAAAAAGAACATTAAAAAACTCTTATTTAAAAAGAAAAATAAAAAGAAAACTCACCAAAATAATAATCAAAACAGCAAAAACAAGAATGAAAAATCAAGAAAGTGCAAGAGTTGGTGCTAAAAGAAACCTCTAGAAGCTATCTTTCAAGCTTTTTCTCTTCAAACTTTCTTTTCTTTTCTAAACTTTTCTTTTTGCTTTGCAACCAAGGAGAGAAAACTCAGCCAAACAAGAGAGAAATATCAAAAATCAGAGTGCTGAAAATGAAAATCCCCTCCCTCTATGTAATGGCCGAAAATCACCTCTCTCCTAGACTAGAATGTTGTCATTTTTACTCCAACCAATTTCCATCCAAGGGCTAATGAATCAAGAGGTTTAAAACATGAAATTATCACCCTTAGATTAAGCCATCAGCTGTCCATAATTACAGCTGTTCAAGAATTATGTTGACACTCTCCCTCTTCATGCATTGGCCCATGTGGCTTATTTGGAAAGGCTTGATCAAAAAATCACTAACTAACTCTTAATTTTTGGCCTTTTGATTGAAAAATCAGAAACTCCTTCCCTTCCTTGGGCCTTGGCTGGACAGCAATCCCTCTTCCAGCCCAAGTTTGATTTTTTTTTGAAAGGCAAAAGAATCGTTTTTCAGTTTCTTGGGTAAAATGACCTTTTTGCCCCCTGTATGCAAATAAATAGAAAACGGACTCTAAATTCAAAATTTATTTTTTCAATACTTTCAAAATAATAAAAAATTAAATTCTGGAAGTTTTCAAAAAATTTCGAGTCCGTTTGCTATTTAGTTGGATTTTTTCTTCCAAAATTGCCCTTTTATGCCCCCACATTTTACCATTTTTGAAACAAGCTCCAAATCAAGATTTTTCCTCACCAATCTCTTAAAAATAATTGAAAAGTGTCATCTGGAAGTTTTCATAATTTTTGGAACTCATTTGGTATTTTTTCGGGATTTATCTGCTTGAATTATTGCATAAGAGGCCCGGGATTTGGCAATTTTGCAAACGAACTTCGAATCAAGATTTTATTTCGCCAATATCTTCCAAATAGTTTAAAAATGAGATTTGAAAATTTTTAGAATTTTTGGAGTTCATCTGCTATTTTTTTCGGGATTTATCTTCTTGAATTACTGCATAGGAGACCCGGGATTTGGCCATTTTGTAAACGAACTCCGAATCAAGATTTATTTCGCAATATCTTTCAAATAATTTAAAAATGAGATTTGCAAATTTTTGAAAGATTTTAAGTTCATTTGCTATTTTTCGAGATTTATCTTCTTGAATTACTGAATAAGAGACCCGGGATTTTGCCATTTTGCAAACGAACTCCGAATCAAGATTTTCTTTCGCCAATCTCTTCCAAATGATTTATGAATGAGATTTGAAAATTTTTAGAATTTTTGGAGTCCATTTGCTATTTTTTCCAAAATTTCCAATTTTGCCTCCGAAACCCGATTTTGCTCAAAACATATTCAATTTTCAGATTTTCTTCAAACTGAGTCTTGGGCTATCCTTTTTAATCACTCCTCATCCATTAGGGGCTTTAGTCCTACCGAATCGGGCCATTTCTTGTAATTCTTCCCAATTTCACCGAAATCTACCCAAAACCCTAATTCTCGATTTTCTCCCGGATTGACTTTTCTTTCAGTTTTTCCTTTCAAGTGGCGTCTCCATTACCCGTAGTCAGTGCTTATCTTTCATTTGGAACCTTCAATTTCGACCAATTCGATCGTTTAAGCACTTTTTCCCAAATTTCTCGGATTAAGGTTTTCTTTCTACTAAATCTCCATAACCCAACTTTGGAACTCCATATCTTTCAATGTAGACCTCGGATTATCAAAATTCTTATGCCATTTTTCAATTGAACTTCAAATCTTGATTTTGAAAATGGGTTGACTTTTTTAGTAGTTGATTTTTGGGGTTGACTTTTTAGGGTTGACTTTTTTCAAGTTTGACTTTTTATGCTCGCCCTCTTAAACTAAGTCCTAGAGTACCACCTGCAGGATGAAAAAAATTCTTTTTACATTCTGAAACATCAATTTAGGAAGAAAACATAACTGTTTTAGTGGTCCGGACAAAATTAGGTGTTTACAGCTGCCCCTCTTTGGTTATTGCTGAGAATCAAGAATCAGACAAAGATAAATAAACACTAATTTTTTACGGTTAGTGAAATCACATGTGAAGGAAAGGGAAAGGGTTTTTTTTTTCTTCTTTTTTTTTTGTTGAAAAAAACTGTAAATAGAAGATTTTGTCCTTATATTGAATTGCCTGACTAATCAAGGCTCGACCCGTCTTAAGGAAACGGGGTCGATTTTCAAAAGAAAAAATTATGCCCGAAGATCTTAAGAATAGTGCTCGAAGGTCTTAAAAATGGTGCCCGGAGGTCTTTAAAATGGTGCCCGAAGGTCTTTAAAATGGTACCCGAATGTTTTTAGAAAAGGTGCCCGAAGGTCTTTAAAACTGGTGCCTGAAAGTCTTTAAAAATGGTGCCCGAAGGTCTTTAAAAACTGGTGCTCGAAGATCTTTAAAAAAGTGCCCAAAGGTCTTAAAAAGGTGCCCGAAGGTCTTTAAAATTGGTGCCCGAAGGTCTTTAAAAATAGTGCCTGAAGGTCTTTAAAAACTGGTGCCCGAAGGTCTTTAAAAATGGTGCCCGAAGGTCTTTAAAAATGATGCCCGAATGTCTTTAAAAATGGTGCCCGAAGGTCTTTAAAAAGGTGCCCGAAGGGTTTTAAAAACTGGTGCCCGAAGTCTTCAAAAATGGTGCCTGAAGGTCTTTAAAAATTGATGCTCGAAGGTCTTTAAAAATGGTGCCCGAAGGTCTTTAGAAAGGTGCCCGAAGGTCTTAAAAAGGTGCTCGGAGGTCTTTAAAACTGGTGCCTGAAGGTCTTTAAAAATGGTGCCCGAAGGTCTTTAAAAACTGGTGCCCGAAGGTCTTCAAAAATGGTGCCCGAAGATCTTTAAAAATGGTGCCCGAAGGGCTTTAAAAATGTTGCCCGAAGGTCTTTAAAAAGGTGCCCGAAGGACTTTAAAAATGGTGCCCGAAGGTCTTTAAAAATGGTGCCCGAAGGTCTTTAAAAAGGTGCCCAAAGGTCTTTAAAAATAGTGCCTGAAGATCTTTAAAAAGGTGCCCGAAGGTCTTTAAGAATGGTGCCCGAAAGTTTTTAAAAATTGTGCCCGAAAGTCTTTAAGAATGGTGCCCGAAAGTCTTTAAAAAGGTGCCCGAAGGTCTTTAAAAATGGTGCCCGAAGGTCGTTAAAAATGTGCCCAAAGGTCTTTAAGATGGTGCCCGGAGGTCTTTAAAATGGTGCCTGAAGGTCTTTAAAATGGTGCCCGAAGGTCTTTAAAATGGTGCCCGAAGGTCTTTAAAATGGTGCCTGGAGGCCTTACCCGTGATTAAAATACCTTGACGACGGTCTCAAGGCTCGACTCATTTGCTAAAACAGAATGAATTCGATTTAAAACAAAAGGAAATACCTCGACGGTAGTCTCAAGGCTCGACTCAGCAAAACGAGTTCGATTTGGGGAAGTCCAAGTTTTCTTGATTTCTGCAGTGTTAGCTAAATGCAATGATGAGAATGGCATGCTTTGCAAATGCTTGTATGTTTCCTAAAGATGAATGCAACCAAATGATTGTGTCATGATTTCTAATACATGGTTTCTTTGAGGTTCACAAATTATTCGACTTCATGATGGAGTCTTCAATTGTTCACTGATGCCCCAATTAAAGAACCTTTTACTCAAGATAATTTGTCAAATAGTCCCAGTTTCTGACTTCACTGAAATTCACCAATTTCTGACTTCGGGACGGAGTCTCCACCACTTTCACTATTTTCTTTTCTTGGTGAATTTTCCAAACTTTTCCCAAGATTTAAATATATTCCTTAGTAATACTTTGAAATCCTTTTATTTAAAGATTTTTTTTATTACTAATCATCATTCAATTTAATAACAATCATAATGTATCTCAAAAATGTATGAAAGAAAACATGAATCAAGCAAAAATTGTCATGAAAAGGATAACAAGACTTTATTGCAAGAAATGTTTTATAATAGTAAAAATAAATATCAAGGATATAAGAAACAAATGTAAGGTTATAGGTTGTAAATGCCCCGGATGCAGAATATCTTGGACCCCTCCCTTTTCAAACTATCTGAAATTTCTCTTGAACGAGCAATTTACTTGGGTAACCTCTTAGCTTTCGTAGTTACATCAGACTGAATTGTTCCCCTTTTCTCTGATTGTTAGATACTTTCTCTCCCTTTACACGGAGCATTGATTCGAACTTTGATTAGTACTTGAGCCGCCTTTTGCGGGTTTTCAACTCAAGTGTCCTCCATTCGGTATTAAGTCGCCCTTTGCGGGTTTTCGGCTTAAACCTCTCCTTTTACATTCTTTTTTTTTTCATTTCCATTTTTTTTGTATTCTACCATGCATCTGAGAATTCTAAATGCTTCCAAGGTAAAAATATCAATTCAAAAGATGGGATGAATTCTGAGAATAACCTTTCAAATTAAATATCCATGCTTGATCAAAATGGGCTTTTAAAGTACGTAATATAGGCCAAGGTTTAGGTTTAGAAAAGAAGGATAAAATAGGCCCAAAGTATGTTTATAGGTGATGGATCAAGGATCATTTCCTGAGGAGAACTCGTTCTTGAAACATTTGTCCCTTTTTGGACTTTTTTTTCTTCTTTTTTTCTTTTTTTTTTTTTTTTTTGCTTTGTTGGCTTTCATTTGCCACATTTTTCGATGGCTTTCTTTTTGCCATGATTTTTTATTATTTTTCCTTGCACTTGCCTTCCAGTTGTAGAGGGTGATCCTTGATCAAGGTTTAAAGAAAGAAATAATTCCTACGGCTCAAAAGGGTGACTAAGCATAAATTTATTCTTAGTGAAAGGAATATGAAAGATGGCCATTCATCATATCAAGCATGATTATTTTATTTGAAAAGCAATTCTCAGGTGAGATAGATATATAGAATTTCCATTTTTACACTTGGAATCATTCGAATTTCCATGTGCATAGCATCACACATTTTTTTTTAAGCATAATACTTCTTCAGTTCATTAGCATTCACGGGATTTCTAAAATCCTCCCCGTCCATTTTAGTTAAAATCAATGCTCCTCCAGAAAAAGCTCTTTTTACCATATAGGGTCCTTCCCAATTTGGAGCCTATTTTCCTCTTGGGTCCTTCACTATAGGGAGAATTTTTCTCAGTACCAACTCCCCCTCTCGGAACTATTTGGGACGAACCTTCTTGTCATGGGCTCGAATCATCCTTTTCTGATACAAGTGTCCTTGACAAATTGCTTTCAATCTTTTCCCCTCGATAAGATTCAACTGTTCATAACAAAAGAAAATGGCGTGAAGGGATCTCAACTTCCATTTTGTTTCCTCTAGGTCAACTTCCATCAAAACCCGAAGTGAAGGGATCTCAACTTCAATAGGTAGCACTGCTTCCATCCCGTATACCAAAGAAAACGGCGTTGCCCCTTTAGACGTGCAGACCGAAGTACGATATGCATGAAGAGCGAAAGGCAAGATCTCATGCCAATCTTTGTACACATTGGTCATCTTATCAACAATCTTCTTGATGTTCTTGTTAGCTACTTCTAATGCGCTATTCATCTTCGGACGGAAGGTGCCAAATTATGATGTGTAATCTTGAATTGAGTACACACTTCTCTCATCATCTTATTGTTCAAATTGAGTGCATTATCCAAAATAATTCTTGCTGGCAACTCATAACGGCATATGATTTCTTTCTTAACGAATTTGCATACCATCGACTTTGTTACATTCGCATAGGACGTAGCTTCTACCCACTTTGTGAAGTAATCTATGGCCACCAAGATGAAACAATGTCCATTTGAAGCTTTCGGGGTAATAGGCCCGATCATGTCCATTCCTCACATTGAAAAGGGCCATGGTGCAGTCATGACATATGATGGCGATGGCGACACATGAATCTTATCTGCATATATCTGGCATTTATGGCACTTCCGAAAATAACTGATGCAATCTCCATCCATCTTCAACCAATAGTACCCTGCCCTCATAATCTGTTTAGCAACCATGTGACCGTTAGCATGAGTGCCACATTTCGCTTCACGAACTTCTTCTATAATTCTCCGAGCTTCAGCAGATCCGACACATCTCAATAAGACTTGGTCTTTTCCTTTCTTGTAGAGAATCTCACTGTCTAGAACAAAACCCATTGCTAGCCTTCTCAGAGTCCTCTTGTCATTCTCTGTTGCTTGTTCTGGATACTGTTGACTCTTGATGTACTGCAAGATGCCATTATACCAAGGAAGGCCATCTGCTTCTTCTTCAATACTCAAACAGTGGGCAGGAGATTCATATATACTCATCTTTATTGGTACAACTTCAGCCCCTTCATTCACTTTAAACATTGATGACAAAATAGCTAGAGCATATGCCATTCGATTTTCTTCTCAAGGAAAGTAATTGAAATTTACTTCTTCAAACTCCTCCAATAAACTCAGTATGAGTTCTCGATATTGGATTAGTTTTGTATCTCGGGTTTCCCATTTTCCTCGTAGCTGGTAAATCACTAAGGCTGAGTCTCCGAAAACTTCCAATACTTTGATCTTTCTGTCCACTACAGCACGAAGGCCCATAGTACACACTTCACACTCAGCAGTATTGTTTGTATAATCAAAATCCAATCTAGCAGTGAAAGGATAATAATCTTCTTCTGGGGATATAAGCACTACACCGATTCTGTGCCCCATGGCGTTAGATGCGCCATCAAAGTACATTTTTCCATACTTTCTTCTTCAAGGGAATCTCATCTGCTTGCGACACATACATCAAATCTTCATCCGGGAAGTCAAAGTTCAACGGCTCATAATCTTATACTGCCCGACTTGCTAAGAATTCAGCCACTGCACTGCCCTTGATAGCTTTTTGACTTACATATACAATGTCGTACTCTGATAATAAAACCTGCCATCTTGCCGTCCTCCCTGACAAAGAAGGTGCTTCCAACATGTACTTGACTGGATCCAGCTTGGCAATCAACCACGTTGTGTGGTACAACATGTACTGTCTGAGTCTTCGAGCGGTCCAAGCTAAGGCACAACACAACTTTTCTACTGACGAATATTTCAACTCATAATCTGTGAACTTCTTGCTGAGGTAGTAAACTACCTGTTCTTTCTTTCAAGTTTCATCAAACTGCCCCAAAACACAACCTATGAATCTCTCAAATACTGATAAATACAGTATCATTGGTTTATCTGGAACAGGTGGCATTAATACTGGGGGGTTGGATAGATAATGTTTAACCTTTTCAAATGCAATCTGACAACCTTCATCCCACTCTCCTGGATCACGTTTTCGAGTACGAGGTGGTGGCAAGTTCTGAATGGCCTTCACTTTATCCGGGTCAATCTCAATTCCTCTTTTGTTGACAACAAACCCAACAATTTCCACGAAGTGACTCCAAAAGTGCTTTTTGCCGGATTTAGCTTGAGTCTAAACTTCTTTAATCGTTCAAAGAGCTTTTTAAGATTCGCAATATGCTCATCTTCTCCTTGTGACTTTGCGATCATATCATCAACATAGACCTCAATTCCTTTTTGCATCATATCATGGAAAAAGGTCACCATGGCTCTTTGGTATGTTGCCCTAGCATTCTTCAACCCAAATGGCATTACCTTGTAGCAGAAGGTTCCCCATATTGTAACGAATGTGGTTTTCTCCATATCTTCCGGTGCCATCTTGATCTGATTGTATCCTAAGAATCCATCCATGAAAGAAAATAAAGAACTCTTTGCTGTATTATCCACTAGAGTATTAATATGGGGCAAAGGAAAATTATCTTTAGGGCTGACCTTGTTCAAATCTCGGTAATCAACGCACATCCACACTTTGCCATCCTTCTTTGGTACTGGGACAATATTTTCCACCTATTTTGGATATTTTGACACCTCTAAGAACCCAGCATCAAATTGCTTTTTCACCTTCTCTTTTATTTTTAATAGCATGTCTGGCCTCATTCTTCTTAACTTTTGCTGAATTGGCTTGCATTCTGGCCTTAAAGTGAGCTTATGAACCACAATATCCTG
Source organism: Fremontodendron californicum (assembly GCA_030761205.1). Lineage (NCBI taxonomy): Eukaryota > Viridiplantae > Streptophyta > Magnoliopsida > Malvales > Malvaceae > Fremontodendron > Fremontodendron californicum. Next base: position 5,803,505 of record JAULJL010000045.1, read on the forward strand.
ATCCAACCCTGGCATGTCTTGGTAAGACCACGCAAATACATCCACATATTCCTGGAGCAAAGCTATCAATTCACCCTTTATTGATGATCATAATGAAGTTCCGATTTTGACTTCCTTTATCTCTTCACCATCTCCCAGATTTATCATTTCCAATAATTCCTTATGAGAAAGTACTTGTTTCTCCTCTTGTTCTATTTTCCTTAATAGATCCGGAGGTAGACTATAATCCTCAGTATCTTCGTTAGCCTCAAAATCACCCGTGCAAATAGGTCTTTCAAAATCAATTTCAGAATTGCTGACAGGAAGGTACTCATATTCTGCATCCGCACACCTGTAAATGCGTGGAGAAGAAACAATATAGGAAAATATATAATGAAAAATAAATAACAAAAATGAAAGAATATGGACACATCAATATGAATAAAATGCATTGTGCTTGTTATTTATTGAATGAAATTGTTTAAAAAAGCCCATTACAGAAAAAAACTCTTAATATCTGTGGGTAAAGATAATTAAGATTGTTTTTTAAAAGTATTACGTTGGAATAGAATTAAAAACTATGGGCAACTCAGTCGCACTCCAATTGGTTAGTCTATATCCTGGTGGACAAGGTCGCACCATCCGGTTCGCACTGTCACTTTCCATCTCTTCTTTCTCGGTCATGCAAATCACCATATCCTGAATCTGCCCCTCTTTATTCACATGGAATTTTTCAAAAGCTTGCTCGCTCATCACAAGTACATCCTCTGAATTCTTTTCCCCGAATAGAAAACTAGCAGAGCAGAAGTTATGAAGGATTGGTGGGAAAGTCATGGGTTCCCATTCAATATCCATACCCGTGAGACAGGCCATTCTTCTTTGTCTGTTCCTTTCAACCTGTTTCCTCTTTTCATGGGCCTTCGGAAGATATCCTAAGCCAAACCGATCTTTCTTTCCCACTGCTTCCATTTCTCGGGCCATCCCTTGAAGATATTTCCCCAAACCTTTTCCAGCCCTGCAGTCTTTTCTTACTGTGGTTCTTACTCCCAGCCTTGTGTTATTAGACAACCTTGGTTTTGGAATTTTTCGTCATTCAGCGACGAAAATCGCATTTACTAATTCCAAAAACTGAAAAGAACATTCTACGGCATCTTCATTGGGCTCAACATAAGGAGATTCAGTAGATGCGGAGGCTATTATGTCTTCTTCTCCTGATACAGTGATCAAACGACCTTCCATCACAAATTTTAGCTTTTGGTAGAGAGACGAGGGTACAACCCCAGCTGAATGTATCCATGGCCTTCCCAACAAGTAATTATAAGACGAATTAATATCCATGACCTGGAAGTTCACCGTTGATGGAGACTCAATTAAGAGTTGTAAACCCAAGTGCAGGTTATGTTCAAGTAATAAATTCTCGGGTGTCCGAGGTCGAACCACAGGGAAGCGTACTAGTAAGTATAAGTTTATAAATATATATGAAAAAGAAAATAAACAAGATAGTAGGGAATCAATAACAAAGAAAGTAAACAAGATATTAAAGAACAAAATAAACAAAATAACATAAAAACAATTAAACAAGATATAAAAAACAATAAGAAAGGATGTTGAGGTTAGAGAATCCACTCTTGGTGTTATGCTAAGATTAATCTTGTTTTATTACACAATTGAAATCCACACATAAGGGAGGTTCCAATCGGAAGATTTAGCAATTCAGTCCAAATTGTCCAACGTCCATAGCATATGATATTATGTTCATTTGGTGTCCTCAAAACTCATAAAAAGAGTCCAAGCATTCCTTATGCCAAGGTATATGTCTACAACAAATCAAGATTATGAAACCAAGCATTTACTGTGCCATTTTCATTGTCAATAATGAATCAAGATCTCTACTTTGCAAGTATGATTTTAAACCAAAAGAAAATATTATCTATACTAGTGTTTATAAATGATGATTCATTTTAGCTCATGTTTAAGAGACTAACCTTAGCATTTACCAAGAGCTTCACCTCATCACCTCAACAATATGATTAGAAACACATACTAGATATGAATAAAATGAAAAGAAATGTAAGAAGAAAAAGAAAACTAGAGAAAGGAAAGAAAAAGAAAACTTAGAGAATTTTATTACAATAGCTATCCTACCAATGTATCAATGTATCCCAATACTCATCCAAGGCCCTCTATTTATACACATTTTGGAGGGCTAAATGACAAGAGACAAGCTTTACAAATTTCAAAGGTAGGTATAATAGGTGGGTGCATTTTTCTAACAATTTTCGTCATATTGTATGACAATTCTGATCAGCCAGCTTGATGGTCGATTTTGTCAATGTTGAAGGCTCGATCTGATAAAATGGTCTTCTAGAAAAATATACCCCTATCAGTTACGGATCCATAGCCGTTGGAATCAGATCATTTGCGCACGTGGATCGGGAGATATGGTCAAAATACCAAAACGGTGCAGAACAGACGTCATTGCACATCAGCCAACTTGATGGTCGATTTCGCTAGGGAAAACGACTCCGTTTCAAGAAGTGTAAAACATGAAAAAGATAGATATGCCTCTTAGCTTTGCAGGGATACAAAGTTCAGCCTTATTGCTTCAGTGAAACTCGAGATATAGCTGATATGGCAAAAGGTGTCGGAACTGGAACTGAACTGGATTTGCCCTTAATTCTAGTAATCTGAAATCACTCAAAGAAACTTGTGAAAAACACCAAATTACATAAAAATATAAAAGATCATAAACACAATTAGACTAAACAATAATAACTCGTATTTGACACAAAACAATAATAAAACATAACTAAAAACTATATAATTATACGAGTTATCACACCCCCATACTTAGATTGTTGCTAGTCCCTAGCAACGACTCAATAAAAATAAAATAAGAAAATCTAATCTAATCCATTTTCGTAGGAAATCACGGTGGCACTTAGCATGTGACACAAGCCTTTAAACCCCTAGGTGTCCCTAGTGGACGAGTTTAGTCTCGTGAGGGTTTACTAGGACGATACCCACAAACATTGAAGACATAAGAAAAACTAAAAATAATAATTATAACTAATCCTTCCAATATAAATTAGAGATAATCATTGGACAAGTCTTAAAAACTAATCAATAGCTTAAAGAAATTCACAAAAAATCTTGCTTGAATGTAAATAAATGAGTTAAGCCAATATTAACATAACATATTTCAATCAAAATAGTGCATATTCAAACTTAATCTCAACTTCTCACATGGGATACTCTCTTGATTTTCACTCTTTAAAGTAGTGGTAAAGTGTTTACACTCAATCAATCTCATGAAAACACTTCTACCATATGCTTGCTTGTCCACCTATTCTCCACTATTTAGATCATACAACTTCATAAATCAAGAGGTCTTTATTCAAGGTTGTAATGGGGCCAAAGGGTTATAATGTGGTTAAAGAACAAAAGGATAAAGATATCACAAAGGTTCCAAAGAGTTCATAGATTTTAGAGACATAATAAGATCATACAAATAAAACTTCTCAAAACTCTTATAAAGCACATAATAACATAGGCTAAGTATTCATGTTGAGCCTTTGCATCATTCTAACCAACTTTGTAATATCTTTTTCTAGAAGTTCAAGAGAAGATTTTTTTTTTTTTTTTTTTTTTTTTTTTTTAATATGGGAATGTATTTGACAATGATCCCTTTCTTTTTCTCTTGACTTTTTCTTTTCTTTTCTTTCCCCCACACTTATCTTTTGTTTCTAACCCAAATTTTCAACTAAAAATATCCCTTATTTTTTTTTTTTAATATGTCTCAAAATATAAAAATCCATCTTTAGAACAAGGGTAAGGATATAAGTCTATTTAGGCTAGGTGTAAGTTGTGGTTACCAATAAAACAGCATATTTAATGTAGGCTCAAATTGGCTCACTAGTGGGGATGTTCTCTTAGAACATTAATAAGGGATGGCTGTTTGGCTCTGGTTATAATCCTAATGCCTCTATCATATTCATGTTGTCACATGTATCAATATAGTATCAAACGGTTTAAAGCAAGTTCTAGAGAATCATGTAATCATAAGAGCACTCAAGAAAGAAATTAGATTGATTTGTATAATGCATCAATCATTATAGGCTCAAAAACTCACAAAGATGATTATACAAGTCAGATTAAGTCTAAACATGCTTCTTTCTCAATCAACATATCATATTAACATTGGCTCATAAAAAGGTTGACATCAAGCTCAATTCTCATGAAAATCTTTTCACTAATAAATCTGTTTTAGACTTATGCAATTCATATCTCATCATTGTATTGAAAGTAACTAAAAAAAAAACACACTAAGTCTAAACATGCTTTTTTTTTTTTTTTTTTTTTTTTTGTTTTTTTTTTTGTTTTTTGTTTTTTTTTGTTTTTTTGAAGAAGAAGATTAAATCAAACTGACAAGGTATGTCTCAAGTCTCCCTTACTCAGACCTTGTTCAGAATGAATACTTCTAAATGTCTTAAAACACAACAAATTTTTTTTTTTCTTTTTTTTTTTTTTTTTTAGCAAAATATGTCCCTTACCCCCTACTAAAATATGACATTGTCCCCAATGTCAAATTTTAAAGGTAGAATTTAGGAGATATTACCTGCAGAGGTTGCTAACCACTTATTATAACTGAGACACAACAAGCAAAATGTTAGATAATGTCACAAAGACAAAGTGCAATCCACTCCTTGCTCGTCCATATCTCTTTTTCTTTTTCCGAGCGTTTGCGAAACAACCGTAGCAGATAAACACTCATAAGCTTGTAGCTTTTTGAGTAAATCTTCAATGGTTGTAGCAGAAATTATGGTTCTCCTTGCCTCTGAAAACATGAATCCATTATCCACAGCATTATCTAAATATGAAAGCAAATTACTAAAATAACCATTAATGTTAAGCAAACCAATGGGTTTCTTATTTGTGACCAAAGATGACCAAGAAGCCACGCAAGCTATTTCTTCCAATGTACCCAGACCTCCTGGTAAAGCAATGAATGCATCGGCAGAATGGTACATGATTGTCATCCGTTCAGGGATACTCCAGACTTGTATTTCCGTACCCAAGGTAGGTCCACAAAAACCTGTGAATAGTTTTGGCACTATTCCTAGAACTGGACTTCCTCCGGCGTGTGCTGCTGTAGCGACTGCTCCCATTAAACCCGTACTACCGCCTCCATAAATCAACTGGATCTTTTGTTGGGCAAGTATTACTCAAACTCTTATGGCTTCATCAACGAATATGTTATTTTTCCCTGGATAAGCACCTCCAAAGACACAAATTTTTTTAATGCGCTGGGACGAAGTACTTTCCATTTTTTTTCGAGTGCCTGAAAGAGAATGAGTACATGGTGTAATATATAGAGGACTGAGTAATGAATCAGACAAGAGTAATAATGTCGCCGAAAGTGTATTTGACCTGTCAGAAGAAAATGTTAACCTAACAAAAGATTTTTGCGTGATTTCAGGAAGAAAATCAAAAAGAGAAGAAAAATCAACCGTAAAAGACCAATGCAAAAAAAAAAAAAAAAAAAAAAACGAGAATAATTACACAAATCGAACAACACGTAAATTAAACCGAAATAAAGTTATTGCAAATCAAACCAAAAGCTGAGAAGTCATTTATTGTAGTTGTGATTGTGGCTCACATCTTCCTCTGGTTTTACGTCCAGAAACGACTTAAACGCCTTCTATGAGTCGAGGATATGCTTCCCATCCAGTTTTCTTACAAGCTGGCAAACAGGGTCTTTTAACATCAGATTCCCAAGATGTTGCCATTCCCTTTGGAATTGCGGCCATAAATCAAGAATTTCTCTTTGTACGTCTCCACTAGGATGCGTCTCAAGAGAAAGTTGGATATTACCCAAATTCTCCTTACTCAGTCCATCCTTAATGAATTCAATTTTATCATCTCGATTAGAGGACAGAATCCCAATAGAACGACATTTACCGTTACACGTCCATCGTGCACATTTGTGGCAATTTGAACTCATGCGCTTTGCTCGTCGCTTCTTTGCAAAAGTGCTTCTACCTGTACCTGGTAAATGCAAAACAGGAAGATATTCATCTTCACGTACCTTGGCTTCAATTATCCAACGTATGTCTTCAGGAATCCCTTTGTGCATAAGCATTCTTAATCTTTCAAATCGAACTTGGTAAAGCTTCAGTAAAATATTTTGAGGAAAAGGAGGGAATCGTTTCTCATATGCATCATTTCTGAGTTTCTCATATGCATCATTTCTGAGTTCCTCAAACTTTTGTTTCCAACAATGCTTAACCTGAAAAGAATTTAACAACGAATCAGTGTGTGAAATTTCTGAAGCATTATCCAACTCACATTCAATTAAATAAGCTTCTAAAGGATCATGGAATGTGGTAGTGGTGAGATGTTCATGAACAAGTTCTTCAATGAAGTCCACTTCATGTACTTCTGAATCATCACCAGGTTGCTTGCAAGTGTTGAACACATTTAATTCTAAAGTCATATTTCCAAAAGAAATGTTCAAAATACCATTCCTGCAATTTATCAGAGCATTAGAAGTTGCAAGAAACGGACGGCCTAATATAACAGGAATTTGAACATTTGGATTTGAAACAGGATGTGTGTCCAAAACAATAAAATCAACAGGGAAGTAAAAATTTTCAATTTGAACCAAAACATCTTCAACTATCCCTCGAGGAATTTTTACAGAACGATCAGCTAGTTGAAATGTAACAGGTGTTTCCTTGAGTTCACCTAAACCTAACTGTTGATAAACAGAAAAAGGCAAAAGATTAACACTAGCACCAAGATCAAGCAATGCACGTTCTATTCTAGTGTTTCCAATGATGCATGAGATTGTTGGACATCCAGGATCTTTGAATTTTGGTGGAGTAAGGTGCTGAATGATTGAGCTCACACTTTCCGTCAAAAATGCTTTCTTTTGTACATTATGTTTCCTTTTAACTGTGCACATGTCCTTCAAAAATTTAGCATAAGATGGAACTTGTTTGATTGCATCCAATAAAGGAATGTTAATCTTAACTTGTTTGAAAAGTTCATAAATTTCTGCATTTTGATTCAAATTCTTTATTGTTTGCAACCTTTGAGGAAAAGGAGCAGGATGCATACCTTTTTCTTTGTCCAAATTTTCAAGAAGTTCAGACTTACCATCATCCTTACCATTACTTTTCGGAGGGGAAAGAGGATCTTGGTCTTTTGATGGAATCTTTTTGTCAATTGCCTTTCCACTTCGAAGAGTTGTGATAGAACTGGCATTTTCCTGTTGAGTTTCATTGGAGCAAGAAACAAGACATTGAGTAGAAGGGTTAGGCTGAGGTTGAGCAGGAAACTTACCTTTTTCTTGAGTGCGTAATGAAGCTGTCAATGTGGACAAGGTGTTTTTGATCTCATTGATGTCCTGTGAAGTCCGGCTATTCACATTTGCTTGTGTTTGCATGAATGCTTGCAATGTTTCTTCCAAGGTTTGTACACGTGAAGGTTGATAGGAAAAAGTGTTGCCCGGCTTTTGAGATTGTGGTACCTGAACATGATTATTATTCCGCCAACTGAAGTTGGGATGATTTCTCCATTCAGGGTTATACGTTTCAGAGTAAGGAGAAGGAAAAGGCTTTTTAAATGTGTTTATGGAATTTACTTGATCATGCAACGCTTCTTTAAGAATGGGAATGTTTGGACATTCAGAAGTGGGGTGTCCCATGATTTCACAAATTCCACAACTTTCTTCATTTTTAACCGTTTTGACTTCTTTTACTTCTCTAAGTTCCATGGCTTCAATCTTTCTAGCCAAATTAGCTACTTTAGCTTTTATCTCATCTTCTTGACTAAAATGATATTTACCTCTGTTAGAAACAAGATTAGATCTATTGAAACTTTCAGAGGAATTATCTGTGTGCCAGGCTTGAGAGTTATCTGCCAAATGGTCTAAGTAGTCAAAGGCTTCTTCAGGTTCTTTTTCTAGAAACTCACCGTTACACATTGTTTCAACAAATTGTTTAGTTTCGGGAGTTAAACTTTCATAAAAGAAACTAATAAGACGCCATTTTTCAAAACCATGATGTGGACAAGAACTTAACAAATCTTTAAAACGATCCCAGCACTGAAAAAATGCTTCATTTTGATTTTGATTGAAATTTTGAATCTGTCTTTTCAAAGCAGTAGTTTTATGTGCTGGGAAAAATTTCTTTAGAAACTCAGTTTGTAATTCTTGCCATGTGCCAATTGACCTTGGTTTTAAATTATGAAGCCAAATTTTTGCTTTATCTTTTAAAGAAAAAGGAAATAATTTTAGCTTGACAATTTCATTTGTACATTGTTGGTCATTAAAGGTGACACATACATCTTCGAAGTCTTTTAGAAACGAGTAAGCACTTTCCGATTCCAACCCATAGAAATTTGGAAGCAAAGCTATCATACCTGGTTTAAAACGAAAGTTGTTTGCATTGAGAGGAAAAATAAAACAAGAGGGTGATGAGCTTCGAGTTGGTTGCAAGTAGTCACGCATGGTGCGTACTTGTCTGTTCTCATCTTCAGCATGAACACTTTCATTGTCAGCCATGGTAGGAGTTGTATTAGAAAGATTACCTGAAAAAGTTTCACAATAAAATCTAACTAAACGACGAGATCTAAAATCACGTCGCCAAACAAGCATAAAACAAAGTTAATATACAAATTAGGCGGTATAACCAGCCAAACAAAATAAATATACTAAATTAGGCGGTATAACCAGCCAATAAAAACAAATATATACAAAATTAGGCGGTATAACCAGCCAATAAAAACAAATATATACAAAATTAAGCGGTATAACTAGCCAATAAAAATAAATATACTTATAAACTTATATACTTAGTATTGCTTCCCCGGCAACGGCGCCAAAAACTTGATGGAGACTCAATTAAGAGTTGTAAACCCAAGTGCAGGTTATGTTCAAGTAATAAATTCTCGGGTGTCCGAGGTCGAACCACAGGGAAGCGTACTAGTAAGTATAAGTTTATAAATATATATGAAAAAGAAAATAAACAAGATAGTAGGGAATCAATAACAAAGAAAGTAAACAAGATATTAAAGAACAAAATAAACAAAATAACATAAAAACAATTAAACAAGATATAAAAAACAATAAGAAAGGATGTTGAGGTTAGAGAATCCACTCTTGGTGTTATGCTAAGATTAATCTTGTTTTATTACACAATTGAAATCCACACATAAGGGAGGTTCCAATCGGAAGATTTAGCAATTCAGTCCAAATTGTCCAACGTCCATAGCATATGATATTATGTTCATTTGGTGTCCTCAAAACTCATAAAAAGAGTCCAAGCATTCCTTATGCCAAGGTATATGTCTACAACAAATCAAGATTATGAAACCAAGCATTTACTGTGCCATTTTCATTGTCAATAATGAATCAAGATCTCTACTTTGCAAGTATGATTTTAAACCAAAAGAAAATATTATCTATACTAGTGTTTATAAATGATGATTCATTTTAGCTCATGTTTAAGAGACTAACCTTAGCATTTACCAAGAGCTTCACCTCATCACCTCAACAATATGATTAGAAACACATACTAGATATGAATAAAATGAAAAGAAATGTAAGAAGAAAAAGAAAACTAGAGAAAGGAAAGAAAAAGAAAACTTAGAGAATTTTATTACAATAGCTATCCTACCAATGTATCAATGTATCCCAATACTCATCCAAGGCCCTCTATTTATACACATTTTGGAGGGCTAAATGACAAGAGACAAGCTTTACAAATTTCAAAGGTAGGTATAATAGGTGGGTGCATTTTTCTAACAATTTTCGTCATATTGTATGACAATTCTGATCAGCCAGCTTGATGGTCGATTTTGTCAATGTTGGAGGCTCGATCTGATAAAATGGTCTTCTAGAAAAATATACCCCTATCAGTTACGGATCCATAGCCGTTGGAATCAGATCATTTGCGCACGTGGATCGGGAGATATGGTCCAAATACCAAAACGGTGCAGAACAGACGTCATTGCACATCAGCCAACTTGATGGTCGATTTCGCTAGGGAAAACGACTCCGTTTCAAGAAGTGTAAAACATGAAAAAGATAGATATGCCTCTTAGCTTTGCAGGGATACAAAGTTCAGCCTTATTGCTTCAGTGAAACTCGAGATATAGCTGATATGGCAAAAGGTGTCGGAACTGGAACTGAACTGGATTTGCCCTTAATTCTAGTAATCTGAAATCACTCAAAGAAACTTGTGAAAAACACCAAATTACATAAAAATATAAAAGATCATAAACACAATTAGACTAAACAATAATAACTCGTATTTGACACAAAACAATAATAAAACATAACTAAAAACTATATAATTATACGAGTTATCAACCGTATAAGTGCATAGGCCTATCTCTAGAGGAACCTCAATCGTTCCCATTACTTCTCTCCTTGTACCATCGAAAGCCCTAACCACTGTGCAACTCGGTATCATATAAGATATATCCACTGGCAACTTGGATAGGGTTGCCAAAGGCATCACATTTAATGAAGAACCATTGTCCAAAAGGACCCTTGGTAATATGTGCCCCTTACAAGTGGTAGTTATATGGAGAGCTTTTGTTGACCCAATACCATTGGGTGGTATCTCTTCATAGCTGAAAAATATATGGTCGTCGGCTGCGATGTTTCCCACCAACCTGTCCAACTTTTCTACTGATATGTTATTAGCCATGTATGCCTGATTCAACACTCTTACCAAGGCATTTCTGTGTGGCTCTAAATTCAAAAGCAAAGATAAGATTGAAATTCTAGCTGGTTGACGTTGCAATTGTTCAACCAAGCTATACTCACTGTGCTTTATGAATTTTAAGAACTCGCAGGCTTCCTTCTTACATACCGGTTCTTTTATTCTGTTAATCGAGGCTGATCTTCTTTCTATTTCTTTTGACAAATCCATCTCAATATGGATTGGCTCAACTATTTTTTTCCCTTTGTCTGCTCCTTTGTCTTTCCCTGTTAACCCCTGTTCAGCAGCCTCAGAAGCATAACACCTTTGCTTTGGGTTAAATGCCCCATGCCTGTGATATCTTGCTGACTCGAAGACCCAGGCATAACCATGCTACAGTCGTATTTCCATGGTGCAGCTTTGTTTTCCTTGTATGAAAAGGAAACAGGCAAATCAATGATTAACTTAGGTGCACTCTCCTTAATGACTGGCATAACTTTCTCCTTTGGTTCATCATAATAAATGATCAAGGGCCTTCCTATCTCGTAGCCAGCTGTATTCTCAATAACTTCTATTTCTTCGTAAAACTGGGCCTCCCCATTATTCATCATCCTTTGGATTTTAACCAGAAAGTCTCCGCAGTCTTGTATGACATGACCTCCACACTTATGGAACGGGCACCAATTTTGCACCCTCTTTGCAACATTTTTTAGACACTCTGCATCTCCCACCATTTCTGTTTTGACCATCTCAACCCATACTGTCAACATCGGAGTCTTGACTTCCCTGATATCCCTTTTTAAGCTTCTGGCTTCCCCTGTCAATACTGCATTTACCCGATTCCTAGCATGATTGGCAATGGGTTTCTCGCTACATTCGACCCATTCTTTGCCCCAAACTTCACAACTCCGGCATTGATCAGGCTTTGGACTTTCCTTTTAAAGGCCAGACAATCTTCAGTCGAATGTCCTTGAATTCCTACGTGGTATACGTAGTTAGTGTTTGCATTGTACCACCTTGTATATGGAGGTGTCAGAGGTTTGAGGTACACGGGTGCAACAAGTTGACCCTGCAATAGTTTAGGATATATCTCACCATAGGTAGTAGCAATCGGATCAAATTGGGATTTTTGATCATTCCTTGGTGAACGTTGGTCATTGCGCGCGGGACCTTGAGTGTTTGGGACAGTATTTTGAGGAAGGGTTATTTGTGGGGATATACCAGTTGGGAACGGCTGTTGTGGTATATTGGTATAGGGGAATGGATTTTGGGTAAGGTGGTTCACATTGGGGTAGTAAGGATTTTACCCCGGGTAAGGTGTATAGAGTGTCGGAGGTGCATAAGATGTGGTAGAAGTATAAGGCCTTGGTGGTGTGTATGGTGTAGGAGGTGTATAAGGGTATTGACTGAAACTTACTGCATGTGTGTCCTCCTCCTTCTTCTTTGCAGGAAAAACTCTCTTCAGGGTAGCAGACTCACCCCTTTCCATCTTCCCATTTTTAATAGCGGACTCTATCATCTCCCCAGATATCACCATATCTGCAAAGTCCTTGGTGGCGCTTCCTACCAATTTTTCATAATAAGGTGCTTTCAAGGTGTTGATGAAAAGCACTGTGGTTTCTTTGCTAGTTAAAGGGGGTTGCACTTGTGTGGCCAGATCCCTCCACCTCAGTGAGTATTTTTTGAAGCTCTCATTGGACCTCTTTTCCATATTCTGTAACGACAACCTATCAGGTACCATGTCAGACACATGCTTATAATATTCCTTGAAAGCCCTGGCTAAATCCATCCATGAAGGAATCTTGGTACGACTCAGTTGATTGTACCATCTGGTTGCTGACACTGTCAAGCTATCTTGGAAAAATGGATAAGCAGTTTCTCATTATCATCATGCCCCGTCATCCTTCTGCAGTACATGGTCAGATGTGCTGATGGGTTGGTCGTCCCATTATACTTTTCAAAGTCTGGTACTTTGAACTTTGGGGGAATTACTAGATCGTGTACTAAGCTCATCTTTTTGGCATCCAGACTGCCAAATAACTATGCCCCTTCAACTGCCCTTAAGCTTTCCTCCAGCAGCTGAAATTTTTTCTGGGATTCAGCAGTTTCAACCCTCTTCAATTTAGTCATCTTTGCCCTTTCCTTTTCAGCCATTTCTTCAAAGTCTGGAACTTCCACATCAATTGGATCAATCCCAATATTACCCCTTTTAGGACCAAAATTTTGTGCTTCGGCCGCTGGTTGGATGTAAATATAGGATGCTGCCCCAGTTGGAAGTTCATTTCCCACAGGCTGGGATAGCTGACCATTCTTTTGTACCACCTCTGGTCGGTCTTCTTGGTTCACTGCTCCCATTCTTGTAACTGAATTTTCTCCTGGCCACTTCTGCCTCATCATGGTACTCATCATCTCCATGCGTTTTGTCATTTGTTCCTGTATCTCCTCTTGAGACTTAGCTAACTGATCCTGCAGTTATTTTTGAATTCTTTCTATCCTTTCAATTCTAGCAAGCTAATCTTTCTCCATAGCTCTTGCTCGAGATCGGGTATTGTAAGGGTGTCGAAAGTCTGATTCTTTCTAAGTGCGACCAATTGTACCTTTAGTTTTAAAAACCATGGATTAGAAATTATTGACACATTTCTTATTTTATAAAAATGAATGAATGATTAAATGAACAAATGTTAATGAATGAACAAATAAGTAAATGACTAAGTTATGAACTTAAATGACTAATTATAAAGAATTAATGAATGGACAAATAAATAAATGACTAAGTGTATTAACAATTTATAAAGAATAAATGAATGAATGATTATGAATATAAATGAATGAACAAATAAAATATATAAAAGAAAGAACAAATGAATGATGAATGCATTTAAAAGTATAGGTCCCGGGATAATTCCAACCAAACGGCATTTCATTGATTTCCTGGAACTAAATACATCAAAGAAAAGATCCATGCTTAAGACAATATGATAATCTGTCTCTCCTAAAAAATGCTATTACAAAATACTGGTCCTATAGTAACTTCCTCGAATCTTGGACCTTTTCACTGTCCTTTTTTGACTGCCTTGCTCTTTCATCTGATCCCTACTTGTTCACGACCCTTTGACATGTCAATAGAAGCATCATCGTGTGAGCTTTCCTTAGCTTGTTTCTCCAGTTGATTTGCTCGGGCTTCCTCATGCTTTGCTTTTTCTGCCCAATAGTTCTTCTCCTTCTTGAGATTTCTGACTTCTTATTCCCATTCCCCGGAAGTCTTGAGAGTCCCCTCGAATTTGAGCTCGAAATGATATCTCTTGTTCTCCAAGTGTAATTCCTGAAGATTGCTTTTAGCAGTATCCCGCTCTCTCTTGATCTTTTCCTTTTCTCTTTCTCGGGCTGACTCCCTATTTTTCATATCCTCAAGCTCTTCTTGCAAACGGGCAATTTCCTTGTTCATTTGGGCCTTTTCTTTTCCGAATTCTGCCCTTGTGATTTCTAACTCCGATGGTGCTTCCCTGGGCGGCAAACTCAAATGCTGAACTTATCATTAACACTCAATTCCCTCCATGTCAGGTAATCAGGTGTGACGATGTCGGCATATCTAGCTACCTCCACTCGATGAGTTTCCTTCCATGCTACCACAATCTCACGTACCTTTCCCGAATATCCATCTTCTCCATAAGCAAATCCCAAATTACTAAGGTCACGGGTCATAGGAGTAAACTAACATGATTTTGATTGCCTCAGTACTAGCAGTGGTGCATGGCTCACTCCTCCCCATACTCCCAATAATGGAACAGAAGATTTATCTCCGCACTTGTACAATGTCGGCAAAGGAGCTATCCATGGAGCTCTCCAAATTATCATCTCAGCCCTGATATTCCAGAATGTGTTGATCCATTGTTCCTCAGTCCTATTTTCAAGCCAATCCCTCATAAGAAATTCACCAATTGGTGCAAAAGATTTCCAGTATGAGCGAAGAGGGAAATTCTCCTGTTTACAAAAATGGCTCTGAACCCATATGTAAAAGAGCTGTATACAACCTAGAAAATGCCCTTTTCCTTATCGTCTACAGAAATTCAGGGATCAGATTGTTTTTGCTATAATTGCCGGGGCTGGGTTTATCCTTTGCTCAAGCCTCTCAAAAACATCAAATATCGCCACATCCATATACCCCAATGTCTTTGGGAAAATAACTAAACCATAGATAGCCAAAGCAAAAATATTCCTAACTGTCTCCTTACTTGAATAGCTATGGATTAAGGTCCGTAAAATATCCCATGATATACAGTAGCTTACCCCTTTTCGGACAACATGGCTTTCGACCCAATTTCTTTCCACTCCCAGAATTTTAGACACCTTTTTCTTGAAAATCGACGTCTTTGTATCCTTCAAATAAATACGGTCAGGAATAAAGTTCTCAATATGCAACAAGGTCGAAGAGAGCATGACTTTGAACCATTAATTGGCCTAAGTCATTAGTCAAGTGGCATGGACATGAAATGCATGAAAAAATACAGCAAATATGATGCATGAAATGCATGAGTTTAAACCTAAATGTCATGAAAAATGCATGGCATCAATAAAATGACCTAGACCTAAATGAAGTTGCATGGCATTTAATGCAACCTAGGTCTAAAATGCATGGACATGCATGACAAAATAAACCAAACCTAACATCTAAAATATGCATGGAAATAACACAAACACAAGGCATGCTTAAACCAAATACTCAACCAAATGTCATGAGAATGCAAACCTATTATCTAACATAACAAAAATGCACACACAAAGCAAAATAATGTGAGATGGCCGAATGGCCTCATGTCCAAATAAACAAGGCATTTTCACAAACACTTGATATACTTAAACTAAATAATCAATCAAATGTCATGTAAATGCAAACCTATCAACTAACATAGCAAAAATGCACACACAAAGAAAATCAATGGGATGGCCGAATGGCCTCAAGTTCCAAGTGAGCTTGGCATTTTCACAAACACTTGATATACTAACATACTCAACTAAAATATGACACTCAAATCATGCAAATATAAAGTAGAGGTATTAAAACTAACAAACATTTTCACAAACACATGGATTACAAAATATAAAACATAAACAAATTTAAACATTTTGAAAACAGAAAATTAAACATGCAAGAATATGATAATAAAATCATAAATGACAATAATCAAGCAACCAAATTAAAACAAGCTTCAAGTATATGTAGTAGAAGAAGATTTAAAGCACCTAGACTAAAAAAATAACAAAAATATCATGACAAATCAAAGCAAAAATAGCAACAACAAAAAAGAAGGGCCATTCATCCATGGTAAGAAATCAAGAGAAAAAAAATATATTGCAAGAACTTTTTTAAGAAAAGATGAAGAAAGAACTTAAAAAAAAACATTAAAAACACTTATTTAAAAAGAAAAATCAAAAGAATACTCACCAAAATAATAATCAAAACAACAATAACAAGACTGGAAAATCAAGAAAGTGCAAGAGTTGGTGCTAAAAGCAACCTCTAGAAGCTATCTTTCAAGCTTTTTCTCTTCAAACTTTCTTTTCTTTTCTAAACTTTTCTTTTTGCTTTGCAACCAAGGAGAGAAAACTCAGCCAAACAAGAGATAAATATCAAAAATAAGAGTGCTAAAAATGAAAATCCCCTCCCTCTATGTAATGGCCGAAAATCACCTCTCTCCTAGACTAGAATGTTGTCATTTTTACTCCAACCAATTTCCATCCAAGGGCTAATGAATCAAGAGGTTTAAAACATGAAATTATCACCCTTAGATTAAGCCATCAGCTGTCCATAATTATAGCTGTTCAAGAATTATGTTGACACTCTCACTCTTCATGCATTGGCATATGTGGCTTATTTGCAAAGGTTTGATAAAAAAATCACTAACTCTTAATTTTTGGCCTTTTGATTGAAAAATCAGAAACTCCTTCCCTTCATTGGGCCTTGGCCTGCCAGCACTCCCTCTTCCAGCCCAAGTTTGATTTTTTTTTGAAACGCAAAAGAAGCTCTTTTCGGTTTCTTGGGTAAAATGACCTTTTTGCCCCTCGGATGCAAATAAATGGCAAACAGACTCCAAATTCAAATTTTATTTTTTCAATACTTTTAGAATAATAAAAAATTGAATTTTGGAAGTTTGTAAAATTTTCCGAGTCCGTTTGCTATTTATTTGGATTTTTTCTTCCAAAATTACCCTTTTATGCCCCTACATTTTACCATTTTTTAAACAAGCTCCAAATCAAGATTTTTCTTCACCAATATCTTCCAAATAATTTAAAATTGTGATCTGGAAGTTTTCATAATTTTTGG
Source organism: Fremontodendron californicum (assembly GCA_030761205.1). Taxonomy (NCBI): domain Eukaryota; kingdom Viridiplantae; phylum Streptophyta; class Magnoliopsida; order Malvales; family Malvaceae; genus Fremontodendron; species Fremontodendron californicum. The sequence goes on from JAULJL010000045.1 coordinate 5,820,521, forward strand.
AACTTATTTGGTATTTTTTCGGGATTTATCTACTTGAGTTATTGCATAGGAGGCCTGGGATTTGGCCATTTTGATAACAAACTCTGAATCAAGATTTTATTTTTCCAATCTCTTCCAAATAATTTAAAAATGATATTTGCAAATTTTCAAAATTTTTGGAGTTCATTTGCTATTTTTTCGGGATTTATCTTCTTGAATTACTGCATAGGAGATCTGGGATTTGGCCATTTTGCAAATGAACTCCGAATCAAGATTTTATTTTGCCAATATCTTTCAAATAATTTAAAAATAAAATTTTCAAAAGATTTGGAGTTCATTTTCTATTTTTTCGGGATTTATCTTGTTGAATTACTACATAAGAGACCCGGGATTTGGCCATTTTGCAAACGAACTCCGAATCAAGATTTTATTTCGCCAATCTCTTCCAAATGATTTAAGAATGATATTTTCAAATTTTCATAATTTTTGGAGTCCATTTTCTATTTTTCCCAAATTTTCCAATTTTGCCTTTTTGCCTCCGAAATTCGGTTTTGCTCAAAACAAGTCCGATTTTCAGATTTTCTTCAAACTGAGCCTTGGGCTAAACTTTTTAATCACTCCTCATCCATTAGGGGCTTTAGTCCTACCGAATCGGGCCATTTCTTGTAATTCTTCCCAATTTCACCGAAATCCACCAAAAACCCTAATTCTCGGTTTTCTCCCGGATTGACTTTTCTTTCAGTTTTTCTTTCAAGTGGCATCTCCATTACCTGTAGTCAGTGCTTATCTTTCATTTGGAATCTTCAATTTCAACCAATTCGATCGTTTAAGCACTTTTCCTCAAATTTCTCGGATTAGGGTTTTCTTTCTACTAAATCTCCATATCCAACTTTCGAACTCCATATCTTTCAATGTAGACCTCGGATTATCAAAATTATTTCTCCATTTTTCAATTGAACTTCAAATCTTGATTTTAAAAGTGGGTTGACTTTTTCAGTAGTGGACTTTTCGGGGTTGACTTTCCGGGGTTGACTTTTTTTAAGTTTGACTTTTTATGCTCGCCCTCTTAAACTAAGTCTCGGAGTACCACCTGCAGGATGAAAAAAAGTCTTTTTACATTCTGAAACATCAATTTAGGAAGAAAACATACCTGTTTTAGTGGTCCGGACAAAATTAGGTGTCTACATGTGTATTTTGGTTTTGAATGCTATGTGTTTGTGTTATTGCCATGCATTCTTTAGGTCTAGGTTTTGCTTGCATTTCCATGCATTTCATGCATGTTTAGACCTAGGTTGCTTTATTGCCATGCAAGTTTATTTTAGGTCTGAGCCATATTCTCTATGCCATGCATTTTTCATGTCATTTAGGTTTTAAATCATGCATTTCATGCATTCAATTTGCTGTATGTTCATACATATCATATCAGGCCACATGATTTATGACTTAGGCTAATCAATGGCTCAATGTCATGCTCACTTAAGCATACTTGTGGAAAATTAAAGAGTTGTCAAATTAATTATTCTACCTTTGTATTTTTTTTACTTAGCCAATTTTTGTCCAAGTTTGTAGAGGTTTTAGCTACTGTTTGTGGGTCCTTAAGAGAGTCTCCAATATTTTTACTTTGTTTTTTTAAATGATTTTATCAAAGGCCAAAAAAATGTGTTTTGGCAAAATAGTTTTAACCCAGTTTTCTAACTTTTTCGATTTTTCTGGTATCTTTAATCAGAAAATTAAGCAAATTTTCTCCGTGTAGTTTTACATGTTCTGAGTCTCTAGCATTTTTTTTAGATTTTTTTGAAAATTTAATAATAGGTTAAAAAATCGTGTTTTAAAACTGGACAGTAGAGTCAGATTTGAATTTGAGGAAAAATTATTTTTCTGTTTTGGCTAAGTTACTTCGAGAGGGCTGATTAGGAAATTTAGCTACTGTCTTAGGGTAAACTTAAACAATGATTTTATAGAGTTCGGGTCAAGGGTGGTCAAGTCCGTGATTTTAAACTTAGGAAATTAGATCGGTTTTTAAAGGGAATTCGGCTAGGGTTTAATTTTCATCCAAGATTTAAAAAATTATTTTCAAACAATCACAAATTATTTTGATTTTAGAATATTGAATTTGATGTCTTTTTCTAAGATAGCTGGTTATCTTTTTAGGTATACAGATTTCCTTATTTAAAGGAAAAAAATACACTTTCATGCATTGCATTTTCTGTATTTATGCATACTATATAATATGTGATTTTTGCTATGATAATTTCTATGGTATTGTTATTATTTTGATTTATATTTTATGATGTTATATTGTTTGTCATATGGTTTTTGAATATTTCATGTTATCCTATGCTTTTTATTTAGTCATTTATTTTTGTCACATCATTTAGCATATACTATGTTCATGCATTATTATTTTTATTTTCATGCATATTTCATGATAGCATTATTTTATGATTCATGTCATTTCATGTCACTTAGATGATATTCCATGTTATCTAGATTATATTATTTAGAATTTGCCATGTCATTTAAATCATTTTATTTCATTTAGAATATATCATGTTACCTAGGTCATTTCATTTCATATAGAATATACCATGATACTTAGGATATTTCATTTCATCTAGAATATACTATGCCATTTAAATTATATCATATCACTTAGGTTGCATTATATTATCTAGACTTTGCTATGTCATTTTATTTATATCACACATGTTCATTTTCACTTTTTTTTTTTAAATGTTTTGAAAATGATAAATGATTTTCAATAAAAATAAAGATATTTCGAGTTAAAATAATTCATGAGTTCTCTACCGGGTTTGCTATAGAGAATGTCATCAATTATCATTAATAAATGAATATCTTTCTTTAAAAAACGAGAATGATTCGGAAAAATTTTCAAATAAATAAAAATTTCTATATTTTGCCGATTTTGTTGGGGAATATAGAAAAATTTTGAATTAATAAATTCCGGATCATTTTCAATTAAAAATGGAATTATTTTTCTTAAAATTGGGAATTAATTTGAAATACTAAATTTAAAATCGACTTTTTACCGAGACTTGAGATAACACATGGTTAATAAGGTACCGCTTTTATACGGGCGTTGTAGGGGTGCTAATCCTTCCTCGCACGTAACCAAGTATCGAACCCAATTCTTCAATTTTATTTGGTTTAAAACGCAGACTTGAAACTGGTTTTTAAAAATGTTTTAATTAATTTTAAAATATTTTACAAAACCAGTTTTAATAGGTGGCCAATCACACCTAGCTAAAAAAGATTGGTGGCGACTCCATGTCTTTTTCAAGGTCATTTTCAAAACCTTCATTTTTCAAGAGGAATTAAGTCGATTTTTTCTCAGTTTTTTAATGTCACGCTTAACGAGTAATAAATTTTGGCGATGAGACTTGTTATTTTTTAGGTTGCGACAGCTTGGCGATTTCGCTGGGGACATTAGAGAGTCAGGCCTACAATTAGTCGTGTGTTATCAAAGTCTAGGTTTTGTTGGTTTAATTTGTATTTAATTTTAATTCCCATATTTTTTTTAAAAATAAGGAGAATTTTGAAAATAATAAAATGTTTTAATATGTTCATTTGTCATATGCATACATATTATTGCTTGTTCTTTGGTTATTTTGTTGCGTATATTTATATGTTTATCTAATTGATGCTTTACATTGTTTAATTTTAGTGGGGTATTTAGAATAAGAGGTAGAATAGGTGGTGACAGGTTTGTTTTGTTCCTTCGCACACACTACAGTTGCATTTGCATAACATGAACTCTCTACCCGGGTTTTGTCCTTTTAATTGGGAGTAAAGTAACTAAGCCTTCGTGATGATCCTCCGTATGGGCTAGTGAAACACTTCCGGAGTATAAAGTACCTAATGCCTTCGTGATGATCCTCCGTATGGGCATAGAAAAATATACTCTAACGTATTGAACTCGCTTTTTATTGGGGTGCCTTACTAGCCTTCACAGGCGACAGTGAGGAACAATTCGGGGCCTTAGAATCGATTCACCTTCATATAGTGAACCTAGGCGAAGCTATGCCGGATTTCTGTTAGATACCCGAAGTTAAGAACACATGGAGGAACATTTCCAACCTTTTACCATCTTTCTATATGTTAGATTTTGCAAATGGGGTGATGATGAACGAACATCATATCGCTCTAATAAGTTTATTATTTTGTCCCAAAGGCGTCATAATGTCAAAACTCTTTTAAAATTTTCGGGACATTTTTTAAAAGCATCTTGTTATTTATGTTATATTTGTGAATTCATTTCTTTACTAATTTATTTCTTTTTGTTTTATTTTCTTTGACATGCATCATAGACATCATCATACACTTGAAGTTTATTGGCCTCGGGATAGTCATCAACCCAAAGGAATTTCATGGAGTGTCAGGTTATTTCAGTTATAGAAGATCATGCAGTAGTTAGGGCACGGTCGGAAAAAGATCAGAGGGAGGATGGTGATTGCCTGAAGAAAGATTATGTGTCAGTATTGTCGGAAAGGGTAAAAATGGATTTTAGATAGAATAATCTCCGAGGGTTAGCCGACATTTGGAATTAGTGGAATATATCAGAAAAAGAAGCCTTCACTCAGAAATATGGAGATATATCACTTTTAATTCCGATTAGGGTCAATAGTGGGTTGATTCAGGCTATGGTACAGTTTTGGAATCCTGCTTATAGATGTTTTACTTTTAACAATGAGGATATGACCCCACTTATTGAAGAATATTCAACACTGTTACGTATTGAGTGTCCTAATCCTGATCGAGTATATTTGAAGGAGGTGAATCCTTCAGGTTTTAAGAGGAAAGTGGCTAGGATCACGGAAATGGATACAACATGAGTTGAGAGTCATGTGGATACAAAGCAGAAAAATGGATGGATTCCGTGGGAAACTCTCCAACAACTGATATTGGGTCATTCCGATAAAGAAAAAGCCAGGGACATCTTTGCTTTAGCCATATATGGATTAATCATATTCCCAAAGATATTGCGTCATGTGGATATAGCCGTGTTTGATTTCTTTGAAAAGTTGGAACAAAAAATCAACCTATCTTAGGCCATCATAATAGAAACTATCCGATCTTTGAATTTTTGTAAAAAAAAAGGGCAAGAGAGAATCAAGGTATGTGTGCAGCTCCTTTATATTTGGATTCAAAGTCACTTTTGGAAGATAGAAGAGGTTTCCTTTAAACCGTACATGAAGTCTTTAGTTCCAATTAGTGAATTCCTTAAAATGGATTGGCCTGAAGACAGAGATAAAGAGAAATAGGTCAGCATGTTTCGGAATCTAAAAGGGAGATGGTAACTTGGAGAGCTCCATGGATGGTTCCTATGCCGATTATATATAAATGTGGGGACAACCTGGGGGTTCCACTTCTTGAAATTTAGGGGTTTGTGAGTTATGCGCCTTTGTTGGTGCAAAGACAGCTTGAGTCTCGACAATTCACACCCGCGACTCATAAACTAGGATTATCAGAGTTTACTTATGGAGAGGATGGGTATTCCGGAAAGGTGCGGGCAGTGATTGAAGCATGGAAGAGAACTCACCGGATAAAAGTGCCTCGATATACCAACATCATCACACCTGATTACCTGGTATGGAGGGAATTAAGGGTTAATGATAGGTTGTTGACATCGGATGGGGAAGAGGTCCAGTTCATGAATTCGCCACCAAAGGAAGCACCATCAGAATTAGAAATTGCAAGGGCAGAATTCGAAAAAGAAAAGGCCCAAATGAGGAAAGAGATTGCCCGACTGCAAGAAGAGATTGAGGACATGAAAAATAGGGAATCAGCTCGGGAAAGAGACAAGGAAAAGATCAAGAGAGAAAGGGACACTGTCAAGGGAGATCTCAAGGATTTGCACATGGAAAACAAAAGTTACCGCTTCGAGCTCAGATTTGAAGTGACCCTCAAGACTTCCGGGGAATGGGAGCAAGAGGTCAAAAACCTTAAGAAGGAGAATAACTATTGGAAAGAGAGAGCGAAGCATGAAGAAGCCTGAGCCAATCAACTGGAAAAGCAAGTTAAGGAAAGTTTACATAGTGATGTTTCTGCTGACATGTCTAGGAGCCACGAACAAGTAAGGGTCGGATTGACAAGCAAGGCAATCAAAAGAGGACTGTGAAAGAAAGTCCAAGATCCTAGGGAGTTACTATAGGACTAGTATTTTCTAATAGCACTTTGAAATAGATAGGCGAATTATGGATTTGTCTTATGTAGTGATCCTTTTATTTTATCTTTGATGTACTTAGTTCCAGGAAATCAATGAAAGACCGTTTGGTTGAAATTATCTCGGGGCCAATACTTTCAAATGCATTCATATTTTTTTATATATTTTGTTTGTTCATTCGTACATTTATTCATAGTTATAATCATTCATTTATTTTTTTATGATTATTCTTTCATAGTCATATACTTAGCCACTTATTTATTTATTTTACTTGTTCATTCATTTATTCTTTCATATTCATATACTTAGTCATTTATTTATTCATTTTATTTGTTCATTCATTCACATTTAGTCATTCATTTTTAATAAAATATAAAAAATGTGTCAATAAATTCTAATCCATGGTCTTTTAAAACTTAAGGTAACATCGGGTACACTGCAAAAGAAACGAATTTCCGACACCGCTACAACACTAGATCTCAAGCTAGGATCGTGGAGAATGATCATCTTGCTCGTATTGAGAGGATGGAATGGGTTCAAAGAGAACTACAGGAATAGCTGGTTAAGTCTCAGGAGGAATCAAGGGTAGGACTGTAAATGAACCGGGCTTGAACAAACAGGCCTATGTTCGTGTTAGTTTATTTATTTTTAAGCTTATTCGTGTTCGGTTTGTGTTCGTTAAGGATTTTAAAATTGTGTTCAAGCTCTGTTTGTTTAAAATTGAGTGTGTTCGTGTTCGTTTATTTAATGTTCATGAACATATAATCGAACATGTTCGCGAACAATTAAAATTATGTTCATGAACAATGAACAAACAAATCTAAACAATTTTAACAAACAAACAAACAAACAAATAAATAAATAATTTAAAATTATTAATATTAAATATAAAATATAAAATAATAAAATACAAACGTAATTATATTAAATTTAAGTTATTAAATAATATTTATTATATTATAAGTAAATAAAAAAATAATAATTATTTTATGGCCCATTCTATAATTCGCACTTCAGAGTCATAAAATCTTTGCTTCTGACTTCTTAGTATGAAAAAAATTAGGTTAACTTTACTTGAGACAAGACAAATATTTATTTTTTAAAATAATAAAATAAAATTATTAATTATATAAATAAAAGACAAAATAATAATATTATTATTATACAATAAACGAACAATAAACGAACATAAACGAGCTTTAAACAAACTAATAAACGGGCTTTAAACAAACCATAAACGAGCTTATTCGTGAACATAAACGAACCAAACACACATCTATTCGAACTCGGCACGTTTAATAAATGAACATTAAAATTGTGTTCGTAATCGTTTATTTAGCTTAACAAATGAACATAAATGAACAAAAATCAAACTGTTCACGAACGGTTCGTCGAACGCTCTATTCGTTTACAGCCCTAACCAAGGGAACAAATGGCTAAACTCATGGAAATGATGAACGCCATGTTTAGATAGAAAGGGTCGGAGGAGAATTTGGTTTCAGGAAAAAGGGTGGTAAATGAAGAATATCAACTTGAAATCGTGCAACAAAAGGGCCAAGCATCCCAGCATGTGGGAAATGAGCTGCCAACTGGGGTAGCCTCCTATGTTTATATCCAACCAGCAGCTGAAGCACAAAATTATGCTCCTGGAAAAGGTAACATTGGGGCTGACCCAAGTGATATCATTGATGTTCCGGACTTTGAGGAATTGGCTGAGAAAGAAAAGGCAAGGTTGGCTGAGTTGAAAAAGATGGAAACTGCAGAATCTTAAAAGAAGTATCAGTTGCTGGAAGAGAGATTAAGAGCAATAGAGGGGGCAGAGTTATTTGATAGTCTGGATGCCAAAGAAATGAGCTTGGTACATGGGTTGGTGATTCCTCCCAAGTTTAAAGTACCCGATTCTGAGAAATATAATGGGACTACCAACCCATCAACACACCTGACCATGTACTGTAGAAAAATGACAGGACATGAGGATGATGATGAAAAACTGCTTATCCACTACTTTCAGGATAGCTTGACGGGGTCTGCAACCCGATGGTATAATCAATTGACTCGGATTAAGATCTATTCTTGGATGGATTTAGCGAGGGCCTTTATGGATCATTATAAGCATGTATCTGATATGGCACCTGATAGGCTGTCACTGCAAAACATGGAAAAGAAGACTATTGGGAGTTTCAAGGAGTACTCTCAAAGGTGGAGGGACCTGGCCACTCAAGTGCAACCCCCTTTAACCAGCAAAGAAACAACGGTGCTTTTTATCAATACTTTAAAAGCATCGTATTATGACAAATTGATGGGGAACGCCACTAAGAATTTAGCGGATATGGTTATATCCGGCGAAATGATTGAGACTGCCATCAAAAATGGAAAAATGGAGGGGGTGAGTCTGCTACTCCGAAGAAGGTATTTCATGCTAAGAAAAAAAGAGGAAACTCACGTAGTTAGCATCAACCAATATCCATATGCACCTCTTACACCATATACACCTCCGAGGCCCTATGCTCCTATTACATCCTATGCACCTCCTACACCCTACACACCTTACCCGAGGTATAATCCTTACTACCCCAATGTGAACCACCTTACTCAAAATCCATTCCCTTATACCAATATACCACAACAGCCTTTTCCAACTAGCGTATCCCCACAGATAAACCTTCCCCGAAACACTATCCCAAACACCCAGGGTATCGTGCGCAACGACCAACTTTCACCAAGGAATGATCAAAAACGCCTATTTGACCCGATTGCTACCACTTATGGTGAACTATATCCCAAATTGTTGCAGGGTCAACTTGTCGCACTTGTATACCTTAAACCTTTGACACCGCCATACCCAAGGTGGTACAACGCAAATGCTAACTGCGCGTATCACGCGAGGATTCAGGGGCATTCAACCGAGGATTGCATTGCCTTTAAAAGGAAAGTCCAAAGTTTGATCAACTCCGGGGTTGTGAAATTTGGGTCAAAGAATGGGCCAAATATAGCGGGAAATCTATTTTTCGATCATGCTGAGAATTGAGTAAATGAAGTATTGACAGGGGAAGTCAAAAGGGTAAAAAGGTATGTCAGTGAAGTCAAGACTCCAATGACAAAAGTATGGGTCGAAATGGTTAAAGTAGGAATAGTGGAGGATGGAGACAGTTTAAAAATGGTTGAAAACAGGGTGGAGAATTGGTGCCCGTTCCATAGGTGTAAAGGTCATATCATACAGGAATGCGAGGATTTTCTGGCTAAAGTCCTGATAACTCGTATAATTATATAGTTTTTAGTTATGTTTTATTATTGTTTTGTGTCAAATACGAGTTATTATTGTTTAGTCTAATTGTGTTTATGATCTTTTATATTTTTATGTATTTTGGTGTTTTTCACAAGTTTCTTTGAGTGATTTCAGATTACTAGAATTAAGGGCAAATCCAGTTCAGTTCCAGTTCCGACACCTTTTGCCATATCAGCTATATCTCGAGTTTCACTGAAGCAATAAGGCTGAAATTTGTAGCCATGCAAAGCTAAGAGGCATATCTATCTTTTTCATGTTTTACACTTCTTGAAACGGAGTCGTTTTCCCTAGCGAAATCGACCATCAAGTTGGCTGATGTGCAATGACGTCTGTGCTGACCTGTTTTCGTATTATGCCCATATCTTCTTATCCACATCAGCACATGAGCTGATTCCAACGGCTATGGATCAGTAACTGATAGGGTAACATTTTTCTAGAAGACCATGTGATCAGATAAGGCCTCCAAAATTGACAAAATCGACCATCAAGTTGGCTGATCAAAATCGTCATATATGACGAAAATTGTTAGAAAATGCACCCACCTATTATACCTACCTTTGAAATTTGTAAAGCTTGTCTCTTGTCATTTAGCCCTCCAAAATGTGTATAAATAGAGGGCCTTGGATGATTGTAAGGGATCATATTGTACATTGGTAGGATATTAGCCATTGTAATAAAATTCTCTAAGTTTTCTTCTTCTTTCTTTTCTCTAGTTTTCTTTTTCTTTATTTTCTTCTTCTTCTTTCTTTCTTTTATTTCCTTCTTAGATTCTCTTTAATTTTATGTTTATGTTTACAATGCCTATGCTAGGCTAAACTTCTATTTGGTTAAGGGTGATTTCAAAGCCCTAGACATGTTTTGTGATTGATTTTCAGATTCTATCTATCATTAATTTCCTATCAAAGTTGCTTATGTTCTTCTACAAGAATTGTTCATGATGTTGTCTTGATTTATTTAGGTGTACAACTAGATAGATCTTGATAATTATCTATTGCTAGTTTAGGAGTCTTGATCCGTGTAATTGTCTTGATTTCCTATTCAATGTGGCAATTTGTGATTAATGATTATGGTCAAGTTTTCAATAATTGCAAAGTGGAACATAACCTAAGTTGAACAATCCGAGCTTATGTGTTTGTTGCTTAGATCAACCTATCTTTCTCATCATAAAGCTGCCATTAAATTGAATTTAGAGAGCTTATTCTAGGTTGTTTAATGGTTAGAGATTAAATAGAGAGCTTGTTCTATTTAACGACAAACTAAGGAAAGATTGGGATAACAGAGCTTGTTGTTATCTACGGTTGTTAACTTTGATAGTTGGTTGATATTGATAGATCTGAAATTGATTCTTAATGATGTCTAGTGGTGGAGAATGAAACCTTAACCATATTTTTCATATTTGATTCTTCTTACTTACTTGTTTTCTTACTTTTCTAGTTTGCTTATTTTTAAAAATATATTTATTTTTATTGGCTGGTTATACCGCCTAATTTGTATATTAACTTTGTTTTATTTTTATTGGCTGGTTATACCGCCTAATTTAGTATATATATTAATATTGGCTGGTTATACCGCCTAATTTAGTATATATATTTTTATTGGCTGGTTATACCGCCTTGCATCTTATTCTTATTATTTACATTAGTTTAAATCTGGCTTCAAAAACCCCTTTTCTTTTATTGTTCTTGAATTTAAGTTTTAAACTATTAACTTATAAACTAAAACCCAATCCCTGAGGACTCGACCCTTGCTAACTACTATACTTACAATTGATCTTTTTAGTGCAAGGTTAAATAAGATACACTCTTTTGGGTGCATCAAGTCCAAAAGATGATGGATGAGGGCGAGGCCCAGTTTTACAAGGAAATAGAGGAGGAAGTAGAAGTTTTTGAGAATGTAGCTGGCTACAGGGTAGGAAGACCTTTGATCATCTATTATGATGAACCAGAGGAGAAAAATATGCCGATTGTTGAGGAAATTGCACCTAAGTTAATCATAGATTTGCCTTCTTCCTTTTCATACAAAAAAAAAAAACAAAGCTGCACCGTGAAAGTATGACTGCAGCATGGTTATGCCAGGGTCTTCGAGTCAGCAAGATATCACAGGAGTTGGGCACTTAACACGAAGTGGAAGGTGTTATTCCCCTGAGGTTGTTGAACAAGGATCAACGACAAAAGATGGAGGAATGGATAAAGGAAAGAAGGCAGCTAAACCAATCCAAATTGAGATAGATTCATCAAAAGAAGTAGAGAGGGGGCAGCCCCGGTTAATAAGATAAAATAGTCGGTGAACGAAAAAGGAGGCTTGCGAGTTTTTAAAATTCATAAAGCATAGTGAGTATAGTGTGGTTGATCAATTGCAGCGTCAACCCGCAAGAATTTCAATCCTCTCATTGCTACTGAACTCGAAGCCACACCGAAATGCTTTGTTAAGAGTTCTAAATCAGGCATATGTGGCCAATAACATATCGATGGAAAAACTAGATAGGCTGGTGGGAAACATTTCAGCAGACGATCATATATATTTCAGTTATGATGAAATACCACCCAATGGTATTGGATCAATAAAGGCTCTTCACATAACAATCACTTGCAAGGGGCACATACTACTAATGGTGCTTTTGGATAACGGATCTTCATTAAATGTGATTCCCTTGGCAACCCTATCCAAATTGCCAGTTGATATTTCTTATATGCTGCCAAGTTGCACGGTAGTTAGAGCTTTTGATGGAACTAGACGGGAGGTAATGGGAACTATCGAGGTCCCAATGGAGATAGGTCTTTGTATCTATAAGGTGAATTTCCAATTCATAGATATTACCCCATCCTACAATTAACTCTCCACCAAAAAATGAAGTTTGTGATAGAGGGACGTTTAGTCACTATGTCGGAAGAAGAGGACATCATAGCCTCTGCATCTACTGGTTCCCCTTACATTGAGCCAAACAAGGATGTTGTGGAATGTTCCTTCCGATCTTTGGAGTTTGTAAATACAGTATTCATCACTGAGGGACAAAAAATTCCAAAACCGAAGTTGTCCAAGAATACAAGGTTGGGAGTAAAGACTATCGTGGGAAAGGGCTGCAGGGCTAGAAAAGGTCTTGGAAAGTATCTTCATGGAATGGCCCGAGCAATTGAAATGGTTGGAAAGAAGGACCCATTTGGTCTAGGATATCTTCCGAAGGCTCAGGAAGAGAGGAAACAAGTGGAGAAGAACCGACAAAGGCGGATGGCTTTTCCACCAATCCTTCACAGCTTTCGCTCAGCCAATTTTCTGTTCGGAGAAAAGAATTTTGATGATGTACTCATAATGATTGAACAAGCTTTCGAGAAGTTCAATATGGATAAGGGTGAGCAGATACATGATATGATGATCTGCAAGAATGCAAACTGAATGGTGCGACCTTGTCCACCAGGATATAGACTGACCAATTGGAGTGCGACCGAGCTGCCCATAGTCTTTAGGTCTACTCCAAAGTAATACTTTAAAACAATCTTAATAATCTTTGCCTAAGGATATTAAGAATTTTTCTGTAATAGGGCTTTTGTTTAAACATTTTCATTCAATAAATAACAAGCACGATGCATTTTCTTCATATTGATGTGTCCATATTCTTTCATTTATGCTATTTATTTTTCTTTCATTATATACATATATTCCTATATTGCTTCTTCCTCACCTATTTACAGGTGTACAGATGCGGAATATGAGGACCTTCCTGTCAGTAATTCTGAAATTGATTTTGAAAGACCCATTTGCACGGGTGATTTTGAGGCCAATGAAGATACTGAGGATTATGGTCTGCCTCCGAACTTATTAAGGAAAATATAACAAGAGGAGAAACAAGTACTTTCTCATAAAGAGCTATTAGAAATGATAAATTTGGGAAGTGGTGAGGAGATAAAAGAGGTTAAAATTGGGACCACATTGTCATCATCAATAAAAGGTGAATTGATAGCCTTGCTCCGAGAATATTTAGATGTATTTGCATGGTCATACCAAAACATGCCAGGGTTGGATTCAGATATTGTGGTTCATAAACTCCTTTAAGGCTAGAGTACAAGCCAATTCAGCAAAAGTTGAGAAGAATAAGGCCGGACATGCTGTTAAAGATAAAAGAGGAAGTGAAGAAGCAGTTTGATGCTGGATTCTTAGAGGTGGCAAAATATCCAGAATGGGTGGAAAATATTGTTCCAGTACCAAAGAAGGATGGCAACGTGCGGATGTGCGTTGATTATCGAGATTTGAACAAGGCCAATCCCAAAGATAATTTCCCTTTGCCCCACATCGATACTTTGGTGGATAATACGGTGAAGAGTTCTTTGTTTTCTTTCATGGACAGATTCTCGGGATACAATCAGATCAAGATGGCCCCGAAAGAAATAGAGAAACCACATTTGTTACAATGTAGGGAACATTCTGCTACGAGGTAATGTTGTTCGGGTAGAAGAATGCTAGGGCAACATATCAGAGAGCCATGGTGACCTTGTTTCATGATATGATGCATAAGAAAATTGAGGTCTATGTTGATGATATGATTGCAAAGTCACAAGGAGAAGAAGAGCATATTGCGAATCTTAAGAAACTCTTTGAAAGACTAAGAAAGTTTTGACTCAAGCTAAACCCGACAAAATGCACTTTTGGAGTCACTTCGGGAAAATTGTTGGGTTTTGTTGTTAGAAAAAGAGGAATTGAGATTGATCTGGATAAAGTGAAGGCCATCTAGAATTTGCCACCACCTCATACTCAAAAAGAAGAGGCTTTCTGGGAAGATTGAATTACATTGCTCGATTTATTTCTGAGTTAACCGACAAATGTGATCCAATATTTAAGCTACTTTGAAAATGTGATCCAGGAGAATGGGATGAAGGGTGTCAGATCACGTTGGAAAAGGTTAAGCATTATCTATCAAACCCACCAGTATTAATGCCACAACCAATGATACTGTATTTATCAGTATTTGAGAGATCCATGGGTTGTGTCTTGGGGCAACATGATGAGACTTGGAAGAAAGAACAAGCGATTTACTACTTCAACAAGAAGTTTACAGATTATGAGCTGAAATATTCGTAAGTAGAAAAGTTGTGTTGTGCCTTAGGTTGGACTGCTCGGAGGCTCAGACAGTACATGTTGTACCACACGACGTGGTTGATTGCCAAGCTAGATCCAATCAAGTACATGTTGGAAGCACCTTCTTTGTCAGGGAGGACAGCAAGATGGCAAGTTTTGTTGTCAAAGTATGACATTGTATATGTACGTCAGAAAGCTATAAAGGGCAGTGCAGTAGCCGAGTTCTTAGCAAGTCGGGTAGTGGAAGATTATGAGCCTCTGAACTTTGATTTCCCAAATGAAGACTTGATGTGTGTCTCGCAAGAAGATGAGATTCCCTCTAAAAAGAAGGAAATATTGAAAATGTATTTTGATGGGGCATCCAATGCCATGGGGCATGAAATTGGTGCAGTCCTCATATCCCTAGAAGAAGATTATTATCCTTTCACTGCCAGATTGGATTTTGATTGTACAAACAATATTGTAGAATATGAGCCATGTACTATGGGCCTTCGTGCTACCGTAGACAGAAAGATAAAAAAATAGAGGCTTTTGGAGACTCAGCTTTAGTGATATATCAATTGCACAGAGAACGGGAAACCCGAGATGCAAAGTTATTCAGATATCAAGAGCTCATACTGAGTTTGTTAGAGGAATTTGAAGAAGTAAATTTCAATTACTTCCCCCGAGAAGAAAACCAAATGGCGGATGCTCTAGCTACTTTGTCATCAATGTTTAAAGTGAATGAAGAGGCTGAAGTTGTGCCAATCAGGATGAGCATATATGAGTCTCCTGCCCACTGCTTGAGTATCGAAGAAAAAGCAGATGATCTCCCTTGGTATAACGATATCTTGCAGTACATCAAGAATCAACAGTATCCAGAACGAGCAACAGAAAACGACAAAAGGACTCTGAGAAGGCTAGCAATGGGTTTTGTTCTAGATAGTGAGATTCTCTACAAGAAAGGGAAAGACCAAGTCCTATTGAGATGTGTCGGATCTGCCGAAGCTCGGAGAATCATAGAGGAAGTCTATGAAGGGATATGTGGCACCCATATCAATGGTCACATGCTGGCTAAGCAGATTATGAGGATAGGATATTATTGGTTGACAATGGAAGGAGATTGTATCAGTTATTCCCGGAAGTGCCATAAATGCCAGATATATGCAGATAAGATTCATGTGCCGCCATCTCCATTGCATGTCATGATCGCACCATGGCTATTTTCAATATGGGGAATGGATATGATTGGGCCTATTACCCGAAAGCTTCAAATGAACATCGTTTCATCCTGGTGGCTATAGATTATTTCACCAAATGGGTAGAAGCTGGTTTCTATGCGAATGTAACGAAGTCAGTGGTATGCAGATTTGTTAAGAAGGAAATCATATGCCGATATGGATTGCCAGCAAGAATTATTTTAGATAATGCTCTCAATCTGTATAATAAGATGATGAGAAAAGTGTGTACTCAGTTCAAGATCATACACCATAATTCGGCACCTTACCGTCCGAAGATGAATGGGGCAGTAGAAGCAGCCAACAAAAACATCAAGAAGATTATTGGGAAGATGACTGATGTATACAAGGATTGGCATGAGATCTTGCCTTTTTCTCTTCATGCATATCGTACCTCGTTCACACATTTACAGGGGCAACGCCATTTTCTTTGGTATATGGGATGGAAGCAGTACTACCTATTGAAGTTGAGATCCCTTCGCTTCGGGTTTTGATGGAGGTTGGCCTAGAAGAGGAGGAATGGGTTAGAGCTCGTTATGAACAACTGAATCTCATCGAGGAGAAAAGATTAAAGGCAATTTTTCATGGGTAGTTGTATCAGAAAAGGATAATTCGAGCCCACAACAAGAAGATTGATAACTCGTATAATTATATAGTTTTTAGTTATGTTTTATTATTGTTTTGTGTCAAATACGAGTTATTATTGTTTAGTCTAATTGTGTTTATGATCTTTTATATTTTTATGTATTTTGGTGTTTTTCACAAGTTTCTTTGAGTGATTTCAGATTACTAGAATTAAGGGCAAATCCAGTTCAGTTCCAGTTCCGACACCTTTTGCCATATCAGCTATATCTCGAGTTTCACTGAAGCAATAAGGCTGAAATTTGTGGCCATGCAAAGCTAAGAGGCATATCTATCTTTTTCATGTTTTACACTTCTTGAAACGGAGTCGTTTTCCCTAGCGAAATCGACCATCAAGTTGGCTGATGTGCAATGACGTCTGTGCTGACATGTTTTCGTATTATGCCCATATCTTCTTATCCACATCAGCAAATGAGCTGATTCTAACGGCTATGGATCCGTAACTGATAGGGTAACATTTGTCTAGAAGACCATGTGATCAGATAAGGCCTCCAAAATTGACAAAATCGACCATCAAGTTGGATGATCAAAATCGTCATACATGACGAAAATTGTTAGAAAATGCACCCACCTATTATACCTACCTTTGAAATTTGTAAAGCTTGTCTCTTGTCATTTAGCCCTCCAAAATGTGTATAAATAGAGGGCCTTGGATGATTGTAAGGGATCATATTGTACATAGGTAGGATATTAGCCATTTTAATAAAATTCTCTAAGTTTTCTTCTTCTTTCTTTTCTCTAGTTTTCTTTCTTTTCTCTAGTTTTCTTTTTCTTTAGAGAGAGCAAGAGGTTGGATAATTAATATTCTTCCTCTTCTTCTTTCTTTCTTTTATTTTCTTCTTAGATTTTCTTTAATTTTATGTTTATGTTTATAATGCCTATGCTAGGCTAAACTTCTATTTGGTTAAGGGTGATTTCAAAGCCCTAGACATGTTTTGTGATTGATTTTCAAATTCTATCTATCATTAATTTTCTATCAAAGTTGCTTATGTTCTTCTACAAGAATTGTTCATGATGTTGTCTTGATTTATTTAGGTGTACAACTAGATAGATCTTGATAATTATCTATTGCTAGTTTAGGAGTCTTGATCCGTGTAATTGTCTTGATTTCCTATTCATAAGTGGCAATTTGTGATTAATGATTATGGTTAAGTTTTCAATAATTGCAAAGTGGAACATAACCTAAGTTGAACAATCCGAGCTTATGTGTTTGTTGCTTAGATCAACCTATCTTTCTCATCATAAAGCTGCCATTAAATTGAATTTAGAGAGCTTATTCTAGGTTGTTTAATGGTTAGAGATTAAATAGAGAGCTTGTTCTATTTAACGACAAACTAAGGAAAGATTGGGATAACAGAGCTTGTTGTTATCTACGGTTGTTAACTTTGATAGTTGGTTGATATTGATAGATCTGAAATTGATTCTTAATGATGTCTAGTGGTGGAGAATGAAACCTTAACCATATTTTTCATATTTGATTCTTCTTACTTACTTGTTTTCTTACTTTTAGTTTGCTTATTTTTTATATTTATTTTTATTGGCTGGTTATACCGCCTAATTTGTATATTAACTTTGTTTTATTTTTACTGGCTGGTTATACCGCCTAATTTAGTATATATATTTTTATTGGCTGGTTATACCGCCTAATTTAGTATATATATTTTTATTGGCTGGTTATACCGCCTTGCATCTTATTCTTATTATTTACTTTAGTTTAAATCTGGCTTCAAAAACCCATTTTCTTTTATTGTTTTCTTTGAACGTAAGTTATAAACTATTAACTTATAAACTAAAACCCAATCCCTGAGGACTCGACCCTTGCTAACTACTATACTTACAATTTATCTTTTTAGTGCAAGGTTAAATAAGATACACTCTTTTGGGTGCATCAAATTTTTGGCGCCGTTGCCGGGGATTGTTTTCTTTAGTTTATTTGTTACTTGGTTTATTCTTATTTTCAGTTCTAATTAGTTCTATTTTCTTGTACATACAAGTTTTTCTTATAAAATTTTGAAAAAAAAAAAAAAAAAAACGATGGAATTGAGCAATCTAACACTTGAAGAGTTGGTGGCATACATGAACATGGAAAATCAACAAGCCAATCTCACCTACCCAGTTCAACAATTGGCCATGGGAGGATGTCAAGGCCATCAAGTGTTCCAAGACCAACAGTATGATCATTACTCAAACACTTACCATGAGGGATGGTGGGATCATACTAATTATGGCTACTCGAAAAATTACCAAGAAGTAGATCCTTATGCCAATTACACTCATCCATCTAGCTTCAATCAATCATGGTCTCAAGAACCAGATCTTTTTCAACCACCACATATGACTCAAAACTCAGGTACTTCTTTAGAAGATCTTGTCTATTCTCTTGTTACTGATTCTTTGCAATTTCAACAGGAAACAAGGGCAAGCATCCAGAGTTTGGAAAAGCAAATGAGCCAATTGGCTAGTAGTATGGTGGGATGAGTAGCACAAAGATCTGAAGAACTCCCAGCCCAAACGATGGTTAACCCAAAGGAGAATGCTACTATTGTGACCTTGAAGAATGAGGAACAAGATGAGGATGAAACAAAATTAGAGATGGATTCTATTCTTGAGGATAATGAAGCCAAAGATCCAAATAAGAGTATTTCGGCACCTGAGGTAACGTTTAAGGTTTCACTTTTTACTAATGTTTCTTCTCCACCTTTTCCTAGTAGATTTGCAAAGTTCAAGGAGGAAGAACATGAACAACACATGCCGGAAACCTTAAACAACTTGTTTGTGGAGGTCATTCAACAAGTATCAAAATATGCTCCATTCCTCGATGACATATGCACCACAAAGGATGATGGAATAATACTTGTAATGGAGAATGCATCCACTGTTGTGCAAAGAAAGCTTCCTCTCAAACGCATAAATTTGGGAAATTTCATGTATGAGCCTGACAAGCCTAAAATGCCAAGAAGGGGTGTTGGTTAGGTTCAAAACACTAAATCAAGTGCTAATTGGGGGAGGCAGCCTAATTAGTGAAAGCATTGCCAAACTGCCATCCTCAGATTTGCTCTCTTTTTCTTATGTTTCTTTGCTAAGTGTGTTTAGTGTTTCTAAGTTCATTTAGGCTGCATAAGTTCATTTTGTTTATTAGTTCTTTTTACTTACACATGATTCTTTCATTTGGGATTAATAGCATTACATTAATGACAATGTAAGAATTATGTGTGGGGGGAAGAATTTAGGATTTTATTTAGAGTGTTTTGTTTTTGAGTCTTTTTATGTTGTTTTTCTTTCTGATCCTTGTTTTGAAAATAACTAGATGTAAATATAATTTTTTTTTTAACCCCGGTTAAATGGCGGATAACGGTACTCCGTGATTATTTAAATCGGTTCCATCAGCTACCCACAAAACTGATATTGTATATAAATTTCTCTTCCAATTTCTCTTTCAATTTTTTTTCATTCTTTTTTTCAGGATGGATGATATTCTCACAAGATTGCAGAAACGATTTCCTCCTTTTCCTCGAAATATTTTACTGAAACTTTACCAAGTTCGACTTGAAAGATTAAGAATGCTTATGCACAAAGGGATTCCTGACGACATACGTTGGATAATTGAAGCCAAGGTACGTGAAGATGAATATCTTCCTGTTTTGCATTTACCAGGTACAGGTAGAAGCACTTTTGCAAAGAAGCGACGAGCAAAGCGCATGAGTTCAAATTGCCACAAATGGGCACGATGGACGTGTAACGGTAAATGTCGTTCTATTGGGATTCCGTCCTCTAATCGAGATGATAAAATTGAATTCATTAAGGATGGACTGAGTAAGGAGAATTTGGGTAATATCCAACTTTCTCTTGAGACGCATCCTAGTGGAGACGTACAAAGAGAAATTCTTGATTTATGGCCGCAATTCCAAAGGGAATGGCAACATCTTGGGAATCTGATGTTAAAAGACCCTGTTTGCCAGCTTGTAAGAAAACTGGATGGGAAGCATATCCTCGACTCATAGAAGGCGTTTAAGCCGTTTCTGGACGTAAAACCAGAGGAAGATGTGAGCCACAATCACAACTACAATAAATGACTTCTCAGCTTTTGGTTTGATTTGCAATAACTTTATTTTGGTTTAATTTACGTGTTGTTCGATTTGTGTAACTATTCTCGTTTTTTTTTATTTGTCTTTTACGGTTGATTTTTTCTTCTCTTTTTGATTTTCTTCCTGAAATCACGCAAAAATCTTTTGTTAGGTTAACATTTTCTTCTGACAGGTCAGATACACTTTCGGCGACATTATTACTCTTGTCTGATTCACTACTGAGTCCTCTATATATTACACCATGTACTCATTCTCTTTCAGGCACTCGAAAAAAAAAAATGGAAAGTACTTCATCCCAGCGCATAAAAAAAATTTGTGTCTTTGGAGGTGCTTATCCAGGAAAAAATAACATATTCGCTGATGAAGCCATAAGAGTTGGAGTAATACTTGCCCAACAAAAGATCCACTTGATTTATGGAGGCGGTAGTACGGGTTTAATGGGAGCAGTCGCTACAGCAGCACACGTCGGAGGAAGTCCAGTTCTAGGAATCGTGCCAAAACTATTCACAAGTTTTTGTGGACCTACCGTGGGTAAGGAAATACAAGTCTGGAGTGTCCCTGAACGGATAACAATCATGTACCATTCTGCCGATGCATTCATTGCTTTACCAGGAGGTCTGGGTACATTGGAAGAAATAGCTTGCGTGGCTTCTTGGTCATCTTTGGTCACAAATAAGAAACCCATTGGTTTGCTTAATATTAATGGTTATTTTAGTAATTTGCTTTTATATTTAGATAATGCTGTGGATAATGGATTCATGTTTTCAGAGGCAAGGAGAACCATAATTTCTGCTACAACCATTGAAGATTTACTTAAAAAGCTCCAAGCTTATGAGTGTTTATCTGCTACGGTTGTTTCGCAAACGCTCGGAAAAAGAAAAAGAGATATGGACGAGCAAGTAGTGGATTGCACTTTGTCTTTGTGACATTATCTAACATTTTGCTTGTTGTGTCTCAGTTATAATAAGTGGTTAGCAACCTCTGCAGGTAATATCTCCTAAATTCTACCTTTAAAATTTGACATTGGGGACAATGCCATATTTTAGTAGGGGGTAAGGGACATATTTTGCTAATCTAAAAAAAAAAAAAAAATTTAAGAAGTATTCATTCTGAACAAGGTCTGAGTAAGGGAGACTTGAGACATACCTTGTCAGTTTGATTTCTTCTTTACAAAAAAAAAAAAAAAAAGAGTTTGTTGTGTTTTAAGCAATTTAGAAGTATTCATTCTGAACAAGGTCTGAGTAAGGGAGACTTGAGACATACCTTGTCAGTTTGATTTTAATCTTTTTATGTTTACTTGTTAATTTTTGTTTAGTATTTTAGGATTATTTAGGTTGCATGGTTTTGTTTTGTTTTGAGTCTTAGTTGTTCCTATTCTTATGTTATTAGTTCTTTTCTCTTACACATGATTCTTTCATTTGAGTTAATAGACTTACATTGAGGACAATGTAAGAATTAAGTGTGGGGGGGGAATGATTTAGGATTTCTTTTATTTTTGTCTACTATTTTTTTTTCTCTTCTTTATTATTATTATTATTTTTTTTTGTGAGTTTTAGTTCCTTTTTAATACAATGATGAGATATGAATTGCATAAGTCTAAAACAGATTTATTAGTGAGAAGATTTTCATGAGAATTGAGCTTGATGTCAACCTTTTTATGAGCCAATGTTAATATAATATGTTGATTGAGAAAGAAGCATGTTTAGACTTAATCTGACTTGTATAATCATCCTTGTGAGTTTTTGAGCCTATAATGATTGATGCATTATACAAATCAATCTAATTTCTTTCTTGAGTGCTCTTATGATTACATGATTCTCTAGAACTTGCTTTAAACCGTTTGAGACTATATTGATACATGTGACAACATGAATATGATAGAGGCATTAGGATTTTTAGCCAGGGCCAAACAGCCATCCCTTATTGATGTTCCAAGAGAACACACCCTTAGTGAACCAATTTGAGCCTACATTGAATAAGCTATCTCTTTGGTAACCATAACTTGTCCCTAACCTAAATATACTTATAACTTTACCTTTGTTCCAAAGATGAATTAGCATGTTTTGAGACAAGTTGCAAAGACAAGGGATATTTTTAGTTAAAAATTTGGGTTAGAAACAAGAAATAAGTGTGGGGGGAAAAGAAAAGAAAAGTCAAGAGAAAAAGAAATGGAATACTGGCAAATACATTCCTATGTAAAAAAAAAATATGAATCATCTCTTGAATTTGTGGAAAAAGAAAAAGATGTTACAAAGTCGTTTAGAATGAAGAAAAGGCCCAACATGAATATCCGGCCTAGGTGACTATGTACTTGTAAAGAGTTTTGAGAAGTTTCTTTGTATGATCTTTTTATGTCTCTAAATTTTATGAACTCTTTGGAACCTTTGTGATATCTTTATCCTTTTGTTCTTCAACCACATTACAAACCCCTTGGCCCCATTACAACCTTGATTAAAGACCTTTTGATTCATGAAGTTGTATGATCTAAATAGTGGAGAATAGGTGGACAAGCAAGAATATGGTAGAACTGTTTTCATGAGATTGATTGAGTGTAAACACTTCACCACTACTTTAAAGAGTGAAAATCATGAGGGTATCCCATGTGAGAAGTTGAGATTAAATTTGAACATGCAATATTTTGATTGAGATATGTTATGCTAATATTGGCTTAACTCAAACAATTTACATTCAAGCATGATTTTTTGTGAAATTCTTTAAGCTATTGATTAGTTTATAAGACTTGTTCAAATATTGTCTCTAATTTGTATTGAAAGGATTAGGAGTAAATATTTTTAGTATATGCAGTTTATTTATATTTTAGTTTTTCAATGTTTGTGGGTATCGTTCTAGTAAACCCTCACGAGACTAAACTCGTCCACTAGGGACACCTAGGGGTTTAAAGGCTTGTGTCACATGCTAAGTGCCACCGTGATTTCCTACGAAAATGGATTAGATTAGATTTTCTTATTTTATTTTTATTGAGTCGTTGCTAGGGACTAGCAACAATCTAAGTGTGGGGGTGTGATAACTCGTATAATTATATAGTTTTTAGTTATGTTTTATTATTGTTTTGTGTCAAATACGAGTTATTATTGTTTAGTCTAATTGTGTTTATGATCTTTTATATTTTTATGTATTTTGGTGTTTTTCACAAGTTTTTTTGAGTGATTTCAGATTACTAGAATTAAGGGCAAATCCAGTTCAGTTCCAGTTCCGACACCTTTTGCCATATCAGCTATATCTCGAGTTTCACTGAAGCAATAAGGCTGAAATTTGTGGCCATGCAAAGCTAAGAGGCATATCTATCTTTTTCATGTTTTACACTTCTTGAAACGGAGTCGTTTTCCCTAGCGAAATCGACCATCAAGTTGGCTGATGTGCAATGACGTCTGTGCTGACATGTTTTCGTATTATGCCCATATCTTCTTATCCACATCAGCAAATGAGCTGATTCTAACGGCTATGGATCCGTAACTGATAGGGTAACATTTGTCTAGAAGACCATGTGATCAGATAAGGCCTCCAAAATTGACAAAATCGACCATCAAGTTGGCTGATCAAAATCGTCATACATGACGAAAATTGTTAGAAAATGCACCCACCTATTATACCTACCTTTGAAATTTGTAAAGCTTGTCTCTTGTCATTTAGCCCTCCAAAATGTGTATAAATAGAGGGCCTTGGATGATTGTAAGGGATCATATTGTACATAGGTAGGATATTAGCCATTTTAATAAAATTCTCTAAGTTTTCTTCTTCTTTCTTTTCTCTAGTTTTCTTTCTTTTCTCTAGTTTTCTTTTTCTTTAGAGAGAGCAAGAGGTTGGATAATTAATATTCTTCCTCTTCTTCTTTCTTTCTTTTATTTTCTTCTTAGATTTTCTTTAATTTTATGTTTATGTTTATAATGCCTATGCTAGGCTAAACTTCTATTTGGTTAAGGGTGATTTCAAAGCCCTAGACATGTTTTGTGATTGATTTTCAAATTCTATCTATCATTAATTTTCTATCAAAGTTGCTTATGTTCTTCTACAAGAATTGTTCATGATGTTGTCTTGATTTATTTAGGTGTACAACTAGATAGATCTTGATAATTATCTATTGCTAGTTTAGGAGTCTTGATCCGTGTAATTGTCTTGATTTCCTATTCATAAGTGGCAATTTGTGATTAATGATTATGGTCAAGTTTTCAATAATTGCAAAGTGGAACATAACCTAAGTTGAACAATCCGAGCTTATGTGTTTGTTGCTTAGATCAACCTATCTTTCTCATCATAAAGCTGCCATTAAATTGAATTTAGAGAGCTTATTCTAGGTTGTTTAATGGTTAGAGATTAAATAGAGAGCTTGTTCTATTTAACGACAAACTAAGGAAAGATTGGGATAACAGAGCTTGTTGTTATCTACGGTTGTTAACTTTGATAGTTGGTTGATATTGATAGATCTGAAATTGATTCTTAATGATGTCTAGTGGTGGAGAATGAAACCTTAACTATATTTTTCATATTTGATTCTTCTTACTTACTTGTTTTCTTACTTTTAGTTTGCTTATTTTTTATATTTATTTTTATTGGCTGGTTATACCGCCTAATTTGTATATTAACTTTGTTTTATTTTTACTGGCTGGTTATACCGCCTAATTTAGTATATATATTTTTATTGGCTGGTTATACCGCCTAATTTAGTATATATATTTTTATTGGCTGGTTATACCGCCTTGCATCTTATTCTTATTATTTACTTTAGTTTAAATCTGGCTTCAAAAACCCCTTTTCTTTTATTGTTCTTGAATTTAAGTTTTAAACTAATAACTTATAAACTAAAACCCAATCCCTGAGGACTCGACCCTTGCTAACTACTATACTTACAATTTATCTTTTTAGTGCAAGGTTAAATAAGATACACTCTTTTGGGTGCATCAAAGATTCATCCCAGACAGTTCCGAGAATGGGAGTTGGTACTAAGGAAAATTCTCCCTATAGTGAAGGATCTGTGAGGGAAATAAGCACCAAATTGGGAAGGACCCTATGTTGTAAAAAGAGGGTTTTCTAGAGGAGCAATGATTCTAACTTGGATGGACGGGAATGATTTGAGAAATCTCGTGAATGCTGATAAATTGAAGAAGTATTATGCTTGAAGAAAAAAAATAAAGAAAAAAGAGAAAAAAAAAAAAGAAGAAAAAGTGTGATGCTATACACATGAAAATTCGAATGATTCCAAGTGTAAAAATGAAAATTCTATGTATCTATCTCCCCTGAGAATTGCTTTTCAATAAGAATATCATGCTTGAATGATGAATGGCCATTTTTCATATTCTCTTCACTAAGAAGAAATTATCCCTAGTCACCCATTTGAGACTTAGGAATTATTTCTTTTTTTGAACCTTGATCAAGGATCACCCTTTACACTGGGGGGCAGAGGTGAGGAAAAATAATCAAAAAAATCATGGCAAAAAAAAGCCATCGAAAAATGTTTTTATACGGGCGTTTTGGGGGTGCTAATCCTTCCCCGCACGTAACCGAGTCCCGAACCCGATTCTTCGATTTTCTCTGGTTTAAAATGCAGACTTGAAAAAATGTTTTAATTAATCTTAAAATATTTTACAAAACCAGTTTTAATAGGTGGCCAATCATACCTAGCTAAAATAAGATTGGTGGTGACTCCATGTCTTTTTCAAGGTCATTTTCAAAACCTTCATTTTACAAGAGGAATTAAGTCGACTTTTCCTCGGTTTTTTAATGTCACGCTTTACGAGTAATAAAGTCTCGCAATGAGAATTATTATATTTTAGGTTGCGACAAGGACCTAAAACTATTTTCGGTGCCTCATTCGAAGGGATCATGACCCAGTCTTTGAGGGCAAGAGAAGGACATGTGAGAAAATGACAACTTTATGCAACAAGAATACTCGGGTGCGATATTATCATAAATAAGGGTATCGACATAGTAATTGGGGAAGAGTTTCATGGTATGGTATCGGCATGCCTTGGTGCAACCATGACTACCCCATTGTGAAGCGGAGGATGAGACCTTGTCCATGGGATCGGTGATCCCTGATGGCACCAAGAGTGGCACGGACCCTTAAAGCAAACCATTAGGTTGTAAATGAATGTAAAGACACATCATACTCAGTTAGCAAACTGAGTAGTTTTACAAGTATTCCTGGAAATGATATTGGAAGTCCATTAAGAGGGTACTTAGATATTTAAGATACACCTCGAATTTTGGATTGCATACAAGATATCCAGATGCAAAATGGATATTCGATACTAAAGATTTCAAATCCACTAACGGATTTGTCTTTATTATTGGAGGAGCTGCAGTGTTTTGGAAATCTTCTAACAAACGTGTATTGCCAGATTTACCATGGTATCTGAAGTTATAGCTTTAGATAAAGCTGGAGATGAAGAGGAATTGCTTCGAAAGTTTAGAAGATATTCCAAGTTGGCCGAAACCTGTTCCTGCAATTTGTATACATTGCGATAGCCAATCTGCAATTGGTAGGGCACAGAGTTGTTTGTATAACGATAGAACTTGACACATTCGTCGAAAACATAATACCGTTAGATAGTTGCTCTCAAATGAAATTATCTCTTTTGATTATGAAAAAATCAAAGGATAATGAAGCGCGCTTACGAAAAGTTTTAACAAGAGAGCAAGTATATCATCAAGGGAAATGGGTCTTAAGCCTATAAATTAAAGTTACATAGTGCAAACCCAACCTAGCACTAAAAGAGTTAAAAACTCTTATCCATTCCTATGATGATTTAGTGCTGCCTGCAGAGGAGTTAGGATAAGCTATGCTTTTAATGATTCTTATAGCTTGATAAAATCAAGTGGGGTATTGTCAGATACTCTTAATAAGCAATCACCTATTATGAGAAAGAAACATAGCCACTTCTATGAGAATTGATGCACCCAAAAGAGTGTATTTTATTTAACCTTGCACTTAAAAAGAATCAATTGTAAAGTATAGTGATTAGCAAGAGTCGAGTCCTCAGGGATTGGGTTTTAATTTGTAAGTTAATAGTTTATCACTTAAAAACAAGTAAATAAAAGTAAAGGGGATTTTGAGATCAAATTTAAACTAAAGTTAAGAATAAGGATGAGAAAATAAGTAATTAAGAAGAATCAAATATGAGAAATATGGCTAAATATGGTTAAGGTTTCATTCTCCACCACTAGACATCATTAAGAATCAATTTCATATCTATCAACATCAATTAGCTATCAAAGTTAACAACCGTAGATAACAACAAGCTCTGTTACCCCAATCTTTCCTTAGTTCGTCGTTAAATAGAATAAGCTCTCTATTTAATCTCTAACTATCAAACAACCTAGAATAAGCTCTCTAAATTCAATTTAATATCAGTTTTATGATGAGAAAGATAAGTTGATCTAAGCAACAAACACATAAGCTCGGATTGTTCAACTTAGGTTATGTTCCACTTTACAATTATTGAAAACTTGACCACAATCATAAATCACAAATTTCTACTTATGAATAGAAAATCAAGACAATTACACGGATCAAGACTCCTAAACTAGCATTAGACAATTATCAATATTTATCTAGTTGGCCACCTAAACAAATCCAAACATCATCATGAACAATTTTAATGGAAGAACATAAGCAACTTTGATAGAAAACAATGATAGATAGATTCTGAAAATTAATCACATAACATGTCTAGGGCTTTGAAATCACCCTTAACCAAATAAAAGTTTAGCCTAGCATAGGCATTGTAAACATAAACATAAAATTAAAGAGAATTTAAGAAGAAAATAAAAGAAAGAAAGAAGAAGAAGAAGAATATTAATTATCAAGCCTCTTGCTCTCTCAAAAACAAAGAAACAAAGAATAAATCAAACTCTAATGCTTGGAGAATTGTATTTTTGTTTGCCCCCTTGTTCTCTATTTATAGGCAATAGCTAGGGCATCAAACAAGTGAATTTCAGCTCTCTCCCTTCAACAAATGCTGACTTGTGGCTAAAGTTAAGGAAAAGTGGCTAACTTTTGTGTTTTAAGGAAAGAAGGAATACTTGGCAACCAAGGTTTTAATAAAGTAGGAAAGTCTTAGTCAAAGTACTATTTAATGAGAAGAGATTACAAACTTGCAGCCAAAGTAAGTGTAAAGAAGGAAAGTCTTGGCTAATTTAATTCTCCTACTTTGACTACGATTAGCTTTCAGGGAAGATTCTTGCAATTAATGCAATTAATGCAAGTTGACAGCCACTAATCCTTCTTTGACAAGGATAAACATAAATGTCAGCTAGGGTATTAAGAAAAAAAATGTGATTTGCGGCTAGGATTTTTTCTGCCACTATGATTGTTTAGGGAGATATTTTAATGCTGATTTGCATGACCATTTCTTATCCGATTTAGCCCCATGACCAATCGTTGGAAAGGTAATCAAGTCAGCTTCAAAAGTTAAGAGGAAGTTTCTTCGAATAAAGACTCTAACATCATGTTTTCTTAGAAACAAGCTCCGGAGGTCAAATCTGTCTTCTTGCTTTGCACGAAGAGTTTGATCTTTTTGACTCCCAAGTCTTTTTCCATCTTGTGATTGTGATTTTGTAAGCTCTTTAACATCCTAATTGACATGTTTTGACTTCATCTCCTCCAACATACCTACAAAGGATAAAAACCTAGTAAAATGTCAATGAATTAAGAATCAAAGCACAAAGTATAAGAAAATTAAATAGGAAAATGTATGAAATTAAGCACTTATCAAATTCCCCCACACTTAATCTTTTGCTAGTCCTCGAGCAAAATCAAATAGACACAAGGTAAGAAAATCGAATCTGGTTTACTTTCAATACAACTTATAAATAATCATTGAACAAGTCGTACAAATAATCAATAGCTTAAATGGTTTCACAAAGAATCATGCTTGATAGTAAAGGGTTTGAGCTAAGTTAAATAACTTATCTCAATCAAAATAGTGCATGTTCTAACTTAATCTCAACTTCTCACATGGGATACTCTCATGATTTTCACTTTTTAAAGTAGTGGTAAAGTGTTTACACTCAATCAATCTCATGAAAACAGTTCTACCATATGCTTGCTTGACCACCTATTCTCTACTATTTAGATCATGAAACTTCATAAATCAAAAGGTCTTTATTCAAGGTTGTAATGGGGCCAAGGGCTAATAAATGTGGTTAAAGAATAAAGAGAAAAGGATATCACAAAAGTTCCAAAGATTTCATAGAGTTTAGAGACATAATAAGATTCATACAAAGAAAACTTCTCAAAACTCTTTACAAAGCACATAATACATAGGCCAAATATTCATGTTGGGCATTTTCTTCATTCTAAACAACTTTGTAACATCTTTTTCCTTTCTTTAACTAGAAGTTCAAGAGATTATTCAAAAAAAAAAATTCACATGGGAATGTATTTGGCAATATTCCCTCTATTTTTCTCTTGACTTTTGTCTTTCTCCTCCCTTACACTTATTTCTTGTTTCTAACCCAAATTTTTAATAGATCTTCCTTGTCTTTGCAATATGTCTCAAAACATGCTAATTCATCTTTAGAACAAGGGTAAAGATATAAATAAGTATATTTAGGTTAGGACAAGTTATGGTTACCAAAGAAATAGCTTATTCAATGTAGGCTCAAATTGGTTCACTAAGGGGGATGTTCTCTTGGAACATCAATAAGGGATGACTATTTGGCCCTGGCTAAAAATCCTAATGCCTCTATCATATTCATGTTGTCACATGCATCAATATAGCTCAACAAGGTTTAAAGCAAGTTCTAGAGAATCATGTAATCATAAAAGCACTCAAGAAAGAAATTAGATTGATATGTATAATGCATCAATCATATAGGCTCAAAAACTGACAAGAATGATTATACAAGTCAGATTTAAGTCTAAACATGCTTCTTTCTCAATCAACATATCATCTTAACATTGGCTCATAAAAAAATGATATCAAGTTCAATTCTCATGAAAATCTTCTCATTAATAAATCAGTTTTAGACTTATGCAATTCATATCTCATCATAGTATTGAAAGTAACTAAAACACGCTCAAAACAACATAAAAAGACTCAAAAACAAAACACTCTAAATAAAATCCTAAATTCTTCTCCCCACAATTAATTTTTACATTGTCCTTAATGTAATGCTATTATCCCCCAATGCAAGAATTATATGTAAGAGAAAAGAACTACTAAACAAAACAAAAGAAAAACAATAAAAGATAGAGTGATGGAGAGTAAGTTATATGCAAATCTGATTATAATAGATGCTCTCCATCCTTTTGGGTTGCCTCCCAAGAAGCACTTGGTTTATTGTCCTCAGCCTGACTTAGATCCATGCCATTATCCACACCATATTCTTGAGTAATTCAAATGATTCAGTGGTGGCTCTGAGTCCAATGTTGGTGCCTGCAAAAGAAAAGGTATACGTTTCTCATTAGATAAAGGAATATTAATAGCTGAAACATCAAACCTTTTATTACAAGGTGGCAACACTTGCAAAGTTGCCAATGTTTCCTCCACATGTTCACTTAACACGATTTCATCTTTAAAGGTCTCCATGCCAAGGTGTTTGTCAATGTCTATGTCTTTGCTACCTTACTCAAAAGGTGATTGCACTAAAGAGTCAAATGTATCAATTGCATAAACACAATGTACATCACTAGGGTATCTCATGGCTTCAAATATATTAAAACGGATTGCATCACCATCAAATTCCATAGTGAGTGTGCCATCATTAACATTAATTATTGTCTTGGCTGTTTATAAGAATGGTCTCCCTAATAAAATAGGTGTTGGATTGGAAAACATCTCATCTTCCATGTCAAGCACATAAAAGTCAGCTGAAAAGACCAATTCATTAACTTGCACGAGAACATTTTCTACAACTCCTGTTGGATAAGTAATAGAACGATCAGTTGTAAAATAACACCGATTTCTTTTAATGGTCCTAGTTTCAAAGAAGCATAAATCGAATGTGGCATAACATTTATAGATGCTCCTAAGTCTAGCATAGCATGTGCAAACCTGGTGTTGCCTATCTTACAAGGAATGGTAAAATACCTGGATCCTTGCATTTAGGTGGGAGTTTCTTTTGAAGAACACTTACCTTCTCAGTACCTTTCAACTTTCGTTTAGATGTGCACAATTTCTTTTAAGAACTTTGCATAACGAGGCATCTAATAAAGGAATGTTCACCTCTACTTTCCGAAAGATTTCCAAAATTTCCTTTTCTTGCTCCTCCTTTTTAGACTTTGCTAACCTGCTAGGAAAATATGGAAGAGTTATATATGAAGGAAAAGAAGGTTTAGGAATTACCTTAGCAATTGGCTCATTAGGTTGTGAAGATGATGCATTGATGTTTCTTTCCCTTTGAGCATTATCCTTTTGTGGTGTCTCAAGCTGTTTCCCACTTCTTAAAGTGATGGCATTTGCATGTTCTCTTGGATTTACTATGGTTGGGGAAGGTAACACTACAAACAAATTGCCATATAGTGACGGTCCAAAAAGCGTTGGTAAAACTTCAAAATCCGTCGCTAAAAGTCCTAAAACTCTATACCGACGGTCAAAATGACTATTCCGACAAAAAATTAAGCGACGGTAAAACCCTCGTCGGTATAGACCTATACCGACGGAAAAGGTGACCGTTGGAATAGGATGTATAACCTATACCGACGGTTTTAGGCGTCACTAATGTTACTACTATCGGTATAGCCTATGTTGTGGTAGCCCCTTTTGCTTTTACCTATACCGACAGATTTTGTATCCGTCGGTATAAATGTCGCATCTATACTGACGGCTTTTGTAGCCGTAGGTATAGATACCGTATCTATACCGACGGATTTTGTAGCCGTAGGTATAGATACCATATCTATACCGACGGATTTTGTAGCCGTAGGTATAGATACCGTATCTATACTGACGGATTTTGTATCCGTCGGTATAGATATCGTATTTATACCGACGGATTTTGTATCCATCGGTATAGATACCATTGATATACATATACCGACGGTTTTTTTTTGCGTCCGTCGGTATAGATTAAAATGTAAAATATACAAATATCCTATAGCGACAGTTTGTTGTAAATTTACTGACGGTTTACTCCATCAGTATACTATACATTTTTTGTTGTTATATGAACTGTCAGTATAGAGGTCAAGTGTCGGTAAAAATAAATTTTTTTCATATTTTCAATTACTAATATTGATATATTTATAATTTAATCCAAGATATTTCATATAAAAAAAACCATTATAAGAAAGTACAAAATATTTCATAATATTAAAAATAAAATTACAAATAAATTGTCTTAATTATATAACTTTTACAAGCTAAATAGAAGTCGCAAGCTAAATAAAACTTGTAGCTGATCAACATGCGCAATTTGTGCCTGCGAGTATGACACAGGTGCTAGAGGGTGTAGTTGAAAGGAAGGAAACCCCCCATCTATAGCCCCTCCAATAAACTAACACAATCAGTGGTCATAACTCATAAGCATGAACAAAGTAATGAGATTACTAAAGCAATTCTAATAAAGGACTGAAACCTCAAATCAACTAGATCGTTACCATCAGCATGAAACCAATGCGCTCCACTGGCATAACAGGCCAGTCTTCCAACTGAGGGACATGGGTAATTCCAAAAACATACCTGCAGTTATAGTCAGAATGGTCAGTCAAAGTAAAATAGAGAACAGAAGATATATTTTAATTTGTAGGAAAATTTTGAAAAGCATTCAAAACCACAACCATTCCAGATCCTAGGGGGCAAAACCACAAGTGTCCCTAGGCCAGCCATAAAGAAGATTTTTAAGGAAAAGGGCAAGGTTAGTTCTTCATCATCAACTTGACAAGCATAATTATCAAAACAAAAAGCTTGCTTGATGTGAGACATAAAGTGTTCAAAAACCGATTCTTTTATAATAAAGTCATAAGTGGAAAAGAAGGATCAATTCAACCAACCAAAGAACTATATCAGTTTCCTCTAGAGGACGATCCTGCTTAACCCATGTAGACAATCCTTCACCAGAAGATATATAGCAGAGATTTGTCTAACTTGTTTTAAACCCTTTAGGAAGCAATGTTTTTAGTTTTTACAAACATATAATCAATGCACATCATTGATGCAGAAGATATATAGCAGAGATTACTTGTACTGTATTGTATTGTAAGAAAAGATGTGATTTTCAAATACCTGGTGTCTGATCCTAGCTAGTAATTAACTATTAGTGGATGGTGGAGAAGAAAGAATTCAAGCTGCTGGAGTTAATGCACCCAGATCTAAGATAACAAATTATAAGCTTATTGACTTAATTGTCAACACAAATAATATATTAAGCATGTGGCGTGAAAATGAAGAGACATCATGTCCAAAGGAATCTTCTGAAACATTAAACAATCATTTAACATGATTTTATCCTTTAGAGACGGACAATTAAGATATAATCAAGAACTAAAAATAAAAAATAAGCCTCATGTCATGTCATGTGCACTGCAATGATGGTCAAAAGAATTTGGAGGCAAATTTTGTGTATTTTTTTTATTTTATTTATTTTTCAGAAATTCCAAGAATGTGAGATTCACATATGAATTCCACTATCACTCCATAGTCCATATCCTAAAAAGGAGGGTCAGTTACACAACTTTAGAAAAACTTTTAAAGGAATGGGGGCCCTTTTTCTTTCAAACTTTACCTCATAATTGAGGTTGCTGCTATTGCATATATGAACATGGTCTTGATGAAAATACATTATACAGAAAGAAGAGAAGAGAAGAAATTTATGTTATGCATAGGATAGGATAGAAGTAGGACTATTGTTTTAGAAACTGATTCCAATAAAAACTTAGTTTCCTAATTTGGCAAGGAGACAGCTCATTTGTCCAACACAAGCAATTTGAAGTAAAAATGATTTGGCAGCTTTTTACAGAATATCAACTCCGTAGTACAGTGAAAAAGGTAAGTTTTTCCAAGAAAATAAGATTCTTTCAACAAAAGCCAAGTAGACTACCATTAATGATTAATCATATAAGTTATTTTGATGAAGAAAATTGGCAGCAAGGAATGAACCTGTTGCAACGAACTCCATCATCTGTGTCATGCTGACAGGATCCTCGCCACCTTGATGGGATTGGTCCCATCCCTTCATCGCTAAAGCTCTTCGATTCCGGCCAAACACCTATACCACAAACCCCATCACAAAAACTAACAAACAAACAAACAAAAAAGCCATTGCATTACACCAAAATATGTCAAAACACGATAGCAATTGACAAGCAAACAGTGGCACCACATATTAATATCAAAAGCGAAAAAAGGAGCCAAAAGCATGAATGTATAGTCAAAATTATTTGCTATTGACCCTACCTACCGCTGTCAGATTGATATATGTTCAACATATAATTACATATCTGCAGATTAACAAAAGCTGGTCTTTCAAGCTGAGAGATTTTGCAAAAGCTGTTTTTGATCAATCTATTTTATTTTTAACATTAAAATAACCATGATTTCAGGAAATTGAAATCATTGAAAAATCGTATATTTTTTTATATAGAATATAGAAAATTCTTTACTAATGATTAAGTCAAAACAATAATACACAAACAAGCAGAATATCATAGTCAACTTCAAGTGTCATTTTGATGAAATGAGTTGTGTTTAAACGTGTACACATCAGATCAAACCCCAAAATTTCATGCAAAAAAATGATAAGGGGTCATTCAATTTCCAAGTAGAGAAAACTGTTTAAAAATTAACAAAAATTCTTGCAAAAACTGAAAGACAGATACCTGTGTCAAGATTTCCAATAATTGTATCTTCACCAAACCTTGACTTCTTCCAAAGAGAGGCAGAAAGGACAACTCCATCCCTCTCTAATCTGAGGAAATCCCATGATCGTGTCGTATGCAGTTTTCTTCCTTTGTTCAAGAAAACCGACACAACATTCGGATGCTCTGCATTGATCAAGAACAATCATTCAGAGATTAGAAGGACCAGAACAAACGAAAACAGAGCCAGAAAAAAAGACTGCAAAGAGTTGACATTCAAATAGTGAGAAGTGAGAACTAAGAAAATGAAACAACTAAAAACTGTTAGGGTATGTTACAGCATATGCATTCTGTTAGGGTATGTTACAGCATATGCATTCACAACCAAAATTGAGCACATGAACATAAATTTCTTATTTATAATATAAGATAAAAGGATAGGTACGTTTAAGCTGGGAAGCCTCTGAAGGGCCAGCAAAAGGACCACCCTAGTGTTTTCACAAGCATAGTAAGCAAGAGTTTGCATGTAAAATAAAATTATAAATAAGAACATTTCCACACAACATGAAGTTGATAACTGAAAACCTTACAAAAGGCCTAGCATAAAAGACCTAATAGAATAAAAATGAAGAAAAGTATGACCACAAATACATGAAAATCTTCAAAAAAAATTGAGCATATCCGTATCGGATGCACCCGAGTCCGAGTAACATAGATATTTGCACAATCTTAAACGAAAAAAATAGCAAGTCAAGACCGAGTAACATAGATATTTCAACAGTTTTATAACATTCATATGCTGGATAAGCATAGCCAAAAACCATCCTGCCAAAATATTTAAAAGCAAAAAACATTAATTTGAAGTAAAAGAATAAATTAAAACTAAAATGAGAAAGAGAAAGAGAATCAGTTGTAAGGTAAAACATACACGAGTCCTCTGGTAAGAAACGATCCAATCATTTTGTTTAATTCCTGAAATTAAAAGTCAGTAACAAAATGAGCATTATAAATCCCAGAAAAGAAAAAAAAAGTTTTTTTCTTCCCTTGACACAAGTTTCTTATCTGTTTCTCAAAAAATTTGCCTCTAAATTCTTACAAAAAAAAGACTAAAAGAGTCATCTTTGAGACTGTGAGTGTTTCACTGAGAAGATACTAGCTATGAAGTTTATACTTACTAAAAGAAAAACACACCCAAAAAAGAGAAGAAAAACTGTACCTGACGCGGTTGTGGGTAAACGAGTGCAGGCAAGAGAAGAAGAGGTTGGATTCTCTCCACGAACTTGAAGTTGCTGTTGTTGTTTCCTTTCACGTCGCTTGGAAGCAGGAATCCAAGTACTTTTAACATGGGTTTGGCAATCAAATCCTCGGCTCTTACAACAAGTTCTACACCGCATGTAAATGCAATCTTTTTTAGCTTGATTGCCACAATCTTGGCAACTCATGTCTCCTCCTCCTCCAACACTACTTCCAATCATCAAGAAAGCCGATCTCGAAGAGGAATCATAATATTATAGAGTAAGGTGAGAATTGCGTTAGGAGAACAACAAAATGTGAAAGGAAAGAGAAGATGTGGATTAGCTATGACTTAAATATGTCTGAGAGAGAGAGAGGAAAAAAAAGGGTTGTTCTAAAGAGAGAAATGCAAGAAGTAAATGAAAAGAGAAAAAAAAAGAAAAAGAAAATATACCTTGCTGCCGGAGGTGGTTTTGGGTGCTCAGAAAGATAAGCTGGCACGGTGGATGTCGGAGATTGTAGATTGGAGATTGGTTGGTGATATTTTTCTGCGGTGGAGTCATCATGGTAGAGATTTGAAATCTGAAATTGAAGATTAGAGACGTTTATTGAGCTCCTGCTAGGTCCAACTCCTAACCCAGCTGCTGATGAATAAAGATCTTGAAGTGTTTGGTCTTGTGCGTTGTTGTTGTTGTTGCTGCTGCTGTTATGGCGTTGGAAAAGTTCTTGTTGTTGCCATAGTTCAGAACCCTTGTAAGAAATATCCTCATTTTTGTACCAAAACCAACTCTTTGGTGGGATTTCTGTTGGTGGATTGTTTTGTTAATCCAAAGCACTGGAAGCGAGAGAGTAGAGGATTTCAAGGAAATAACAGATGAGTTTTTTAGAATATCGCCGGCGAACGGTAAAATCGGCGCCGCCGGAGTACGACGGCTAACCGTTACGATGTCGGCGGTAGCAGAGAGAGAGAGAGAAAACTTTTGGGGGAAAAATCAAAAATCAAAAAAATAAAAGAGAGAGCAATTGATGATAGCATCAGACTTTTAGTCAAAACCTGACTTTTACCAACGGTCAACAATAAATAGACCGTTGGTATATCCTTACTTTATTATTATTTTTTTAAAGAAATTAACTAAGAAAAAATTAAAGTGCCCGCCATACAAAAGAGGCGGTTTTTTTTTCTACATTTGGAACATATTTATAGTGACAGATAATTCAAGCGTCGGTATAAATTCTGTACCTATATCAACGGTTTTTATTAACCGTCGGTATAAATTATGTACCTATACCAACGGTTTTTCATTAACCGTCGGTATAGGTGTATCTATAATGACGGATAATTAAAGCGTCGGTATATATTATGTACCTATACCGACTGTTTTTCATTAACTGTCGGTATAGGTTTATTTATAATGACGGACAATTAAACCGTCGGTATATGTTATGTACCTATACCGACGGTTTCTCATTAACTGTCGGTATAGGTGTATCTATAATGACGGATTATTAAAGCGTCGGTATATGTTATGTACTTATACCGACGGTTTCTCATTAACCGTCGATATAGGTATATCTATAGCGACGGTTATATAAAGTGTCGGTATATGTTATGTATATTCCGACGGTAACAGAAATCCGTCGCAATAGATCCTTTTTACCTACGGATTTCTAGCGTCGGTATAGGTAAGCGTCAGTATATGGCAATTTGTTTGTAGTGTAATTTCCCAGAATCCCTTACTTGCATTTGACTTATGGTTGTTGCCAATTGCCCCATCTGAGCCTCTAAGTTTCAGATACTTACCTTTGTCTCCCTTGATTCCTGTTGAAGTTGAATTGTATTAGTAGTAAGGGTTTTGACAAGATCTTCAAGAGTCTCACCTGAATTTTTTTATGGTGGCACTTGTTGTCGGGTTTGATATGGTGGTTACACTCTTTGCTGAAAACCCGGTGGCCTGTTATCAAATGGTGGAGGAACAGCTTGTGATTGGTTCCCTCCATAATTGAAGTTTGGATGATCCCTCCATCCTGGATTGTAAGTGTTTGATTAGGTATCATATTTCCTTGGTTGGTTCTGAAATCCAACCATGGCATTCACATGTTCATTGGTGTCTTCTTGAAGTGTTGGACACATATCAGTTTGGTGCCCCATGTTTGAACATATGCCACAAGCCTTTATTTGCTGTATATTACCTATAGCCAATTTTTGAACAAGAGAAGTCAGTTTATCAAATTTTTGTTCAAGGGATGATATACTTACCTCATTAACTCTCTTGGGTTGTGGTGGTGGATCTTGTCTCATTGAGAATTGTTAAGAATTGGCTGCCATGTTGGAGATTAGAGTTCTAGCAACCCCGGGAGTCTTATCAACTAGAGCTCCCCCACTAGCGGCATTTATCATACTTTTCTCCATGGGCATGAGACCTTCATAGAAGTATTGGATGAAAAGTTGTTCACTTATCTGATGGTGTGGACATGATGCACAAAGTTTCTTGAACCTCTCCCAATATTCATATAAGGACTCTCCATTGTATTGCCTAATCCCACATATCTCTTTTCTAATGTTGGCAGACTTAGATGCTGGGAAATACCTTTCCAAGAATGCTTTCTTCATATCATTCCATGTAGTGATGGTCCCGGATGGTAGATAGTAGAGCCATTCCTTTGTTGAATCAGCTAGAGAGAATGGGAAGGCTCTCAACTTAACTTGCTCTTCCGTGACTCCTGTTGGTCTCATGCTTGAGCAAACTACATGGAATTCCTTGAGTTGGAAAAAGATGAATCAAACCAGATTTTAATTCAAAAGCTACCTCAAGATTAGCATATTCAACGCATAATGGTTGTTGACCCAAGTCTGGAGCGGCTAGCTCCATGAGAGTTCGGTTGTCAGCAGCTGCCATCTCTCCTTGCTCCTCTTGGATGTTTTGGATCAACTCCTCGATTGGTTGTTGGTAAGAAGTTATAAATTCTCGAATTCTCCTAAGTCATAAGTCTTCTTCGGGAGCTTGGAACATTCACTAATAAACAAAAAAAAACAAGAAAGTAAATAATTAGAACAGAAAATAAGAATAAACCAATAAACTAATAAACTAAAGAAAGCAATCCCCGACAACAGCGCAAAAAAAACTTGATGCACCCAAAAGAGTGTATTTTATTTAACCTTGCACTTAAAAAGAATCAATTATAGAGTATAGTGATTAGCAAGGGTCGAGTCCTCAGGGATTGGGTTTTAATTTATAAGTTAATAGTTTATCACTTTAAAACAAGTAAATAAAAGTAAAGGAGATTTTGAGATCAGATTTAAAAAAGTTAAGAATAAGAATGAGAAAATAAGTAATTAAGAAGAATCAAATATGAGAAATATGGCTAAATATGGTTAAGGTTTCATTCTCCACCACTAGACATCATTAAGAATCAATTTCATATCTATCAACATCAATTAGCTATCAAAGTTAACAACCGTAGATAACAACAAGCTCTGTTACCCCAATCTTTCCTTAGTTCGTCGTTAAATAGAATAAGCTCTCTATTTAATCTCTAACTATCAGACAACCTAGAATAAGCTCTCTAAATTCAATTTAATAGCAGCTTTATGATGAGAAAGATAAGTTGATCTAAGCAACAAACACATAAGCTCGGATTGTTCAACTTAGGTTATGTTCCACTTTGCAAACCATAATCATTAATCACAAATTTCTACTTATGAATAGGAAATCAAGACAATTACACGGATCAAGACTCCTAAACTAGCATTAGACAATTATCAAGATTTATCTAGTTGGCCACCTAAACAAATCCAAATATCATCATGAACAATTTTAATGGAAGAACATAAGCAACTTTGATAGAAAACAATGATAGATAGATTCTGAAAATTAATTACATAATATGTCTAGGGCTTTGAAATCACCCTTAACCAAATAAAAGTTTAGCCTAGCATAGGCATTGTAAACATAAACATAAAATTAAAGAGAATTTAAGAAGAAAATAAAAGAAAGAAAGAAGAATAAGAAGAATATTAATTATCCAGCCTCTTGCTTTCTCAAAAACAAAGAAACAAAGAAGAAATCGAAACTCTAATGCTTGGAGAAGTGTATTTTCGTTTGCCCCCTTGTTCTCTATTTATAGGCAATAGCTAGGGCATCAAACAAGTGAATTTCAACTCTCTCCCTTCAATAAATGCTGACTTATGGCTAAAGTTAAGAAAAAATGGCTGACTTTTGTGTTTTAAGGAAAGAAGCAATACTTGGTAGCCAAGGTTTTAATAAAGTAGGAAAGTCTTAGTCAAAGTACTCTTTAATGAGGAGAGTTTACAAACTTGCAGCCAAAGTAAGTGTAAGGAAGGAAAGTCTTGGCTGATTTAATTCTTCTACTTTGACTAGGATTAGCTTTAAAAAAATATTCTTGCAACTAATGCAATTAATGCAAGTTGACAGCCACTAATCCTTCTTTGACAAGGATAAACATAAATGTCAGCTAGGGTATTAAGAAAAAAAATGTGATTTGCGGCTAGGGTTTTTTCTGCCACTAGGGTTGTTTAGGGAGATATTCCAATTCCGATTTGGATGACCATTTCTTATTCAATTTAGTCCCATTACCAACTGTTGGAAAGGTAATCAAGTCAGCTTCAAAAGTCAAGAAGGAAGTTTCTTCGAATAAAGACTCTAACATCATGTTTTCTTAGCAACAAGCTCCGGAGGTCAAATCTGTCTTCTTGCTTTGCACCAAGAGTTTGATCTTTTTGACTCCCAAGTCTTTTTCCATCTTGTGATTGTGATTTTGTAAGCTCTTTAACATCCTAATTTACATGTTTTGACTTCATCTCCTCCAAAATACCTACAAATTATAAAAACCTAGTAAAATGTCAAGGAAGTAAGAATCAAAGCACAAAGTATAAGGAAATTAAATAGGAAAATGTATGAAATTAAGCACTTATCAAGAATTGGTCAGGCTAAATTCTCTAGAAAACTCATAAGAAACCAGGAAGTGTTTGGGGCCAAAATGGACACAACCGTGAGAATCGAAGATGTTCGAAGAGGAATTTGTGACACTTGTTGTCTTGGTTTACACGAAAGGCTGAATAGTTCAAGACATCATGTTCACTAATTAGCCGAGTAAATCCGATAGTTGTTCACTATAGAAGGTTCAAAGCCAAAAGTTACCTATCTTGATGCAATTACTCTTCAAAGAAAGTCTCTATCAAACTCCGAGTCAGTTAGTCATTTTAATCAAACAATTTCCATTCATGTGGGGGATTGTTGGATATCAAGTAATATTTAAGTGTATAAATATGAAATACGTATAACAAAATGTAGGTTGTTGTAACTAGATACACGATGTATAATTATGTACACTATTGATATCATGTTTGAATGAGAAATTAATCTCATGGTACCTACTTGAAAAGGAAGACATGTCTTTTCGAAAAAAGACATGCAGATTCAGTTTCGTGCCTGACCGAACCGGTTCATCCTCGATTGGTGTGTATGTTCTGATCAAACAGGTTCCATCCAATTGATGTGTATTTTCTGAACAGGTTCATTGGCTTCTATAAATACAGATATCCTATGTCTTTTTTTCATACACTAATTCACTCAAATTATTCTATGTCATTCGAGATAGAGACTTAAACATTCTTCTGGTTCTATGTGTTGCATTGAGTGTGCTCTCATTTGCAATGTTTATCGAGAAAACCTGGAAGACGATTTGCATCAAACTGTAAGCACTTTTAGACAGGAAAAAAACGTCTTAAGGTCAGAGGTCCAAGCTTCACTCGATATTGATTTTTTCAAATCAATTCCTGTACATAAGAAAGTGATTTGGCTCCGTTGATAGTTACCTTTAAAATAACCTATTCTCGCAAAGAGCGCTAGCCACCTGCCTATATTTTATCTTCTTTCGTCTCTGCTATGAAACTAGTACGATAATCTATATTTGACATACATGCCCTAGGTTGAGTTACCCTCTTGTTTGAGGAAGATGTAGCATTAGTTTGAAAATTCTCAGGTGTCCATTCTTATTGATGGAATGAAATTCATGTGCAGCTGATTCAATAACAGTAGCAGCCTTTATTCTGTTCACAACGCTTACTGATGAAATTGCTAGTCCGCCAACATCAGATGATTTCACAAAAGCCATTCTTTCTATAACTTATACAAAAGCACATTTTATTGCAAACATAGCAGCTTCTTCTATAGCAGTTGATTCAAGGTAAGGGGATGCGAAAAAAGCTCCCTCAAATGTAAAGAAAATTTGGTTCTGTATATCTCTTCGTATATTTATATTCTGTTTATATGTAGTATATAGAAAATATTTTCATAACACAAATATCTCTTTTACACCCTCCCTTAATAACGAGAACAAAACTCACTAATATCTTTTCACCTATTGAGTTATCAGAGTATTGGATAATGAGGAACAAAACTCACTATTTCTTGCCAGACAAGATGAATATTCCTCAAATCTCTAAAAAAACTTAGAGCAAAAAGGACCCCACGCCGGCTTATTCTTATCTTAGAATGAACCAATGAGGGGTCATGTCTCCTTTCAATAATATACTTTGAAGCACTCGTCCCCTTAACGTCCACTATATAGGAAAAATTGGATTACTTTTCAATTTTGAATATTCCGTTGTTGTGTACTTGGAACTTTATATTTTTTCAGGTAAGTTAAAAGGGTTGTGAGAATACCCTTTATTTTTATAAAGCTGGAAATTTTTTATTAGGGATTAAGGAGTTATTTTGGACATAAACCACTGTAGCAGCTTCCTGCAATTATATTTCAAATTATGTTATCCAAACTCTTCATTTATTTTAAAGTATTCTGACACTTTTGTCCGACATATATTCAGATATGGATATAAATATAAGTTACCATCTTCCAAATATATATATAAAAAAGGAATTTTAAAAAATTGAACATACTCGTGTCGAACACATACCCGTATCCGATACTCACTTTCAAATCCGGATAACATAACTTCCAAATTGCTTAGCTACTAACATCATTTGCCTTTTTTTCTTTTTTGAGTGGGATATTATTTTCCCCCATGTATTTGAAATCTTGTGCTTTTGAATTGTTCTTGTTAATCAACTTCAAGATCTTTAAGCAAATCTTCCTCCATGTAA
Organism: Fremontodendron californicum; assembly: GCA_030761205.1. NCBI lineage: Eukaryota > Viridiplantae > Streptophyta > Magnoliopsida > Malvales > Malvaceae > Fremontodendron > Fremontodendron californicum. The sequence continues at coordinate 5,864,093 of JAULJL010000045.1, forward strand.
AAGATTAAAAACAAAAAGTCTCATTCATCATTGGAATTGATATAACATTGTGCACATACTGCTTTTTTTTTTTTACAAAAGAGATCGTAGGTTAGGAATAGAGAAAGAGACTCAGATGTTGAGATTCAAATTTCAAACCTACTAAATGTCACCTCTTAAAGAAAATTGCATGAACAAACTGAATTAAACGGTTCTATGCACATACTGCTTTATAATAAGTGTCACTTGAATTTGACTTGTATAAAATAATTGTATCTTAATATATTATGGTTATATTACAAAATAGCACGTATTATTATGTAACTCAAATATTAAATTATTATTTTTTTTCTTTCTTTACCTTTTTTCCCTATAGAACTGAGTATAATATATATATATTTAAAGAATGTTCATCTCTGACTCTGTTGATGATTACTTTTGGTATTAGGTGATTCCAAGGGATGGGGAGAAAAGGGAGGCAGAGCAACAGTGTGTCTGGTGTTAAGGTGTCTAGAGAGTTCCAGCTGGTCTTAAGGGGCCTATTTATAGTTTGTTGACGGGTCACCGCACGCCACGTGTTAGAGCTTGGTCAATGACAAGTGGGTCGAAGCCCCCCACGTGGGTCTTGATGTTATTGGCGTGATGTGATAGGCAAAAGGTTACTGGAAAGTCACATGTCCTCTTGAAGCGATGGATAGAAGGGCTCGCCCGGGAGTTCAAGTTTGGCGAGCCCTTGCTGGTTTGAAGCCTAGCGAGCCCATTCTTGGGTCTCTTTACTAAGTCCATGTCTTGGAAAACTTGTTGTGCTTAGTAATTGGTTTGGAGAGCCCAATAAGCCTAGAGGGTCTATTGGGTTTAACAAGTGCACCCCTGGCAAGGCGAGGGTCATAAAGTGGTAGTCGGCGAGCCTGTTGCGTTTGGAGAGGGCTGTGCTATGCTGTTTTGGTGGGAAAGTGTGCGTCTGTTGGCACTATAGGTTTTTCTTTGTACGAGGTATCGCTACGTGTCATGTTGTGTTTGGAGGGAAGTATGGTTGTTTATAAAAGTGTATGCGTGCATTTATTGATCCGAGTATAAATAAAAGGGATGGGTGTTTGAGGTAGCTATTTGCATTCTGAATATCGATTTTTTGCCAAATTTTTGCCTGAGTTTTTTTGCTGCTGCGATCGTGGCTGCTCTATTGTCGAAGAGGGTTGTCGGAGGTTTTTTAGGTATTCGCAATTTGTTTATTTTTTTGTTGTTTTTGTTTTTGTTTTTGGTTGTTTGTTGGATGTCAAGGCCCTAACTGAAGAATCAGAGGTTTAGATGTCGGAGGTAGATTTAGAGATTGAGAAGGGTGCTCAGGCTGTGAGAGGTAATGTTGGGGGATCGCAGTTGAGTCGGAAAATCGAGGAGGGTGCTCGAGTTGTCATTGACGGTGTGCAGAATGTAGTGGTAGTGGTGGGGTGGTTGGTGGTAATGCTGGAGATGTTGCCACTATTTATCCTGGAAGTCAGGGAGACGCCAGTGTCAGTGGTGCTGGGGAAGAATGGGGGGATGATGAACCGTGTAACCTGACCGTTCAGGAGATGGAGGCCTGTCTTCGCAATAGAGGCATTTGTCTTCCTCATTATCGCTATAAGTTTGTTGTACGAGAAGGGGGTCGTCGTCCGAGTCAAGTGTTTTATAACGAGCGTGAGGTGTGTTTTTACACATACATGTTTGAGGGAGGCTTTCATCTTCCACTGCACGACTTTTTTGGGTTTTGTCTCGATTTGTATAGGGTCGCCGCTGCTCAGTTGAGTGGGATGTCGTGGCCAGTGTTGATGTCGTTCTTTATTGATTGTTGTATACCAGGACAGGTTCCCCACGTGGCGACCTTTCATAATTTGTTCCAGTTGAAGAGTTCAGGTGATCGCTATGGCAACCGGTACTATTTATCTTCCCGAAAAAATAAGGTAGTGGTCAACACTCCCAGCAATCGTCATATTATGCGGAGCAAGTTTTTAGCTGCGACGTTGAAGTATGAGACGAAATGGGATTTCAAGGTGATCTGGTCACACCCTTCGAAGAGCAAGAAGAAGTCTAAAGTGTCCATGGGGGCCGCTGAACTGGAGCAGTTCAACTATTACCAGAAGCACACTATTTATTGGGGAAGGACGGTGACACCCGAGAACGTCTATCGTTATTGCCTAAAGGGCAAGAATCCTAACTGGATAGTGTTCGAGTATGGCCTCCCCCCAGGTGGGTCCAGTGTGGCTCAAAGGTGGTGCAGACCTACTGGCGATGTTGTTCACAGGCCGTAAGCATCGTGTAGTGGATGCTGATGGTGTAACTTCGTTTGTAACAGTCAAGGAGCCCACAGGAGAGGTCACACCATCGACTGGTAGTCCTCTTCACCCATCAGATTTTATAGAAGGTGGAGTCTTTTACTTCGGTCGAAGTCATTTCTTCGGATCGTGTTCTTTTTGTTATACTGACGAAGTGTTTTAATTGCAGTGGATGATGACATCGCTGCTGAGCCTTTGGATCCCCTTAGGGACTTGCTGTCCCCAATCTGGATGGACTCTGGCATGGTGAGCCTCGGGGAACCTCCGCCTCTAATATAAATGATGAGGTGTTTGGGAACCCACTCGTTGTCGTGCCTTGGGTCCCCCCTCCCATAGCCCTGGCTGCAGTTCCTATTAGTATCATATCTGCAGCTCCTCCGATGATAGAGCTGTCTTCTGACTGCAGTACCTATGAGAATGCTATTGGTGGTCGGCAGTCAAAAGTTGTGATTGACTTGGATAGTAGGGGAGAATCCGATTTTGAAGCTATGCTGAGGGAGGATAACTTGTTTAGGGATAGTGAAAGTTCAGATAGCAGCTCGTTGTCTTCGGGGGAGCTCAGATATATGGCGACCCTTAGGGCGTGACTTCTTTCAGTTTTAGGTAGTTTTCTTTCCCTCGCACCTTGGGGCCCTTATGCTTTCTGATTTTGTTGTGCTTCCTTTGCAAATATAGATATCGCTGGTGGGCGGGACTTGTTAGAAGAATTCATGGATAGGGAGAAGCCAGTGAGGGGTACTGGTAGGGGAGGAAAAAATCCAGCTGCAAAGAGACAGAGGAAGGTGCACAGGGGAATTACACTGAGGGATCCTATTGCCTCCGCAACTCTTGTCACGGCTATTGGCACTGCCCCTCCGCTCGATTCTAGGAGCAAGGCATTGGCGAACCGATCCAGACCAGTGGACCCCGAAGTGGGAAAGGGGAAGGAGAAAGAGAAAGAGAAGGAGAAGGAAAAAGAAAAAGAAAAAGAAAAAGAAAATGAGAAGGAGAAGGAGAAGGAGAAAGAGAAAGAGAAAGAGAAGGAGAAAGAGAAAGGGAAAAGGAAAAGGAATGAGAAAGAGAAAAAGAAAAAGAAAAAAGGGAGAAAGAAAGGGAGATGAGGAAGAAAAGACAAGAAGATGAACGTTTCCGAGAGGGGGATAGAACCTTAAGTGCTCCTCACTCAAGGCATGCTCGCCTGCCTGCTCAGCCCAGCAATGCTGGCAGGCACGTTCCCGTGGGGAATAATGAGCAGTACTTTGGTTGGAGGGAACGCCTGCCCATGAGTGTGATCCCAAACGATGTGGATAGATTAGTGACGTGGTTTCGGGACAACGTTGCTCCTATGAGCCTGAAGGAGATCGACTCTCAAGCACCCGTTCTAACTCAGCATTCTCTGGTTGCCCTTCATGTTGAGGTATTTACTGACGAGTTACGACTTGGTGTAGCTGTATATTTGTTGATACTAATACTGTCATTTGTGTTATAGGGTGAAATGATGGCCTTGGCCTTGTACAATAAGGGTAGGGAAATTGATCATTAGTTGGAAGAAGCTGATCACAAGATCGCTGAGGATGCTCAAAAACTTGTTGAGATCGACAGAAAGCTCAGGGAAAAGACTAAGCTGACGAGCACCTCTGGTGCTCGCGTGATCGATTTGGAGGCAAAGTTGAAGAAGGCCAATGAAGACCTTGAGATAGCCAATAAAAGGACCACGGCTGCAAAAGAGAAGCTTTTTTCTACTGAAAATAAGATAGTGGAAGTGGAGAAATCTTGTACAGCTAAAGTCATCGAGGCAGAGCGATAGAAAGGGCTCGTCGAAGAGAAGCTGGACTTCACTGGGAAAGAGGTCGGCATCATGAGGGATTGCCTGTTGGAGGCCGGGCAAGAGAGACTAAAAGCTCTAGGGAGAAAACAGAAGAAGTGGGAAACCAAACTGGGAGATGAACGAGAGAAAATCCTGAACAACACTCTGAGGTGTTGTGTAGCCTACAAAATGAGTGCCTTAGCTTGTGCAGGCACAACTTGGGTCCGTGGACTTTAAAGAGGTTGACTTTTCTGTTCTCCTAAGGATTCCTAAAGGGTTGGATCCCTTGTTTCCTGATGCTGCTGCCTTCAAAGATCTGAGGCGGTCTCTAGCCAGTAGCAATAGTGTTCCAGCGACCCTTACAGTCGAAGGCAATGAAGGTGTTCCAGCCACCCCTACTGCTGAAGGCAATGAGATCGAAGAACTCACTGTTGATGTCATGAAGGTGGATGCAGCTGCAGTAGGTGATGCTCCTGTTGAAGGCCAAGTGAGCGAGGTTATTGAAAATGTAAATATTGAGAGTGTAAATGTTAGCAAGGGCCCTGCCGTTGTAGAGTAGGGTCGCTTTTAAGCTGTACAAGTCATATTTTTGAATGAAGTTCTCTTTTGTTCATCTGAACTTGTGTTATGCTTTTTGTTTGCATGGTGAGGAGTGTAAAGGGTTAATTGTAGGTTGTTGGGCGTTCTTGTACGCATAAGAGAGCCAATTATGGGCCGTCAAGCATGTTGCCCAGTATCGCTTTACGGGAACACATGCGTGAGCATGTAGGAAGGCCAGTTAGAGGCCGTTGAGCATTCTTGGATGCGTGAGAGGGCCAATTAGAGGCCATTGGGTGTGTTACACGATATCGTTTGGCGAGCACACATGCATGAACACATGGATAGGCCCGTTAGAGGCCGTTGGGTGTGCTTGGACGCATAAAGGACCAGTTAGAGGCCATTGGGCATGCTTGGACGCGTGAGAGGGCCAGTTAGAGGATGTTGGGCGTGCTTGGACTCGTAAGAGGGCCATTTAGAAGTCATTGGGCATGCTTGGACGCGTGAGGGGACCAAGTAGAGGCCGTTGAGCGTGTTACTTGGCGAGCACACGTGCGTGAACTCATGGATGGACCAGTTAGAGGCCATTGGGCATGTTACACGGTGTCGCTTGGCGAGCACACGTGTGTGAACTCATGGATAGGACAGTTAGAGGTCATTGGGCGTTCTTGGAAGCATAAGAGGCGGGGATTAAGAAGTTGTTGACTTAGACTTCGCCTGCAAAATGCAACTTCATTTCATTATGTGTTCATGATGAAAAAATACAAAATTTATTACAAATAGTATTTCTTCAAATAAATTGCATTCCAGGTCCGAGGTACAGGACTTCCATCCATTCGCTCTAAGGCGTAGGCTCTTGACCGATCTTCTTGACGACCTTGTAGGGGCCTTCCCAATTTGGGGCCATTTTTCCTTGCTCACCCGCTGGTCTGCTCGCCTCACAATTCCCGAGAACCAGGCCGCCAATCTGAAATTGCTTGTTTTTCACCTTGGAGTTATAATATTTGGCAACCTGTTGGGTTTTGGCTGCCAACTTTACTTGAGCGAAATCTCTGGTTTCTTCGAGCAGGTCAAGGTTCGCCCTTAGCGCTACCTCACTTGAGGGGGGCTCATAGTGCGCTGTCCTCAGAGAATTAATGCCGATCGCAACTGGTATTACATCTTTTGTCCCATACATTAAGTTGAAGGGTGTTTCTCCTGTGCCTGTGTGGGACGTTGTTCTGATGGCCCATAAGACTCCCGATATTTCTTCTAGCCACGCCCCCTTGGCGTCATCCAATTTCTTTTTCAAGCCTTGGAGTATCTTTTTATTCATTGCTTCTACCTAGCCATTGGTTTGAGGGTGCTTCACCGAGCTGTGCGTGAGCAGAATCTTGAAGTTCTCGCAGAACTTTTTCAGCTTGCCCCCTTGAATTGTGTGCCATTATCGGCCACGATGATACTCAAAACTCCATATCTGCACATGATAAATTTCCACACAAAGTTTTCAATGACTCTCTCTGTGATGGCTGCCACAGCTTCAGCCTCAACCCACGTGGAGAAATATTCGCAGGCAACTATAACAAACTTCTTCTGTCCAATGGTGATAGAGAAAAGGTCCCAAGATGTCGATACCCCACATGGCAAAGGACCAGGGGCTAGAAAGCTGGCTGAGCAGCTTTGCCGGTTGCCTGGGCATAGAGACAAACTTCTGGCACTTATCACACTTTTTAACCATTTCTGCAGCGTCAGCCTTCATGGTAGCCTAGTAAAACCCTTGCCTCAATGCCTTTTGCGCCAAAGCTTTTTCTTCTATATGGTTACTATACCCCTTCATGGATTTCTCTTGGGACATAATCGGCCTCTCTTAGTGTTAGGCATCGCAGTAATGGTTGGCTGAACGCCTTTTTGTACAAGGTCTCGCCAATCATCGTGTATCTGGCGACCCTTGTTCTCAATTTTGCCCGCTCTTTAGGGTCGCCCAGTTCAGCTCTGCCCATAAGATAATCAATGATGGGTGTTAGACAACTGGTCTCATCTGCAATACATAAGATTTCTTTTTAAATTTGATAACCTGGCGTCTAGCGATGTTCTAACAAAAAATTTCCCATTTGCCTGATCTCAATAGACGAGACGAGCTTAGATAAGGTGTCTGCCCTTGTGTTTTCTTCCCTGGAGACCTATTTAACAATTATAAGCTCGAAGCATCCCTTCAATTTAAGCACCCGTTCATGGTATTTAACCAACACAGGCTCCCTCACTTCATATTCACCACTGATTTGCTTTGCTACCAACTGCGAATCCATAAACAATTGTAGCTTCGTTACACCTAACTTCAGCGCTAACTCCAACCCTACCAGGAGGGCTTCATATTCTGCGGCATTATTTGATGCGAGGAAGTCAAAAGAAATTTTGTACTGCCATTCATTTCCCTGAGGGTCCATTAAGAGGACGCCAATTTCGGATCCTTCTTTCCCTGAGGATCCATCCACATACCTTCAGAGGCAGACTCCGCCATCTTGGGCTTATGCACCAATGTTGGGTCCAGGGGCGATATAAGCTCGTCCAATGTAGGTGAGGGCTCCACTGAATATTGGACTGGTGCAGTGATCTCATCGGTAAACGAGCACTCAGCGATGAAATTCACCAAGACCTGGGCTTTAATCGCCTTCATTGGCCTGAATTTTATGCCGAATTCACTGAGCTCGATACTCCACTTAACCATTCTGCCCAAACTGTAGACTCTCTACAGGACTTCTCTAAGAGGTTGATATGTTAAAACAGTGATAAGATGGGCCTGAAAGTACTATCTAAGCTTCCTAGCCATCATTACAAGGGTGAAGGCTATCTTTTCTAGCCAGGTGTAATTGATCTCGCCATTCTGTAAGGCTCTACTAACATAATAAACCAGAGCCTGTCGAGCTTCATCTTCTTTAACCAATACTGCTGCCACCGTCTCATCAGATGCCGCCAGATATATGAACAAGGGGTCGCTCGGGAACAGGCTGACTAGTAATAGTGGGGAGCACAAGTACTTTTTCAACTCTTCAAATGATTTTTGACAGTTCTGATTCCAGTGATAACGAGAGGCACCTCGGAGCACTTTAAAAAATGGCAAGCATTTATCGGCTAACTTGGAGACAAATCTGTTTAGGGCGACCACTATGCCCGTGAGTCTTTGCAACTCCTTGATGTTTCTCGGGGGGGCATACCCAGGATCGCCTGGACTTTCTCAGGGTTCACCTCGATACCCCTGCTTGATACCATAAACCCCAAAAACTTTCCCGCACCAACTGCAAAGGCACATTTGGCGGGGTTCAGCCTCAAGTTGTGTTATCTAAGGACTTGAAAAACCTTTGCTAGGTCCGCTATGTGTTGTTCCAGGGAGAAACTCTTTACCAACATGTCATCGATGTAGACTTCCATATTTCGTCCAATCTGGTCCTTGAACAACTTGTTCACTAGTCTCTGATAGGTCGCCCCAGTGTTCTTCAACCTGAAAGGCATCACCTGGTAACAGTACAACCCTTCCTCGATGATGAAGGACATCTTGTCTTGGTCCTCAGGGTTCATTCTGATCTGATTGTACCTTAAAAAGACATCCATGAAACTCATATATTTATGTACTACTGAAGAATCTACCAACCTATCCATGGAGGGCAGACGGAAACTATCCTTTGGGCAAGCTTTATTGGTCAGTGAAGTCCACGCACATACGCCATTTCCTGTTAGCTTTTTTTCACCATTACCACATTGGCCAACCATTCTGGATACTTGGCTTCCCTGATAAACCCTGTGGCGAGGAGCTTTTCAACCTCCTTCCTCACTGCTTGTATTCGCTCAGGGGAGAATTTCCTTTTCTCCTGTTTGACTGGCTTGGCTATAGGATCAACACCCAGGGAATGGGTAATGGTATCCATGTCTATCTCCGGCATATCTGCTACCGACCATGAGAAGACGTCAGCATTATCTTGAAACATTTGTACCAAGGGCAGCCTTTCTTGGTTACTCAAGGACGACCCGACCTGGGTTACTTTCTCTGAGTATTCTTCATATAAAGGGATTGCCACCGTCTGTTCTACCAACTCTGCTTTATACTGGCTGGTTTCTGCTCTGGTATCCAAGCTTTCTAAGGTAAATGTGCTTTTATCCACCAAGTTCACATGTGTTTCTTCTGATTGCCCCCTAGCCTCTATTTCCATCCCCTCGAATTCTGTCATCTGCCCTTTAGACACCGTATTCCTGACACTTTCATCTGCGTATAAATCTAATTTCCCTTAGTTCTTTCTGGCGAGCTGTATGGACAATATGTGACACTATCGTGATGTCTATTGATCCGTCTTCATGTATCCAATTCCTATTGGGGTTGGAAATTTTACTGTAAAACAGTAAACTGCTGCGACCATTTTGGTTTTTCTCATCAAGGGTCGCCCCAAGATTGCATTGTACGCTGAGGGTTGGTCAACAACCAAAAAATCTGCATCATTGTGAGGTCATGGTCACCATCCCCGATAGTAACTGGTAGGGTAATAGAACCTTTAACATTGATCGGTTGATTGGAAAAGTCGAATATGGGGCTTGTTGGCTTTAAATCTGAGTCTAGGAGGCCCATTTTCTTGAAGGTTTCCAATTGGAGAACGTCAACCACACTGGACTATCAATCAGGACTCTCTTGATCTGGAAATTCCCAATCATGGTGGACACGACAATCGGGTCATTCCCATTGTCCTTGAGAATGTTGATGTTCTTGTCTATGAAATCTATCAGCCAGTCTTCACTGTGTCTTATCTTCTTGTGGACGATATCCACTTCCATTATGCTTCTAAGGTGTGCCTTTCTCTTGGAGCTACTGCTTGCCCACTCTTTTGTTCCATCTATAATCATATTGATAACCCCTTGAATTGGCTTTTTCCCTTATGCTTTACTGTTTATCTGATTCCATCTTGATGTCTGCCCATGTTGGGCACCCGCTCTCTTGACAAACTGTTTAATCTGCTATTTCTTGACGGCACTCTCAATGGCGTCCTTCAAGGATCGACATTTCTCTGTACTATGTCCCACATCGTTGTGGTACTAACACCTCTCTTTAGAATTCAAGCGAGCCGAGTTATCCCTTATTGGGTAAGGTGTACCCAAAATACCTTCGTGAGATACAACATTCAGGATGTATGCTCTGGAGGCGTTTAAAGGGGTATACTCTTCGAATTTGGAGTAGGGGGCCTTTTCTGTTCTTCTACAGTAACCTTGGCTAGGGCAAGACTGTTGATTTTGGGAAACTTTATCTGGCGACCTTGACCTTCTACAGCACGAGTCAAATCTGGACTGGCCTCTATTATCCTTTTGTCCGTGCCTATTCCCCTGAAATCTCTTTAAGGTTTGGGACTGATTTTTCCATTCAGTGTTTCTTTTACTATCTTTATCTCTTCAGTTTCAGCATACCTCTGGGCCTTTTCATAGAGGTTATACAACTTTTCAGGCTTCGCATGTGTCAAGGCGTACCGCAGGTGCTCATGGCGAACACCAGAAATAAACACTTGTATGGCCCAATCATCGTGTAGATTCTTGAACTCCATTGTGGCAAAGTTGAATCGCCGAATGTACTCTCTCAGAGATTCACTTTCTCTCTGTTTGATTGCTAATAGGTTGGCGGGGGTTTTGAAGGTTGTTTTATTCGCGAGGAAGTGGGTGATAAATATCCTGTCCAATTTCTCAAAATTATCAATGGAGTTCACTGGTAATGAGTGGTACCAGGTCCTAACATGCACCCGTAATATTGTGGAGAACACTCGGCATTTGAGGGCATCGCTTGCTCCCAACAGGTCCATATAATTGTTATACTGGATAAGGTGGTTGACAGGGTCCTTGGTACCGTCATAAGTCTCTTTAGGCAATTTCGCAAATGTAGGTACCTGTTCTTATCGAATCTACACCATTAAAGGGTTGCTGTTATCACTTATCCACTCCATCTCTTCTTCTTTGTCTTTCATCATCCCATGTACCTCCTTATGCAAGGCCGCTATTTAGGCTTGGACATTTGGCTAGCCGTCGCAACAGTATTTGTTCGGGCCCTCCTGTTTTGTAGTCACCCAATTTCCAGAGCTGGGACTCGCCGCTGGGAGATTCATCCTGATCACTCCTCCGGGTTCTGCCAAGCCCTGCCTAGTGACTCCCTCGAGAGGACGAGTTTCTGCTTTCTTCTGCTGCTCTCGGTATTGATTTTTCTATAGGTTGTTAATTTGCTGGGTGGCTTGGAGTACGGTTCTTTGTTGCTCTGCCAACTGCGCTTGGAGTGTCCGTACTTGGTTCATCAATGCATGTTGCATCGGGTCTGGGTATGGCAAAGGTGGTATGAATGGGGGAAAGTTGGACGACCCCTTATGTAGGTCAGCTGCTATTGTTGGATAGCCTGAGGCGGTGAAAATGAATTCTGGTTGGGGGGTTGGTAATTCATGGTTATCCCATGTTGGGTCAATATCGGGTGTAAAGGTGACGCTATTACGTTCTCCAGTCTCGGCATGGGGCCTATGCGGCGGCTGGCAGAGGCTCCCTTGCCCAAGAGCGGGCGATGGCCTTGCTTAGTGTTTGAGGTAGTTTCATGGACCAAGTCTGGGATGGTGGATAGTATTGGGCAGTTGGCTGCTAGTAGGTTTTGGTAGTAACCGTAGGTAGGGTAAGGCTGGTGATTTTCTGGGATTAGGAAAGGAGTAGTTCTGGTGATAATTTGGTGCTGGTAGGTAGGGGGATATCCTCGGGGAGGAGAATCCGTGACTTACCGCTGTTGAAATTAACTAGGGGCTAGTGCCGGGTGCACCAGTGCTCGGAGCTTATGGGGGGTTGGTTTGCTGGGTTGAAGATGGTAGAGACATGACTCTCGTTCCCACAGACGGCACCAATTGTTGATGGCTACTTTTGGTATTAGGTGATTCTAAGGGATGGGGAGAAAAAGGAGGCAGAGCAACAATGTGTCTGGTGTTAAGGTGTCTAGAGAGCTTCAGCTGGTCTCAAAGGGCCTATTTATAGTTTTGTTGACGGGTCGCAGCACACCACGTGTTAGGTCTTGGTCAAGGACAGGTGGTTCGAAGCCCCCCATGTGGGTCTTGATGTGATAGGCGGCAATGTGATAGACAAAGGGTTACTGGGAAGTCACGTATTCTCTTGAAGTGATGGATAGAAGGGCTCGCCCGAGAGTTCAAGTTTGGCGAGCCCTAGCTGGTTCGAAGCTTGGCAAGCTCATTCTTGGGTTCCTTCCTAGGTCCATGTCTTGAAAGACTTGTTGGGCTTAGTAATTGGTTTGGAGGGCCCAATGAACCTAGAGGGTCCATAGGGTTTAACAATCTCTATCTTAGTACACAGTCTAGGATTTCTAGAGATAAAACCTCGGTTTGACCAGAATTCCAAGAAAAAGAATAATCTATATCATATGAAAGCCATGCATCTTCCTCAAAATTGAAGAAGTTAAGTAGCTAATCTTGAAGAGAATAAGCATATAGATTTGTGTATAATATATTGATGTCACTCGTGCATGTCAGGTTTTAGTCATTTCCATGGAGATCTAGCCTAAGACAACGTAGCCGCGAGGTTAAAGCAAAAGTTGCATGGCATCGTTATAAGCTAATTTTCATTAATTTATTGCTCCTTTCATTTTTTGAAAAGATATCGTAATTCAAGAATAAAAACAGAAATTATTTGAATTTGAATCTAGATCTATTGAATATTATTTTTAAAGATAATTATATAAATTAATTAGATTAAATTCGATTTTAAATTTTTTTTTTTTAATGACCAATTAATTCATATATTTTGATGGAGAATGGGTTCAAAGTAAAGAAAAGGGAAAAAATGGTAGAGTTTCGATAAAGATAGTCGAAGCTGATGATGGAAGAGAAGTCTTCGAGGTTCAAATTTTGACCATCTTTTCTTTTTCTTTTTCTCTTCACTGCAAATGGCTTTTTCACTGTCTAATTTCTTTCCCCTACTCTTCCTATTTTTAATTTTCTCTCTTTCTTCCAAGATAAAAAAAAAAAGGATAAAAACATAAGAAGAGAGATAAGTTTGGCTTTGGCACCATTTTATCGGGGAATGGTAAAGAAGGCTGTAGCAACCTGTGAAAAAGCAAAAAATGGAAAGGGGTTGATTCGATTCTCTTTAGGAAATGCTAGCTTCCATGCATGACTAGACCATCAATGACCCAAACCCAATACACCTAATAACCTAACGTACATTTTAATTAGATCATGTTTGTATATTTTAATGTAATATAATTATGTTTAATACAATAATAATTGGTTTTAATATATAGATTTTGATATGTTTGTATTTTTGTATCGTGTTTGTATTATTATTTATTTTATATCATAATTATTTTTTCATGTCGTATTTATATCCAAAATTATCATAACTAATTAATGTCTCCCAATTATAAATACACATTATCAAAAATTGTCCTATCTATGATAGAAGAATTCATTTAATCATTATTTCTGTCATAAATTTGTCAATAATCTGTCCTTATTACGTGATATCAATGACAAAAAATTATGACGAACATTTTTTTCCGTCACAAATGCAATATTTTTTGGTAGTGACATTTTTCCACCTACACTAAACAATTTCACCCATACAACCATACTTTCCCTATTACCTTTATATATATCAATACATATGATATTCATATTATACATATTCTTAAAAATTACGGATTTAAGAGTATTTAGATGCTTAATATCTTCTTCAAATAAATTAAATAAATAGGAGTCGAGAAAGTTAAAATAAAATAGATTAAAAATAAAATAAAACAACATTACTATGTATGTTAATATATATGTTCTAATAGATAAAGCCTATTCATGCATAGTAAAAAACATATACTAATATATACTGTGAAGCTATGCTTGTCTTTGAAGAGATACATTGTCAATTATTAGAGTCTGAAACTATTATTCAAATGTCTGGATTTGAATTTTGAAGAGGTTTCTTGAAATTATAATATTTGAAACAAAATAATGTATATATATAGTTTTATAAGTAATTATAACATAATACTTCCATCTTTTTTCTTCAATAGAAAAGATAAGAGGTTTGTTGTGAGTGCCTTTACGCCACTTTATTAAGATTATTATATTACTATTTACAGTAATATTTTATGTTAAATACAAGAGTTAATAATTATTCTTATAAACTCGAATTGAGATGGATCTAGTTAAAAATTTTATTGAAATTGGACATGATTTAAGAAATGCGGAAATTTGGGTTGCATGCACGTGAGGTACTAGAGATGGGTATGACGTCAGATGATAATGATAAAAGTTGTTTTCTTTTTTTACTTTTTAGTCCTGCAACATCTTTTTTATTATGCTTTGAGTCCAAAGTTGAAACTTCCCAAATGTCCTCTATCACTTCTTTATTTAGCTTAAGGATAGCAGCAAGTCGGATATTTATTTTATTTTTAAATATTCGAAAATTATTTTAAAATTTGAATTCGTTTATTATTTGCATTAAATTCAAGTATTACTATTCGAATTAAATAATATTATCCGTCTGATATTCGAATTCGCTAAATATCTGAATTCAGTAAGTAAAAAAATTAAATAAAAATATAAAACTAAACAAAAATTAATTTTAAATTCAAATAAACAAATAATTGATTCGGATATCTGAATTCGCAATAGTAAGTGGATTCGGATAGCGGATTCGGATATCTGAATCCTTTATTCGCATAAGTAATGCAGATTTAGAATATTGAATATCCGAGGTTTCATATCTGTATGCGCTCCGAATCCGTTACAGATAGTAATTATAATATCTAAATTCGAATTTTATCCAAATCCACAAAAAACGGATCGGATAATTACAAATATCCGAATCCGCACTATCCATTGCCATCCCGAATTTAGGAGTTAATTGCACTAATGGTCCCCAAACTATAGGGCATATTTTATATTTATCCTTAAATTTCAAAAGACTAAATGCCCAATTTAGGATTAAACCTATTATCAGTTGAGTGAATCAGAGTTAAACGTTTTATTTCAGTCTATTAAGATTGCAACATTTTCGAATTGTAACAATTAAGGACTTTTGACATTTAATACATGCGTTTGAATGCAACGCGCCTAATTTATCAGTCATTAATTCTGACATGTAATTATTTTATACATGTGGCAATCTTAAAAAAAAAAAAAAAAAAAAAAAAAACAATTTTCATTAACTTTAAACATTAACTTTATTTCGCCTAAAAAAACATCTGAAAAAAATTTTTAAAACTCAATTTTGCTACTAACTCAAATCCCTAATTCAAAAACCTCAAATTTATTCTCATTTCCATAAAAACTCAACCCATTTTCATTTCTTTGAATTTCATCAAAAATCCATTTTTAATTAAAATCCAAATCTATTTTCATTTTGTGTTTGAATCACCAAATGGCTTTCCATCCTTATAGACAAGACTGTATTGTGCCTTTGAAAGGATGAACAAATGAGCCAGAATCCTACAAACCTCATCGATCCCAGATTTCTCTGCATCAGAAGCCTTCCACTATGGTGGGTTCTCAGGAATGGATACTTGGAACCTGGATGGGGGTGCTGCTGGCTCAAATTTCTTCTCCTTCTTGTCTAAGTCGTCATGTTTCTGGTCCCCTGGGAGACCTTGCCGATTCAAACGGCCTAATGTTCCTTGACCCATGATTTAGCGTTTGTTTTTTGTCTCCAATATTAAGTTGGTTTGGGGATTTTTGAAAAGCTGGTGCTTTTGATTTGGGATAATATACTATAAAGGAGAAAAATAAATAACATCCTAAAATTGAGATGAGGTGAAGAACAAATTTTGATGACCCAGTTGAAGAGCAATGGGTTGAAAATTTTTGAGACATAAATTTGTGGGTGAGAGATAGATATGGAATCGGGTTTGAGAGATAAGAATTGAACAATTTTTTTTTTTTTCCAAACTGAAGAACAATGATTTTAATTTTACCCAGATTAATTTGGGAGGATTGAATTGATTTTGAGATTTTATGTTTTTTTTTTTTTTTCAATCTTTATGTTTTTTTTTTTAATTATTATGTTTTTAGTTTTTTCTAATTGCCAGATGTGCCAAAAAAAAAATCCATCTAAGCATTTTTTTTCAGAACATCACTCTTTGTTATGGCGCGTGCTCGTCAAACAATGTTAAAAGTTTTTAATTGTCACAATCCGAAAAGGTTGCACCCTTAATAGATTGAAATAAAATGTTTAATCCTGATTCACTCAAACAGTTATAGATTTGATCCTAAATTGAGCATTTAGCCAACTTTAAAACGTATCAATCAGGTCCCTATTGTTATAGCATTGTATCAATATAGTCCTTCCGTTACTCAGACCATCAGAAATGGCGTTAAATGACAGATGACATATGACGTGTAAATTATAAAAATGTCATCTGCTGGTATAATCCTTGTTTTTGCCTTCTGTTTTTATTTTTTTCTTTTTTTTTCTTTTCAAATTTTATATTTTCCTTTCTCTTTTTTTATAAATAAATAAAAAAATTAAAAAAAAAATTATATTATAATTTAAATTAATTTTTTGAAAATATAATAATTTATAAACATTTAAAATATTTATTTAAATTAATTTTATAAAAACTATTTTTAATTTTTTTGTTTCTTTCCTTTTTCTCTTTTTTTTTTTCATTTTATATTCTTTATAAATAAACTAAAATATAAATAATAATTTATATTATATTAAATTAAATTTATAAATATTAAATAATTTATTAAAAGTATAAAATATAATTAATTTTAAACATCTAAAATATTTATTTAAATTAATTTTATAAAAACTATTTTTAATTTTTTTGCTTCTTTCTTTTTTCTCTTTTTTTTTTCAATTTATATTCTTTATAAATAAACTAAAATATAAATAATAATTTATATTATATTAAATTAATTTTATAAATATTAATTAATTTATTAAAAGTACAAAATGTTTATTTACATTAATTTCATAAAAATTATTTTAAGTTTGTTTTTACATTTTTCTTGTTAATAAATAAATAAAAAGAAGAAAATATAATTTATAATATAATTTAAATAATTAAATAATTTATTAAAAAATATGAAAATATTTATTTATATTGATTTATAAAAAAAGTTATTTTCTTTTTTATTTACTGTTATAAATAATTAAATAAAAATCAATTATTTTGTAATAATTAAATAATTTATAAAAAATAATTTATTTATTTTAGTTAATTTAAAAAGTTATTTTCCTTTTTTTCTTTCTTTGCTTTTATAAATAAATTAATTTTGTAAAAGATTAAATAATTTATCAAATATAAATATTTATTTACATTATTTTTTTGTAAATATATTTTATTTTTCTTTTATTTTTTTATTTTTTTTATTTTATTGTCTTCACCTAACTCTCGTCGATCGAAAAAGAGAAATTTGAATCCCCATCGTCAGTACGACCTTGCGAAGGATCAGATTGCCATTCATAAAGCTCGATAGGCATTGCAAGAGGCCGAATTTGATCCCTCGCGCTAGATCGAGGAGGGTCCAATTTGGCGTTTTATGGCAGATTCGGTCAAGATAGTTGTCGCCTCAACTTCAGCATTGGAGTCGACATAAAAATATAAATTTTTAATTAAATGAATGTAAATAAATATTTTATATTTATAAATTATTTATTTTTTATAAAAAATAATTTATTTAGAAAAAGAAAAATAAAAAGGAAAAGAGAAATAAGAAATAAGAAATAAAAAAAAGGAAAATAAAATTTATTTTTATTATAAAATTAACGTAAATAAATATATTATATTTTCTAAAATTATTTTATTTTTGAAAATTTAATTTAATTTAAATTACTTTTATTTTTATTTATTTATAAAGAAGAAAAAGGAGAAAGGAAAAAAAATGTAAAAAAGAAAAAAAATCTTAAAATATTTTTATAATATTAATGCAAATAAATATTCTATATTTTTTTATAAATTATTATTTTTATAAAATTAGTTTAAATTATAAAATAATTATTATTTTTTATTTATAAAGAGGAGAAAAAAGAAAAATATAATAAAGAAGAAATAAAATATATTAATTATATTAATATATTTTATATTAATAAAAAAAAGGAAAAGAGAAAATTTGAAAAAAAAATAATAAAGAAACAAAAACAAAAGATAAAAACAAGGATTACATCAGCAGATAACATTTTTGTAATTTATACGTTATATGTCATCTGTCATTTAACGCCATTTCTGACAGTCTAAGTAACGGAAGGACTACATTGATACAAAGTTATAACAATGGGGACCTGATTGATACGCTTTGAAGTTTAGGAACCAATATAAAATATGTCCTATAATTTAGGAACCATTGATGCTATTAACTCTTAATTTAGCCACTCCCAATACTCAAACTTTAGATATCTTCAATAATTTAAGAAGGGGCAGGCTTGCTTTGGATGAGGAAGAGCCATACAAATTAAGCATCTGCTATGGTCGTCTCATGATCTGTAGTACCTCTTTCTTGCATACATAAGAGCCCTAGCTAACATTATTGGTAAAAAATACGAGCTACGAGTAGACCTGCTCATGGAGTGGGTCGGACCTGAATTTGTTTTCACCTTATCCAAGCCCGGTCCTAGGTGGATTCGAGTCTATCCTCCGGCCCATATCACTTTTTATTTAATATTAAAAAAATAATATATATATATATATATATTTTATATTAATATTTATATATTTTATAAATAAATTTAAATAAAAAATATTTTTTTATTATTTAAACAGTGATCCAGACCGATCCGGATCATTGAAAATCCTGTTCAGAGCCGGACGGATTACCTAACCTTTAAGCAGGTCTAGCTACAAGTGCATGCAACATAAATATTGTATAATAGTGGTTGCTTAACCTTGCCTTCTGTCAATGTCCTTTGAAGATTGAGCTGACGGTGCTCTAAAGGTTGTCAAGCAAAAACGGAAAGAAATCTGTAAAGAAAAAAGATGTCAGAAGATATCAGAGTTTGATCTTCGAACATACTCCGATTTTTAAGTAATTTTATACGTAATCTTATAAAATCGTGAACTTCATGGGAATCTGATGGTGCTTCAGACAGACACTCAAACGATGGCTTCACGAAGCCTAACTGTTGACATGGTTCAAATTAAGTGCTAAAATGCTAACAATGTTAATTTTCATAAGACTCGAGCAAAGCAAGTAAAACTAACATGCTTTAACGGGCTATCTATAAGGTATAAGTCAAGATGTTGGAAAAGACAGGACAAGATGTTGATTGATCCAATGCGGAATAGCATTGGAAAAACCTTTACTCGTTGTTGGATTTCTTCATTTCCCTTGCCCTTGATCTACAAGTTTTGAAGTAGGGATGACAATGGATAATGTGAATTTAGATATTTACAATTATTCGATTCGTTTTTTTGCGGATTCGGATATTATAATTACTATCCCCAACGAATTCGGAGCGGATGAGGATATGAAACCTCAGATATCCATTATCGAATTCGCATTACTTATACGGATTCGGATATTCGAATCCACTATCCGAATCCGCTTACTTTTGAGGATTCGGATATCCGAATCCACTATCCGTTTATTTGAATTTAAAATTAATTTGTGTTTGATTTTAATTTTTTTTACTTATTGAATTCGGATATTTAGCGAATTCGGATATCCGGCGGATAATGTTATTTAATTCGAATTTGGATAGTAATATGTGAATTTAATGCGGATAATAAACGGATTCGAATTTTTAAGCAGTTTTGCTGATTCGGATATTACAAAACAAAATGCAGATATTCGACTTGCTGCCATCCCTATATGGAATAGATTTGTCCATGAACCGAACCGGACCACAGCTCGAATTTTTTTTTCTTCTCTTATCAAGCTTGGCTCAAGCCAGGTCATAAACCCGGTTTTTTGTTCATAAATATTATAATATAAAAAAATAATTTATATATTAATATTTATATATTTTTATAATTCAATTTAAATAAAAAAAACTCTTGGACCCCCGAATTTGGAGTATCCTACTTTCACGCAATTCACAGGGTTCAACAAGCAATCGATATTTCACGATCAAGGGTGATAATTTTTTATTGAATGAACAATAATTTATATCGGGCCGTACCAATCCAAATTAAAAAAAGAAAAAAAACTGTATCCAAACTCAACTCAATTCAAATCAAATCTATCGAACCGAACGATTAACTCAATTCTTAAACAAATCTATTCCGAAGTATTGTTTCGATAGTTTCATAGTTCAGATCTTTCTTTTCTTTTTTTGGGTTTCCATTTTTCTTTGTTTATATTATTTTCTTTTATATGAATACAAGATTAAAAGCAATAAATTTTCCCTTTTCTTATAATTTTTTTTTTTCCTCTTAAAGGGGAGAAGAAACAAAGAAAAATCAAAATGGAAGAACTTTTCTATAAATGAACAAGACAACATAAGCACTAATTCCCGAGCATCACCAGAGTTCATTTCTCAGTTTTGTAGGGAAAAATTCTGATACATTAAAGGCTACAGAAGATTCTTAGGGATACTGCACTAACAATGTAACAAGATTCCTACCCCTAATATAATCCACAGACTATTCATTATTTATTTTAAAAAAAAATCCTAAAAGCAGGCCAAGAACAACCTGAATAAAAATACTAAAATCAGATATATATATTTATATTTATATTTATATTTATATTTGTATATATATATTTTTATATATAATTACTAACCACAACCTTTGGCAACAACAAGGTAGAAACAACAATTTGGTAAAACTGCACAGTCCAGTGCATCAAGAGAAGATGGGCTCATCAAAGACTAATACCAAAATCTCCCAAAATTTTCACCTAATTCACCTTCCCGAGTCAGGTGAACCATCATCATAAGAGACCAGGCCCCTTTTACCATTTGGACCTTCAGAAGATGACCTTGACCTTGCTTTGCTTGCCTGCTTTGGGGACTGAGAGTCCAACGAGGACCTGGATTCCGATTGGCTCCTTCTCTGAGAAGGTGACCTTCGCCTCCCAGTTCTTGGAGAGGCACGAGATCTGGACACATCAACTGGAGACTGGCTGTGAATAGGGGTTCCACTGCAAGTAGGGCTATGGCTGCGGCTACGACTACAATTATATCGATGATTATGGTACCGAGAGCTATTGATATGGATGGACTTCGTGTCCGGCTTCTTCTGCCTCTGTACCTGCAAAGCAGATTTTTACTAGGAATCAAGTAGCAGAATTCAAACCACCCAATGAACAAAGTTACAAGAATTTTTTTTTTTTTTTTATTAAACACAAACATACAGGGAAAAAGAAGCAGCAATAAGCGAATCATTAATGAAAAAACCAGAGATAATTGGCAATGGCATAAGGGCATATCAGACCTTGGAGGATTCTTCCTTTTGGTGGACTTCTAAAACGCCTAGGTGAATACCTCCTGTAACTTGAATACCTAGAACTGGCAATAAAGAATAAAATCACCCAGGGCTAGAAGATCATATGGTTTTAGGAAAAAGAAAGAAAAAAAAAAAAAACACCTTAGGGGTAAAGACAACTTAAACGAACATGTGTGGAATGTGTACCTCTAGCGATCAATTCTGCCACTGTAACGAAAGGATCTCACAGGAGAACGATCTGGAGAGGGTGTTCTGTATCTTCGTGCATAAGAGTAACGCTCACTGAAACCCCAACCCCTTCTAATGCGCTTACGTGATGCATCAGGGGAAATGCTTCTCGATAAACTTCTACCTCGATCAGGAGGTGACCTTACCCTTCGTACAGGGGTGGGGCTCCTTCGAAACTATGACGATGATTCCTACTTGGTTCCCTTAATGGACTTCTGCTGATGCTTC
Organism: Fremontodendron californicum; assembly: GCA_030761205.1. Lineage (NCBI taxonomy): Eukaryota > Viridiplantae > Streptophyta > Magnoliopsida > Malvales > Malvaceae > Fremontodendron > Fremontodendron californicum. The sequence continues at coordinate 5,885,526 of JAULJL010000045.1, forward strand.
TCCTTGGAGGAGCCCTACCAGAGCTCCTGCTAATGCTTCTCCGAGAAGATCTTACTGGACTTCTGCTAATGCTTCTCCGAGAAGATCTGGCTGGACTTCTACTTATTCTTCTTTTCAAAAGTCTAACAGGGCTTCTGCTATATTGATTTTCTTGTTGATCTGGGTGGGCTCCTACTTAGGCTTCTTCGGGACCGGGACCTTACAGGGCTCCTGCTAATGCTTCCTCGAGTATGTACTCTAACTGGGCTCCTGTAACTGGGCTCCTGCTCATGCTTCTAATCTTTCTACCCCTCAATGGGCTTCTGCTGATGCTTCTAGCGATGCTCCTGTTCCTGCTTCTAACAGGACTCCTGCTTATATTTCTTTCTGGAAAACGTGGGGGATTCCTAGTCACACCTGGACTCCTGCTCACACTTCGCCTTGGGCTAAGACTGAGGCTCCGGCTTGGACGACTCCTGGGACTAAAACTCATACTCTTACCCATGGGCCTCTTAGGACTTATGCTTCGGCTCCTGCTCATCAACTTTTAATAAAATACCGGATTGGGAAGAATCGGCAAGTATAAAGAATTACTGAGTGAGAAGAATGGAAAGTAGACCTAGATTTGCTTGGGTGATCATCTAGCACATCAGGTTGTCTCTCCGAACTTGTCAGATTTAGCATCTTCTTCAATGCCATTGCACTGTGGCTCTCCATGGCATTGGTCCTAAAACTGGAAAACCGATGCACTACAAGGGTTCCTTTTTCCATCGTGTCATTAAAGGTTCCATGGCCCAGGTTTGTTTTTTTATCTTAGTTTAAATTGGGATTTTTCTCTAGCTGTTTTCTTGTTAAACGTGACTTAGAAGTGGTATGTCTTTTGGTCAGTTACTATTGTTTATGCTGTAGGAAACAGGGCTGATGGTCACGACTGCTTTTCTTGTGATGTAGTTTTAAGGTTGTACTTACCAAGTTGTAATCCTCAAAATATTACTAAACATCGCTGTGTCCAACCCAGTTTTTTGCACATAAATGTATTTCTTCTTACTTGTCGACTAACATCTTATATGTGCTGTGCAGTGTGGTGATTTTGTGAGAAGAGATGGTATGTATTCCTTGCAGGAGCCATTTTTATTTTATTTATTTTTGCAGCTGTTAAGACTTTACGCGAGATAAGATCACTTTGAGAGTTGCCCTCTTTGTGACTGCTGGTTGAAGTTGCTCTTGAAATCCAAATCTGAATTTTTAAATGTTTTGTCTTTCTTTTCTCAGGAACTAGTGGGGAAAGCAATATGATGGGAAGTTTCCAGGTGAGTGGTCTCTTCCCAATCTTCTAAGGTTACAACCATAATTTAGATTGTCTTAAAAGTAGGAAGAAAAGATGCAATGTTTTCCTTTTGTTTAGTATTTTAAAATACGATAATTTCCTGGAAATGATTTGAACCTTGTATTATTTGTGTTATGCACATGCTTTTGTTGTTTGTAATAACTGTGTGTTCATGTAATTTAATTAAATTCTAAATAGATTATAATCATGTATGTTATGAAAGTGCTCAGACATGCTTATGTATGTAGTCTTGTACCCTCCATAATTGGTTTCAATTTATAATTGTGCTGCTAATGCATCTGTGTTCAACATATGTAGTTCTAGGCTTCTAGCCTCTTTCGAAGTGGTCAAAATCTCAAATCTTTGCTTTCAATTTATAATTGTGTTGCTATGTAATATGGAATTTGTCAATGTGTTGTGGAGTTAATTGAAATATGGTGTTAAGGTTTTCTACTAGGAAGAGGTTGTATAGAATAAGTACTTTCCTTGGCTCTAGATTTGGGCGTATCTGCTCCTGAAATGTTTGTCGAGGAGCAACGTGCATTCTCCTAATCTCTTCACAAGCTTTGTTTTGCATTAAGATCGTATTGCATAGGTACTCTCCATGGCTCTTGATTTGAGCCTATCTTCACCTAAAAGGTTTTTTTGAGAGAGCAATATGCGTAATCGTAATCTCTGCACAAGTTTTATTTTTCACTATCAATGCCAGTTCCATAGCATTCTATCTCAAACATCTGAAGTTGCTCCTCGAGAATCACTAGGTGCCAGCACAATGACACAATGGTTAAATCATTTAAGGACTGCATTAAATGCTAAAATTTTATGATATTTTTTGTTCTGCAAACTATTCATCTAGAAGGTGGCTGAAGGTTACTATTCTTTCACTAATAATTGTTTAGTAACAAGGGATAATTTGAACTTTTGTTCAGATGAATCTCCTAGGCTAAAGCATGATGGACCTGGTCTTTTATCTATGGCAATTGCTGATCGTGACACTGTAGGTTCACAATTTGTTATCACCTTCAAGGCTAATCATCATCTTGACAGGTAGTTTCTTATCTTCTTTGTATATTCTTATGTTTTATTCCCCCCCCCCCCCCGGGGGAATATATGCTCTGGTCAGTTTAAATGTGATTCAGCCCTGCGGCCTGAGTTTGTGTACATGTGACAGAAAGCATGTAGTTTTTGGGAAGCTTGTGCAAGGAAATAAAGTGCTGAAGAAAATTGAAAATGTGGGTGATAAGGAAGGAATACCAACTGTAACAGTGAAAATAATTAATTGTGGTAAAGTCAGTGAAGGTAAAGGTCATCATGTCCTCATTGGAGGGTTATATTTCAGATGGAATATTATGATTTAATTTATGGTACACTTGCCAATTGTCACCTTTATAATGCTGCATAAGGCTTGATCCTTGTCTCTTTCTAATTTTGCCTTCCACTTCATTATCTTATCTGCAGAGGACAGGAAAAATAAGTTGAAAACAGGAAAAGATGTGCCCCCTGATGCTAATAGTCATGAAGTGCAAAGGAAGGGGAAGCATAAGAAATCTTCCAGAGACAAAAAGAAGAGAATAAAACATTATTCATCTGATTCAGAGAGTTCCTCAGATTCTGAGACAGAATCATCTGAATCTGGTAGTGATTCTGACTTGTATTTGTCATCATCCTCTGACATTAGCTCTTCAAGTGATGACAAGCGTAAAAAGAGGAAGAGATCTTCTAAACGAGAAAAATATAGGCGTGCAAAAAGAAGAGATAGACAGCGCGACAAAATGAGGAAAAGGTGTGATAAGAGATCAAAGCGTAGATCAAGAAGGTTTTATGCTTATTATCCATTTATCCTTCATACCAGTGTCTTGTCTGCTGACAGATTACCAGGTAATAAATGTGAGTCCTGTGCATGATTTGCTGAGTATTGTGCTTGTTCAGCTATGTGTATGAGGGAACTCAAATCTGTTTGAGATGTAGTTGAAACTTGTTTGCTCCTGATTCTGTTTCCTTTGCCTCCCATGCAATACATAATTTTGTTTCTTCTTATTTGTATCCCTTTTCTCATTGTTTTTGTTATTGAGTACGAATGGGTGGTTGTTAGAAACAAAACATGCATCTTGGTGAATTACTAAAATTGTCCGGGATTGGGTTTTTCTTCAGTCATAATATGAGTTGCATATATAAATCAATCATATACATGCATATCAACAATAAATATGATGTACAAGTTATTTGCCACATAGCTACATATTTTCCCATTCTTTCTTTGAAATTCGGTTGGTCACGTGTCCTTGTTGAAGTAGCATTGTCTTTCTCTCACGTACTTGATGAAGATCTATTGAGAAAGTATCACGGTTTTTTCCCCTTGTTATAGTCAGCACCTATTAGTTTTGTTGATCCATCTTGTGTGGTTTTCTCTTAAGCCTTTTTCAATCTAAGTGAGACAAAATTGGGATATAATGCTTCAAACTCATGGATATGCTGATTAACTTTGTTAAATTTCATATGGAACTTACTTAAATTATTCTATCCTCATTGTTAGCAGGCCTTTGGATAGTCTTACAGATGATGACAGTGAGAGTAAAAGTGAAAGCAGCACTGATAATGATGTTGATGTGCAAGGGAAAGCGCTGAAGCATGAAGAGCTTTCTCAGAAAAGTGGCAAGTGCTGGAATTGTTTCATCTTTTGCCTGGCAATATTTTGTTTTACTGCTTATCCTCTGTATCTTAATATCTGATTGCACTGGTTAGATATGGTTTTTTTAACTGTGCTGTTATTGAGGGTTGATGTTTTTTTGTTGTAGTTGTATTTGAAATGGGCATCTGTTATTTCTTTTCTCCCTTGTTGCTAAAACAATTGCTAAAATTTCTTTTTTGACAGTACTGTAATTTTGCTGAGCAGGGTTCCAATGTTTAGATGTGTATTGGATAATTTGTGTTTTACCATTATGAATTTGTTTTAATATTCCTCCATATCCTAATTCAAAAGCATTTGTTTCTACTATTTTTTGGGCTGTAGGATTGGCTAAGTGTAAACAAGGGATTTCTTGGATTTGGGCTTTTATCTGTTGAACTAATTTGGTATGGGCTTCAGTCCATTTTGGTGGATTCTTTTTTAGTCTATCATGTAAAGGTTTGCATAATTTGTTAATGTCAGGGTAGAAATCTAGGACATAATTTAGACTACCTAGAAATCTTTGAAGTTGGTTTTTGTCAAGAATTTGGTCAGGAAATTTATTAGCAAAGGCTATAGATCTTTCTATTGGTGTTATTGTTCCTTGGGTAATGTACTGACCTAGGAATCAAATTCGTGTTTGGAAAAGATTGATTTTTGTTTTAGAAAGAATTAATCCATTTTGTTTAATAATTTTAATGAAAATATTTAAATGTTTGTAATGTTGTTCTAAATTGGATGAAAAAATTAATACATCATCTATGTAAACAATTGTGAATTGAGAATAGGGATTGAATATTTCATTCATTATTCTTTGAAATTCTGAAGGGGCATTTTTTAAACCAAAAGGCATAACATTCCATTCATATTGACCAAAAGGGACTGTGAAAGCAGTTTTGTATCTTTGATTTTCTTGAATCTGTATTTGCCAAAATCCTGATTTCATATCAAATTTTGAGAAAATATTTGCATTGTTTAGTTTTTGAAGTAAATCCCTTTTATTAGGTATTGGGTATCTAATCCATCTTAATACTTTGTTCAAAGGTTTATAATTTATTACCAGTCTTGGTGTTCCTCTTTCAATTTCAGCATTTTTTATAACATAGAATGCAGAACAACTCCATGGTGATTTACTTTTTCTTATTAAGCCTTTGTTTTCTAAATCTTTGATTTCTTGTCGACAAATTTGTTCCATTTCAGGATTCATTTGAATAGGTCTTGCTTTTGTTGGGATTTCTTTTTCGTTAAATTATTTCTAATAAGGTAAATCAACAACATGGTTTTTCCTTTCCCAAAATGCATTAGGAATCTCAGAACATATTGTAGATTCAATTTCTTTTTGTAAATTTTTTATTTTGTTAATATTCTGTGGTTCTTGTAATTGTTTTTCAATTCTTTTTAAAGATATGTTTTCTTTTAAATAATTAATTTGTTTTTCTTTGTTTTTTATTAACAAATTTATTTGTTGATTTTGAATTGATAAACCTTTGAGTAAATTGATATTTCTTTTCTTAGATTTTTCAGCAAATTTAAAAGAAACTATTGTTCCTAGAATGTTTGCAGAGATATCTTTTCTTGATGTTGTATAAGGTTCTAATAAATTAATAAAAGGAATTCCTAATATTACATCTTGCATTATGTTTTTAATTAATAAAAAAGGAGTTTTAATTTGCACTTGATTATTTTGAATTATAGCATTTGTTAATTTGTATTTAATGTGTAATTTATCACCATTTGCTGCTTTTAGTCCTTTTATTGTTTTCTCATAGTATTTTGTAGGAATTAAGCCTCCCCTTATACAGTTTTGATCTGCTCCTGTGTAAAAAAGTGCAATTGTGTTGATTTGAAATTCATTATTTATTAATATTAAAATTTTTATAGTATATCTTCTTATTGTAACTTCTTGTAACATTAATAAAAATTCATCAGATTTTTGTATGGTATTATCATCAGAGTCTGAATCTGATTTATTTCTATCTTTGTTTAATTATATTAATTGTTTTAATTGTTCTCTATCTTTTTCTTGATTTGATTTTAATTCTTTTATTTCTTTTTTAATGCAAATATTTTCTCAAAATTTGATATGAAATCAGGATTTTGGCAAATACAGATTCAAGAAAATCAAAGATACAAAACTGCTTTCACAGTCCCTTTTGGTCAATATGAATGGAATGTTATGCCTTTTGGTTTAAAAAATGCCCCTTCAGAATTTCAAAGAATAATGAATGAAATATTCAATCCCTATTCTCAATTCACAATTGTTTACATAGATGATGTATTAATTTTTTCATCCAATTTAGAACAACATTACAAACATTTAAATATTTTCATTAAAATTATTAAACAAAATGGATTAGTTCTTTCTAAAACAAAAATCAATCTTTTCCAAACACGAATTCGATTCCTAGGTCAGTACATTACCCAAGGAACAATAACACCAATAGAAAGATCTATAGCCTTTGCTAATAAATTTCCTGACCAAATTCTTGACAAAAACCAACTTCAAAGATTTCTAGGTAGTCTAAATTATGTCCTAGATTTCTACCCTGACATTAACAAATTATGCAAACCTTTACATGATAGACTAAAAAAGAATCCACCAAAACGGACTGAAGCCCATACCAAATTAGTTCAACAGATAAAAGCCCAAATCCAAGAAATCCCTTGTTTACACTTAGCCAATCCTACAGCCCAAAAAATAGTAGAAACAGATGCTTCTGAATTAGGATATGGAGGAATATTAAAACAAATTCATAATGGTAAAACACAAGTTATCCAAATACACATCTAAACATTGGAACCCTGCTCAGCAAAATTACAGTACTGTCAAAAAAGAAATTTTAGCAATTGTTTTAGCAATAAACAAGTTTCAAAGTGATTTGTTAAATCAAAAATTCCTTTTAAGAGTCGATTGTAAATCAGCAAAAGATATTTTACAAAAAGATGTTCAAAACATTGCTTCAAAACAGATTTTTGCCAGATGGCAAGCAATTTTAAGCATATTTGATTTTGAGATTGAATTCATCAAAGGAGAATCTAATTCTCTTCCCGACTTTCTTACCAGAGAATTTCTTCAAGGAAAATGCCTAGAAAACGAGGGAAAGGCAAAAAACAAGAGAGTTCCAGTGACTCAGGTTCTTCAATCCAACCAATTTCAGCCCAACCAATCAAAACTTGGACCCAAATCTTCGAAAAAGAATATGAAAGACTTTTTTGTTCTTTATTTCTTGAAGATTCTGGGAAATCTTGGGATTTTGAGTTACTGTTTGAAGATCTAGAACTAAAAGTCCTAAATAAAAAACTCATCTTAACAAATTATGTAAACAGAATTGATTCTTCTCTTAAGGTTTCATCTGGATTATGCCTACGGTCAAGTGGATTAACTGCCAAACCTAAGGTCTTACTACCACAATCAGCTGTCTCAGCAAAATACAGAAGAAAACAATAATTAAAAACCAATTTTGGAAACAATAATGTTGAGTGAGTTCGGATTGGTCTATAGATTTTAATCTTTGTTGGATTTCTTGTAAAAGATCAATTTTATAATCATTATGATATGTTTTAGGTATCTCAAAAGGTTTAAAAAATGATTTTTGGTTTTCAACAGGCTTAAATTTAGAAACTTGTGTTTGTTGGGTTGTTTTATTATCAACTAATGTTTCAATTTTTTCTAATTGTTTTCCAATAGTTTTAAGATTTAAATTTGTATAATTATTTTGTTCAAAAATATTTTTTATATCAGTAGTACTAATAGGATCTGTTAGATTTTTTCTTTCTTTTATTGGAGAGGCTTTTATCATATTTTCTTGATGAATGTGTTTAATGGTGCAAAAAGGTGGATGGATTGATTCTATTAATATTCCTTATGATGTTTGCCATTGATTGTTATTTTTTGCCATATTTATTGTTTGATTATTATTTTGGTAATATTCTTCAAACCAATCAAAAAATGTTATGTGAATTTCATGTTGATTTAAAAATTTGTAATATTCTTCTTGTATTTCTGTTTTTTGTTCAGAATAGTTTTCCCAAAATTGTTTCCTCTTATTTTTATTTTTATCAGAAAGAAAATCTTTATTACATTGTTGTTTATTAATCTTGAAAGGTTTTTTAAGCATATGAATTTCAGATTCTTCATTTTGTTGTTGGTTGATGTTAGGATTATCTGTCATAGAAGAGTAGGTTGGTGACATTGGGGGTGAATTTTCTATGTCTTGGTTAGAAGTATATATTGGTCTAGGAATACTAGAGGTATTGTCAACTCCTCTAAGATTTGTTCTAGTGGTAGTGGGTATTGAAGAGACAGAAGCTCTGGCAGAATGGAAATTTGGATCAGAAATAGAAGCCGTTGCTGGGTTTTGGTAATATCTTCTGGAAGTATTTGAAATAGAACTGAAGTTTTCAAAAGGTAAGATAATTGGTTGGTTTTCATTTCTCCTAGAAGCTTGCCCTAGGTCAATTGAATTTCTGGCAAAAGAGAGTCGCACTCTTCCATCAGAATATTGTTCTATTTTTTGAATTTCTGTGCTCCTTGCTGGAGTAGGTTGAATGGGGTTTACAGCTTCTTCCATATCCCAATATTCAGGTAAGGAAATATCTTGCCATTTTATGGCTTTAGGAGTTATGACATTGGTTCTTTTGAGGTCAGTTTGGAAAAGCATGGTTTGACCAGGTTCTAGTCTTGGGGTAAGGTTTTTTGGCGGGATTGCAGCAGAGCAAAGTGCTTTGTAACAAACCCTGTAAATTATTGTTATGGGAAAAAAACCTTCTTCCATTTGATAATTATTAGTTGAAAGCTCCCGAGGATCAAAGGAGAATAAAAGGAAGTAAAGAAATATGAAATTTTGAATTGAAATTAAAGAAATATGAAAACAAAGTTTTGAATTGAAATTTGAAATTGATATTGAATTGTGAAACGAAATTACAAAAATAAGAAACTGAGGGTTACAGAGAATTCTCAACAGTATCTTAAACTTGCTAAAATTTTCGAATACTTTCTAAGTCTCAGAGTACTCCTTATATAATGGAGTTCTGAATTACATTTGAATTTCATTTGAAGTACATTTGAATAATATTTGGGAAAACCGGATTGCTTTCCAGCTTTGAATGCTTTGGATTCTTTGCTTTTGGCTTTTCTTTTGGCAGAGTAATGATTTTGTTGATGCTTTTGCTTTTTGCTTTCGGTTGCTTTTGTCAGCTGTCAGTTTTTTGTCGATTGCTTTTGTCAGCTGTCACCTTTTTGTCGATAATCATCATTTCTTTTTTGGAATTGGAGGGAAAATTCCAAAACAGTCATCTTCATTGTCGTTTCCTAGATTGACAGATGGAGTTGAACTGGAACTTGCTTCTTCATCTTGTTCTTTATCTTGTTCTTCTTCTGAATCAACAGATGCAAGAATTTGCTTCATGATCTGTTTGTATTCATCTTTTGTTTTTGCTTGTGCTAGCAAGGTGCTGGCATTTGATTTTGCTTGGAGGAATTGGGCAGTATCTGGCCTAGTTCCTTTGATACAGAATTTTGGATTTTTGTCGAACCATTGCAGGACATTTTGAGCAGTGATCTTGTCTGTCTGGAATTTGTCCCACCATTTTGTGTTGAAATGTCTGGATACTTGAGGACCATTTGTTTCTGGATCAGTTGTGATCTTGTACTCCCATGAAGTTATCCATGAAAGATAGAATTTTGATGAAAAATGAATCGAAGGATGGATATTGTCTGTTGACTGGAAGTTGTCCAGAAAACATTGGTAAGCTTTGTCTACTGATGGTGGTAAGATTTCTCTAAGTGGTCCAAACCATTTCCACCAATGAGAGAACCAATTTGGGAAAGTATATTGGGTATTGTATTTGAAAAATAATAACCATGAATGACGGTTATTTTCATTTTGGAGGAAAAAGGTTTTGTACCAGGCTTGTAGATAATCCCAGTAATTGAAGGAACCAGAATGGTTTAATCTTGTAGTGAATTGTGCAGGAAATTTTCTGGGTGAGTTTGGTGGAATTCCCCACTGAGTTGGGGAGAGAACTCGGAGTATTTGGCATGTGGAATGTGTGATTGAATTTGGATTCTCTTTGGCAGGATAATGTTTGAAAAGGGCAGAACCTGTTTCAATTAAAATATTTTCATAGAATAATTGAGGTTTTGATAAATCTAATGGCTGGAAATGCCATCCATTAAAAACATGATTAATGATTTGATAAGGATTTTGATAATTAAAACCTTCCTCAATTAGCCATAAAATTTCAAAATTTTTTTTAGAAAAATATTTTTCTTTTGAAGCTTGTGTGGAAATAGGTTTTTGAAGGGCTATTTCCTGGGTTTTTGAAATTGGAACAGTTAAAATAGCTTTCTTGAGAGGAGAATCTGTTTTGACTGTGGATAAGGTTTTTTGTATTTGTTCACCTTGGGGTGATTGGGAAAGGGAATTGATCCATTGACTGATCATTTGCATTTGGGACTCATTTGGAATAAATTGGGGATTTGGGGAAGATGTTGAAGGATTTTGGTTGGCTTTTTGGTCTTGTCTTTCATATTCTTTTTCGAAGATTTGGGTCCAAGTTTTGATTGGTTGGGCTGAAATTGGTTGGATTGAAGAACCTGAGTCACTGGAACTCTCTTGTTTTTTGCCTTTCCCTCGTTTTTTAGGCATTTTCCTTGAAGAAATTCTCTGGTAAGAAAGTCGGGAAGAGAATTAGATTATTCTTTGATGAATTCAATCTCAAAATCAAATATGCTTAAAATTGCTTGCCATCTGGCAAAAATCTGTTTTGAAGCAATGTTTTGAACATCTTTTTGTAAAATATCTTTTGCTGATTTACAATCGACTCTTAAAAGGAATTTTTGATTTAACAAATCACTTTGAAACTTGTTTATTGCTAAAACAATTGCTAAAATTTCTTTTTTGACAGTACTGTAATTTTGCTGAGCAGGGTTCCAATGTTTAGATGTGTATTGGATAACTTGTGTTTTACCATTATGAATTTGTTTTAATATTCCTCCATATCCTAATTCAGAAGCATCTGTTTCTACTATTTTTTGGGCTGTAGGATTGGCTAAGTGTAAACAAGGGATTTCTTGGATTTGGGCTTTTATCTGTTGAACTAAGTTGGTATGGGCTTCAGTCCATTTTGGTGGATTCTTTTTTAGTCTATCATGTAAAGGTTTGCATAATTTGTTAATGTCAGGGTAGAAATCTAGGACATAATTTAGACTACCTAGAAATCTTTGAAGTTGGTTTTTGTCAAGAATTTGGTCAGGAAATTTATTAGCAAAGGCTATAGATCTTTCTATTGGTGTTATTGTTCCTTGGGTAATGTACTGACCTAGGAATCGAATTCGTGTTTGGAAAAGATTGATTTTTGTTTTAGAAAGAACTAATCCATTTTGTTTAATAATTTTAATGAAAATATTTAAATGTTTGTAATGTTGTTCTAAATTGGATGAAAAAATTAATACATCATCTATGTAAACAATTGTGAATTGAGAATAGGGATTGAATATTTCATTCATTATTCTTTGAAATTCTGAAGGGGCATTTTTTAAACCAAAAGGCATAACATTCCATTCATATTGACCAAAAGGGACTGTGAAAGCAGTTTTGTATCTTTGATTTTCTTGAATCTGTATTTGCCAAAATCCTGATTTCATATCAAATTTTGAGAAAATATTTGCATTGTTTAGTTTTTGAAGTAAATCCCTTTTATTAGGTATTGGGTATCTAATCCATCTTAATACTTTGTTCAAAGGTTTATAATTTATTACCAGTCTTGGTGTTCCTCTTTCAATTTCAGCATTTTTTATAACATAGAATGCAGAACAACTCCATGGTGATTTACTTTTTCTTATTAAGCCTTTGTTTTCTAAATCTTTGATTTCTTGTCGACAAATTTGTTCCATTTCAGGATTCATTTGAATAGGTCTTGCTTTTGTTGGGATTTCTTTTTCGTTAAATTCTTTCTCATAAGGTAAATCAACAACATGTTTTTTCCTTTCCCAAAATGCATTAGGAATCTCAGAACATATTGTAGATTCAATTTCTTTTTGTAAATTTTTTATTTTGTTAATATTCTGTGGTTCTTGTAATTGTTTTTCAATTCCTTTTAAAGATATGTCTTCTTTTAAATAATTAATTTGTTTTTCTTTGTTTTTTATTAACAAATTTATTTGTTGATTTTGAATTGATAAACCTTTGAGTAAATTGATATTTCTTTTCTTAGATTTTTCAGCAAATTTAAAAGAAACTATTGTTCCTAGAATGTTTGCAGAGATATCTTTTCTTGATGTTGTATAAGGTTCTAATAAATTAATAAAAGGAATTCCTAATATTACATCTTGCATTATGTTTTTAATTAATAAAAAAGGAGTTTTAATTTGCACTTGATTATTTTGAATTATTGCATTTGTTAATTTGTATTTAATGTGTAATTTATCACCATTTGCTGCTTTTAGTCCTTCTATTGTTTTCTCATAGTATTTTGTAGGAATTAAGCCTTCCCTTATACAGTTTTGATCTGCTCCTGTGTCAAAAAGTGCAATTGTGTTGATTTGAAATTCATTATTTATTAATATTGAAATTTTTATAGTATATCTTCTTATTGTAACTTCTTGTAACATTAATAAAAATTCATCAGATTTTTGTATGGTATTATCATCAGAGTCTGAATCTGATTTATTTCTATCTTTGTTTAATTGTATTAATTGTTTTAATTGTTCTCTATCTTTTTCTTGATTTGATTTTAATTCTTTTATTTCTTTTTTAACTTGTTTTAATTCTGTTTGTAAATCTTGGATTGTTACTTCTTTAGGTTGGTCATTGTATTTTTGGAAAATTATATCTTTTATATTATACATTTGTGATTTATGAGATGAAGATCCTGGTTTTTCTTCTAAATTTTCTTTTAATTTCGTTAAATACTCTCTTTTTATCCTGGAATCTTGAATTTTATCAATAATTTCTAACATGAATTCTTGATCTTTTGTTAATACATTTATTTCTTGGTCTGAATCAGATTCAGAAGTAGATGTGGTTTGTAATTCATCATCTGGTAATTCATTATTTGAAGTTTCAAGTTCATCTTCAGAAGAAGTATTGAGAAGTAATTGATTGATTTTATCCTGTACTTCTTCTGTTAATTGTAATTCATTTATTTTTCTTGTGACTTTACAATATTTTGATATATGACCTTTTTTTCCACATCTGTAACATGTAATATCTTTTAAATCTTTTTTTCTGTCTTGATTTTTACAGGTTCAATAGTAGGTTTATTAAATTTTCTGTTATTATAATTTCTATTATAGTTATTGTTTCTTTTTGTTCTATAATAATTATCATAGTTTGGTTTCCATGTAGGTTTATTGAATTTTCTTTTTACTTTTTCTGAATTTTTATTCTGGCAACATTTTGTTTGTTTGGAATCTTGTTTGATGTCAAATTGTTCACAGAAAGATCCTAATTCTTTTCTCGTTTGAAATCTTTCTCTTTTTAATTGTTTTTGAAGTTTCATATCTTGACAAATTTTTAATCCTTCTTTTTGGGTAAAGCTTATAATTTCTCCGTATGTTAAATTTTCATAGGGTATAATTCCTTTAAAAGTTTCCCTAATTTGATTTCGAACTTTTTCTCCTAATAATATTGGTAATCCTGCTAAAAATTTTTCTTTCCAAAAAGGTTGATTGTTATCTGTTCTTTGCATGATTCTAGTCATAAAAGCATCTTTATACCATTTAAAATCTGTTAGTTTTTTACATTTTAAGTTTGAAAGTAATTCAGAATTTTTATCTTTTAAATGTTTTGAAATTGTTTTGAAATTGAAAATATTAAAGAAGAAACAGCATCTTGTATGTGATTGTTTTGTTCATCTATAATTGGTTGGTTATCTCTGTCTTTTTTAATAGCTTTTAAGATTTCATTTTGTTCATGTATGGTGAGGTAATTATCCCACCAGCCCTTAAGTTGTCCTGAAAATCCTGCTACTAGTAAATTTGCTATTGCATGATCTGAAGTTTGTGATTGTGTTTTATAAACATTTGAAACCATTGTCATTTGGTGTAATGTATTAAGTATATTGTATTCTGACATTCCATCAATGTTCCATTCATAAACAGCATTAGCATTATATTTGTTTTGAAAATTGGGTTTTTCTTCTAAAGTTATGTTAGGAGCCGTGGCTTTTGGATAATATAATTTTTGGGGTTGTTTCCATTCAATTTTATTAATTTCTTGTTCAGATTCTGAGTTTTGTTCAGATTCTGTTTGTTGGTTCATCATATTAATAGTTCTTGAAGATTGAGAAATTTGTTCAGGTGTATCAGGAACTTGTTGAGTGAGTTCGGATTGGTCTATAGATTTTAATCTTTGTTGGATTTCTTGTAAAAGATCAATTTTATAATCATTATGATATGTTTTAGGTATCTCAAAAGGTTTAAAAAATGATTTTTGGTTTTCAACAGGCTTAAATTTAGAAACTTGTGTTTGTTGGGTTGTTTTATTATCAACTAATGTTTCAATTTTTTCTAATTGTTTTCCAATAGTTTTAAGATTTAAATTTGTATAATTATTTTGTTCAAAAATATTTTTTATATCAGTAGTACTAATAGGATCTGTTAGATTTTTTCTTTCTTTTATTGGAGAGGCTTTTATCATATTTTCTTGATGAATGTGTTTAATGGTGCAAAAAGGTGGATGGATTGATTCTATTAATATTCCTTGTGATGTTTGCCATTGATTGTTATTTTTGCCATATTTATTGTTTGATTATTATTTTGGTAATATTCTTCAAACCAATCAAAAAATGTTATGTGAATTTCATGTTGATTTAAAAATTTGTAATATTCTTCTTGTATTTCTGTTTTTTGTTCAGAATAGTTTTCCCAAAATTGTTTCCTCTTATTTTTATTTTTATCAGAAAGAAAATCTTTATTACATTGTTGTTTATTAATCTTGAAAGGTTTTTTAAGCATATGAATTTTAGATTCTTCATTTTGTTGTTGGTTGATGTTAGGATTATCTGTCATAGAAGAGTAGGTTGGTGACATTGGGGGTGAATTTTCTATGTCTTGGTTAGAAGTATATATTGGTCTAGGAATACTAGAGGTATTGTCAACTCCTCTAAGATTTGTTCTAGTGGTAGTGGGTATTGAAGAGACAGAAGCTCTGGCAGAATGGAAATTTGGATCAGAAATAGAAGCCGTTGCTGGGTTTTGGTAATATCTTCTGGAAGTATTTGAAATAGAACTGAAGTTTTCAAAAGGTAAGATAATTGGTTGGTTTTCATTTCTCCTAGAAGCTTGCCCTAGGTCAATTGAATTTCTGGCAAAAGAGAGTCGCACTCTTCCATCAGAATATTGTTCTATTTTTTGAATTTCTGTGCTCCTTGCTGGAGTAGGTTGAATGGGGTTTACAGCTTCTTCCATATCCCAATATTCAGGTAAGGAAATATCTTGCCATTTTATGGCTTTAGGAGTTATGACATTGGTTCTTTTGAGGTCAGTTTGGAAAAGCATGGTTTGACCAGGTTCTAGTCTTGGGGTAAGGTTTTTTGGCGGGATTGCAGCAGAGCAAAGTGCTTTGTAACAAACCCTGTAAATTATTGTTATGGGAAAAAAACCTTCTTCCATTTGATAATTATTAGTTTGAATTTGTAATGTTAAAGCTTTTAAAATATTTTTATCTTGTAAAGAGACTGGAAAATTTGGATAACAATTGAAGTAAACTGGTCCGGCACAAAGACTAGACTCAACAGTTCCTAAGAGAGAATTATTGAATTGTTTGAACCTACAATCTCTAAGAATCATTAATATTGAAGTGTTTAAAGCAGTGTGAGATAAAGGTTTTACAGCAACTTGAACTAATCCAAAATGTATATAATTAAATCCTTCTTTTTTACGTTTTTGTATTGAATCATGATTTAAAAGTTGTATAGTTTGATGAGAACTTGTTAAAGATAAATCTTTCTCTGTAATTTTAACCGAATAGTCAGTTCTTGTTAAATTTTTTATAAAATTTGATTTTTTGTAAATTTTATCTTGTTCAATTTTTGGTAATTGCCAATCATTTAAATCTTTTAAGAATTTTTGAACGTTCTCTATTTCATGTTCTTCCTCATTAACAATTTGTTTATCTCTTTTTTGTTCTTTATTTCTTGAAGATTCTGGGAAATCTTGGGATTTTGAGCTACTGTTTGAAGATCTAGAACTAAAAGTCCTAAATAAAAAACTCATCTTAACAAATTATGTAAACAGAATTGATTCTTCTCTTAAGGTTTCATCTGGATTATGCCTACGGTCAAGTGGATTAACTGCCAAACCTAAGGTCTTACTACCACAATCAGTTGTCTCAGCAAAATACAGAAGAAAACAATAATTAAAAACCAATTTTGGAAACAATATCTATTTTACAATTTCTCAGGTCTTCAGCTTAATAGTGCCAAGAAGGAGGTTTTTTCAATTGGAATCAGTGATGAGGAGCCGAAGCTTATTCAGGAATCTACTGGTTTTAAACTAGGTACTCTCATTGTAAGGTATCTAGGTGTCTTCTTAGTGACTAGAAGACTATCAGTGAAAGACTGTGAGCCTCTGATTGAGAAAATCACTGCTAGGATTAAATGTTGGGTAGTCAGATTTCTCTCCTATGCAAGGAGATTGCAGCTGATCCAGTCAGTGCTCTTCAGCCTCCAAAATTATTGGTGCAGACACTTCATCCTCCCTAAGCTCATCATAAGAAAGATAACTCAGCTTTGCTCAAGTTTCTTTTGGCATGGGAAGGAGGGAATAACAAGATGAGCAAGAGTTAGTTGTCAAGCAATTTGTTTGCCCAAATCAGATGGGGGCCTGGGAATCAAAGACATTATGTCCTGGAACCAGGTATCAATTCTCAGAAGTCTTTGGGCCATTCTTACCTCAACTGGTTCCTTATGGATAGCATGGCTTAAGGCCAATGTCTTTAAAAGATAGGGGTTTATGATGGATTCCTATCAAAGCAGGCAGCAGTTGGTATTGGAGGAAGTTGCTGCAGCTAAGACACAAAGTTCACCAGGTTACCAAATAGATCAATGGGGTTTTAGTGTGGCCTTTTCGAGAAGAAAAGTATGATGTGGCAGCTGTTTGGCAAGAATTGAGGCCTAAACAGAACAAAGTTGAATGGCATAGGCTAATTTGGTCCCATTTCCTCATTCCTAGACATGGGGTCATTTCTTGGTTGGCAGCTCTTAATAGGCTCCCAACAAGAGATCGAATTGCAAGGTGGGGACTTCAAGGTGATAAGCATTGTCTTTTCTGCCTTCAGGAGAAAGAAACAAGAAGCCATGTCTTTCTTGGGTGTCAATACTCTAGGGATTTATGGTAGCAAATCTTGGAGCTTTGTAAGATTAAGAGGAGAGCAGTAGATTGGGACCATGAACTGCATTGGGCAGCTAGTTGTCTAAAGGGGAAGTCTTTGCTGGCCATTATACTTAGGATGGCATGGAATGCATTCGTATATGTTGTTTGGAGAGAAAGAAATAATAGGTTGTTCAATCACTCTTCTGAAGAACCTTCTAAACTTTTGACTCAACTGAAGGAAGCAGTTTCCAAGAGGCTAGGGGGCTTAGACATGTTGCAGCTGACTTAGTAAACACTGACTTGTGTAATGCTTGGGAGCTAAACTATTCCATTTTTACTTAGCTAAGTTCACAATTGTTTGTAAATTCTAGCAGTATTGCTGCTTTCTTTGGATAATAAAAACACAATTTATCCAAAAAAAGAAAAAATTAGACGGGTTTTGGATCAGATACTGAGAAAGGTAGAAACCCTAGAAAGTTCACCTAAGAATTGTAGAGCCACAGAAAAATGTGAGTAGAGATTGTTAATTGAGGTGAAAACCGAAAACCTAGTGGCCTTTTTGGCTTTATAAAAAGGCTGCCGAGCTCAGCTGCTTGGTGTCCTGACTATATCTGGTAATATTGGACACGACACTTATTATACAATATGAACATGAAAAAAATAATTAAAATACGCAAAAAAACACGACACGAATACACGAATATCTCAAAATCTATATAATATGAATTATTAATGTATCACAATTTATATAAATATAAAAGAATTTAAACACGATTATGACACGAATATGATACGAATACACGAATTGCCAGTGTAGACATCTAATTTTGTC
This sequence comes from Fremontodendron californicum, assembly GCA_030761205.1. Taxonomy (NCBI): domain Eukaryota; kingdom Viridiplantae; phylum Streptophyta; class Magnoliopsida; order Malvales; family Malvaceae; genus Fremontodendron; species Fremontodendron californicum. The sequence goes on from JAULJL010000045.1 coordinate 5,903,647, forward strand.
TGGGCCCTTTAAACTAGATAGATTTCCCTTTTCAACTTCTCGGAACGCAAAGAGACTTCCACCATTCCATATATGGGTTCCCAAAACTTTGTTTCGGAGGTCAGCACAAAACATCAACTAGGGAAAAGTCAACCCCAAAAAGTCAACCATTGAAAAAGTCAACCCTCAGTCAAAATCAAGATTCAAAGTTTAATTGAACAATGGCGAAAGAATTTTGATAATCCGAGGTCTACAACGAAAGATATAGGGTTGGGAAGATGGGTTGCGGAAATTCAATGTAGGCGGATACCTAATTCAAAAAATTTGGGAAAAACTGCAGAGATAGCCCAATTCGGTGAAATTGAAGCCCCCAATTCATAAAGAATGGATAAACAAAAATTTCCCAAGTCCCAGTTTAAAATGGATCCCAAGGAAGAGCCAGTTAGAGCAAAACGAAGAAACGAGGAAATTCTTAGTTTTGAAAAGGGGAAACTAAATCGAAAGGGAATTTGATCGTAAAAATTGGGCATTTTTAGACCAACTCAAATTCAATATATGAAAAAGGTAGAAGAAAAAGAAAATCCAAAAATCGGACCCATTTTGAGTAAAATCGAGGTTTCGAAGGTTGAAGGGCAATATTGGAAAATCCCAAAGATAATTTTGGGAAAAATAGCAAACGAGCTCGAAAAATTATGAAAACTTCCAGATCTGAGTTTCATAATTTTTGGAAAAGATTGGCGAATAAAAATCTGGAATCGGAGCTCATTTGAAAAATGGCAAAGTTCGAGTGCACTAACCCGAAATCTCAAAGATAATTTCAGGAAAAATAGCAAACGAGCTCGAAAATTTTTGAAAACTTTCAGATTTGAGTTTCATAGTTTTTAGAAGAGATTGGTGAAGAAAAATCCAGAATCGGAGCTCAAATGAAAAAGGTGAATTTCGGGTGCACTAATCCGAAAATTCCAAAAGACAATTAGCAAACGAGCTCGGAAAATTATGAAAACTTCCAGATCTGAGTTTTATAATTTTTGGAAGAGATTGGCGAATAAAATCCAAAATTGGAGCTCAAATAAAAAAGGCTAAATTTGGGAGGCACTAAATTGTAATTTCAAGAGAAAAATTTGGAAAAAATAGCAAATGAGCTCGGATAAATGCGAAAACCTCCAAAACCTAGTTTTATATTGAATGAGATGAGTTGGAAAAGACAAATCCGAAATTGGGGTCCATTTTCTATTAAATTAAGTTCAGGGGGCTAAAAGGTAATTTTATCGAAGAAACCGAAAAAGGCCAATTTTGCAAAATTAAAAAGGTGAAAAAATGAAGGGATTCTGGAATATCCGAGGCCCTTGGCCAGGCAACATAGGAGAAGGGTGGGGATTTGATTAATTTCATCCAAAGGCCAAGATCAAATTGCAAGATAACAATTTTATTGTCTTGCAAATGTCCTTGCTCATCCAATGGCTTAGGTGCTTTTGTAGAAAGATGAGTATATCCTTCAATGGCCAAGATCAAATTGCAAGATAGCATTCTTATTGCCATGAAAATATCCTCATCCAATAGCCTAGATTGTTGGAGAAAAGATGAGCACATATTGTCGCAACCTAAAAAAAATAACATAACAAGTCTCATCGCAAGATTTTATTATTTGTTAAGCGTGACATTTAAAAAATCGAGGAAAAGTTGACTTAATTTCTCTTGAAAAATGAAGGTTTTGAAATTGACCTTGAAAAAGAAATGGAGTCGCCACTAATCTTTTTTAGCTAGGTGTGATCGGCCAACTATTAAAATCGGTTTTCTAAAACATTTTAAAATTAATTAAAACATTTTTAAAACCAATTTCAAGTCTACGTTATAAACCAGAGAAAATCAAAGAATCGAGTTCGGGACTCGATTACGTGCGGGGAAGGATTAGCACCCCCACAACGCCCGTATAAAATGGTACCTTATTAATCGTGTATTATCTCAAGTCTCGGTAAAAAATCGGTTTTAAATTTGGTATTTTCAATTAATTCCCAATTTAAAGAAAAATAATTCCATTTTTTATTGAAAATAATCCAAAATTTATTAATTCAAAATTTTCCTTTCCCCAACAAACGTGGCAAAATATAGAAATTTTTATTAACTTAGAAAATTTTTCGAATCATTCTCGTTTTAAAGAAGATATTATGTTATTAATGATAATTGATGATATCCTCCCTGGCAAACCCGTCAGACAACTCATGAATTCTTTTAACTCGAGAATATCTTTATTTTATTGAAAATCATTATCTTTTTCAAAACATTTAAAATATATATATGAATATGAATATGTGTGACATAAATAAAATGGCATAGCAAAGTCTAGATAATATAATGCAACCTAAATGGTATGACATAAATCAAATGGCATAGCATATTCTAAATGAAATAAAATAATTTAAATAACATAATATTCTAAATGAAATGAAAAAACAATATAGGAAAATATATAGGCAATGAGAGAAAAATAAATAGCATAAATGAAAGAATATGGACACATCAATATGAATAAAATGCATCGTGATTGTTATTTATTGAATGAAAATATTTAAACAAGAGCCCACTACAGAAAAATTCTTAATATCTCTGGGTAAAGATAATTAAGATTTTTTTTTAAAAGTATTACTTCGGAATAGACCTAAAAACTATGGACAGCTCGGTCGCACTCCACTTGGTCAGTCTATATCCTGGTGGACAAGATCGCACCATCCAATTTGCATTCTCACTTTCCATTCCTTCCTCCCCGGTCATGCAAATCATCATATCCTGTATTTGCTTACCCTTATTCACATGGAACTTTTCAAAAGCTTGCTCGATCATTATGAGTACGTCCTTTGAATCATTTTCTTCTAACAGAAAACTGATTGAGCGAAAGCTATGAAGGATTGGTGGGAAAGTCATAGGCTCCTACTCAATATCCATACCCGCGAGACGGGCCATCCTCCTTTGTCTTCAACTTGTTTCCTCTTCTCGTGGGCCTTTGGAAGATATCCTAGGCCAAACCGGTCTTTCTTTCCCACTACTTCCATTGCTCAGGCCATTCCTTGAAGATATTTTTCAAGACCTTTTCCAGCCTTGCAGCCTTTTCCCACGGTAGTTCTTACCTCCAACCTTGTATTCTTGGACAACTTCAATTTTGGAATTCTTCGTCTTTCAGCGATGAATACTGCATTTACGAACTCCAAATACCGAAAGGAACATTCCACAACATCTTTGTCTGGCTCAATGTAAGGGAAACCAGTAGATGCAGAGGCTATGATGTCCTATTCTCAAGATACAGTGACCTAACGTCCCTCCATCACAAATTTCAGCTTTTGGTGGAGATCTGAGGGTACAACCCCTGTTGAATGAATCCAAGGCCTTCCCAACAAGCAATTGTAGGACGGGGTAATATCCATGACTTGGAAGTTCACCTTATAGGTACAAGGACCTATCTCCATCGGGACCTCGATAGTTCCCATTACCTCCCGTCTAGTTCCATCAAAAGCTCTAACCACCGTGCAACTCGGCAGCATATAAGAAATATCAACTGGCAATTTGGATAGGGTTGCTAAGGGCATCATATTTAACGAAGATCCATTATCCAAAAGCACCCTTGGTATTATGTGTCCCTTGCAGGTGGTTGTTATGTGAAGAGCCTTTGTTGATCCAATACCATTGGGTGGTATTTCATCATAACTAAAATAGATGTGATCGTCTACTGCAATGTTTCTCACCAGTCTATCTAGTTTTTCCACCGATATGTTGTTGGCCACATATGCCTAATTCAAAACTCTCAACAAGGCATTTCGGTATGGCTCAGACAGTAATGAGAGGATTGAAATCCTTGTTGGTTGACGCTGCAATTGCTCAACCACTCTATACTTCTATGCTTTATGAATTTTAAAAACTTGCAAGCCTTTTTTTTTCGTTCACTGGCTCTTTTATCTTGTTAACCGGGGCTGACCCCCTCTCTACTTCTTTTGACAAATCCATCTCAATATAGATTGGTTCAGCTGCCTTCTTCCCTTTATCCATTCCTCCATCCTTTCTCGTTGATCCCTGTTCAACAACCTCAGGGGCATAACACCTTCTACTTCGTGTTAAGTGCCCTACAATTGAAATATCTTGCTGACTCAAAGACCCTGACATAACCATGTTGTAGTCATATTTCCACAGTGCAGCTGTGTTTTCCTTGTATGAAAAGGAATAAGGCAAATCTATGATTAACTTAGGCACAATTTCCTCCATAACCGACATAACTTTCTCTTCGGGTTCATCGTAATATATGATCAAAGGTTTTCCTATCCCATAGCCAGCTACGTTCTCAATAACCTCTATTTCCTCGTAAAACTGGGTTTCTCCCTCATCTATCATCTTTTGGACTTTAGCCAGAAAGTCCCCGCAGTCCTGTATGATATGACCTTTATATTTATGAAACGGGCAACAATTCTATACCCTCTTTGCAACCATTTTTAAACTGTCTGCATCCCCCACCATTCCTGCCTTAACCATTTTGACCCATACTGTTATCATTGGAGTCTTGACTTCACTGACATTCCTTTTTACCCTTCTAACTTCCCCTGTCCATACTACATTTACCCGATTCTCAGCATGATCGGGCAATGGGTTTCTCTCTATATTTGGCCCATTTTTTGACCCAAATTTCACAACTCCGATATTGATTAAACTTTGGACTTTCTTTTTGAAGGCAATGCAATCCTCAGTCGAATGCCCCTGAATTCCTGTGTGATATGCACAGTTAGTATTTTGCGTTGTACCACCTTGGGTATGGTGGGGTCAAAGGCTTAAGATATACGGGTGCGACAAGTTGGCCTTACAGTAATTTGGGATATAGCTCACCATAGGTGGTAGGAATGGGATCAAACTGGGGGTTTTGATCGTTCCTTGGTGAACGTTGGTCATTGCGCACGGGACCCTGAGTATTTGGGACAGTGTTTCAGGGAAGGGTTATCTGTGGTGATATGCCAGTTGGAAATGGCTGTTATGGTATATTGGTATAAGGGAATGGATTTTGGGTAAGGTGGTTCACATTGAGGTAGTAAGGATTATACCCTGGGTACAGTGTGTAGGGTATAGGAGGTGTATAAGATGTAGAAGGAGTATAGGGCCTGGGAGGTGTATATGGTGCAGGAGGTGCATAGGGATATTGGTTGAAGCTAACTGCGTGGGTCTTCTCCTTCTTCTTAGCAGGGAAAACCTTCTTCGGGGTAACAGACTCACCCCCATCCATTTTTCCATTTTTAATGGCAGACTCTATCATCTCTCCAGATATCACCATGTCTGCAAAGTCCTTGGTTGGCACTCCCTACCAATTTATCATAATAAGGTGCTTTCAGGGTATTGATGAAAAGAACTGTAGTTTCTTTGCTAGTTAAAGGGGGTTGCACTTATGTAGCCAGATCTCTCCATCTTTGCGAGTATTCCTTGAAACTCTCAGTAGTCTTCTTTTCCATATTCTGTAGTGACAGCCTGTCAGGTACTATATCAGATACATGCTTATAATGCTCCATGAAAGCCCTGGCTAAATCCATCCACGAACGAATCTTAGTACGAGTCAGTTGATTATACCATCAGGTTGCAGACCCTGTCAAGCTATCTTGGAAGCAATGGATAAGCAGTTTTTCATCATTATCGTGCCTTGTCATTTTTCTACAATACATGGTCAGATGTGTTGATGGGATGGTAGTCCCATTATACTTCTCAAAGTCTGGTACTTTGAACTTTGGGGGAATTACCAGACCTTGTACTAAACTCATCTCTTTGGCATCTAGACTGCCAAATAAGTCTGCCTCTTCAACGGCCCTTAGCCTCTCCTCCAGTAGTTGATATTTTTTTGGGATTCAGCCATTTCAACATTCTTCAGCTCAATCATCTTTGCCTTTTACTTTTCGGCCAGTTCCTCAAAGTCTGGAACGTTAACATCAATTCGGTCAACCCCAATATTTCCCTTCCCAGGACCAAAATTCTATGCTTCACCCACTGGTTGAATGTAAACAAAGGATGCTGCCCCAGTTGGAAGTTCATTTCCCACATGCTGGGATGTCTGGCCGTTCAGCTGCACCACCTTAGGTCGGCCTTCCTGGTTCACTGCCCCCATTCCTGTAACTGAATTTTCCTTTGGCCATTTCTGCCTCATCATGTTATTCATCATTTCCATGAGTTTGGTCATTTGTTCCCGTGACTCCTCCTGAGACTTAGCTAACTGTTCCTGTAGTTCCCTTTGAGTTTTTTCCATTCTTTCAATTCTAGCAAGCTGATCATTCTCCATAGCTCTGGCTTGAGATCGAGTATTGTAAGGGTGTCAAAAATCCGGTTCTTTCACAGTGCGACCAATTGTATCTTTAGTTTTGAAAACCATGAATTAGAATTTATTGACACATTTTTTATGTTTTATTAATTATGAATGAATGACTAATATGTGAATGAAAGAATAAAATGAATAAATAAATGACTAAGTATAAAAATATGAAAGAGTAAATGAATGAACAAATAAAATGAATAAATAAATGACTAAGTATATGAATATGAATGAATAAACATGCAGAATAAATGAATGAATAATTATAACTATAAATAAATGTTGAATGAACAAACAAAATATATGAAGGACAAAATAAATGAATGGTAAAAATATGTATGCATTTGAAAGTATTGGCCCCGGGATAATTCCAACCAAACGGTCTTTCATTGATTTTCTAGAACTAAATACATCAAAGATAAAATAAAAGGATCACTGCCTAAGACAAGTCCATAATTTGCTTTTCAAAGTGCTGTTACAAAATATTAGTCCTATAGTAACTCCCTCGGATCTTGGACTTTCTTTCAGAGTCTCCTTTTGATTGCCTTGCTCTTCAATATGATCCCTACTTATTCATGGCTCCTTGACATGTCAGCAGAAACATCACTATGTAAACTTTCCTTAGCTTGCTTCTCAAGTTGATTAGCTCGGGCTTCTTCATGCTCCGCTTTCTCTTTCCAATAGTTACTCTCCTTCTTGAGGTTTTTGACCTCTTGCTCCCATTCCCCGGAAGTCTTGAGTGTCCCTTCGAATCTGAGCTCGAAGCGGTACTTTTTATTTTCCAAGTGCAAATCCCTGAGATCTCCCTTGACAGTGTCCCTTTCTCTCTTGATGTTTTCCTTTTCTCTTTCCCGAGCTGATTCCCTGATTTTCATGTCCTCAAGCTCTTCTTGAAGTCGGGCAATCTCTTTGCTCATTTGGGCAATTTCTTTTCCGAGTTACGACTTCGCAATTTCTAGCTCTGATGGCGCCTCTTTTGGTGGTGAACTCAGGAACTGGACCCCTTCTCCATCTGATGTCAACAACCTATCATTAACCCTCAATTCCCTCCATACCAGGTAATCAGGTGTGACGATGTCGGCATATCTAGCTACCTCCACCCGATGAGTTTCCTTTCATGCTACTACAATCTCACGTACCTTTCCCGAGTATCCATTTTCTCCATAAGCAAATTCTAAATCACTAAGGTCATTGGTCGTAGGAGTAAACTGATGGGATTTCGATTGTCTCAGTACCAACAATGGTGCATAGCTCACTCCTCCCCATACTCCCAATAATGGAACAGAAGCTTTATCTCCACACTTGTACAATATCGGCATAGGAGCTATCCATGGAGCTCTCCAAATTATCATCTCAGCCCTGATATTTCGAAAGATGTTGATCCATTGTTTCTCAGTTCTATTTTTAGGCCAATCCCTCTAAAGGAATTCACCAATTGGTGCAAAAGACTTCCAATACGAGCGAATAGGGAAATTCTCTTGTTTACAAAAATGACTCTGAACCCATATGTAAAAAAGTTGTATACAACCTATAAAACGCCCTTTTCCTTCCCATCTACAGAAATTTAGAGATCGGATTGTTTCTGCTATGATTGCCAGGGCTGGGTTTATCCTCTGCTTAAGCCTCTCAAAAACATCAAATACCGCCACATCCACATATCCTAATGTCTTTGGGAAAATAACTAAACCATAGATAGCCAGAGCAAAAATATTTCTAACTGTCTCCTTACTTGAATGGCTGTGAATTAAGATCCGTAAAATATCCCATGAGATATAGTGGCTTACCCCTTTCCTGACAACATGGCTTTCGACCCAATTTCTTTCCACTCCCAGAATCTTAGACACCTTTTTCTTGAAACCCGGCGTCTTTGTATCCTTCAAATAAATACAGTTGGGAGTAACGTTCTCAATATGCAGCAAGGTTGAATATTTCTCTATGGTTGGTGTCATATCCTCTTGGTTGAAAGTAGAACACCGGTAAGCGGGATTCCAGAATTACACCACAGCCCGAATCACTTCACCATTGACCTTAACCTGAAATAACAGTGCTATGTCCCCATAAGTCTAAGTGAAGGCTTCTTTTTCTGATATGTTCCATTGATTCCATATATCCATCAATTCTCGGAGATCATTTTGCCTAATAGTAAGATCAACCTCGGTAGGCAATATTGATACATATCCCATTTTCAAACAATCCCCATTATCCTATTGGCCTTTCTCAGACTGTTTCCTAACCTCTAAATGCTTCTCGACCACTGAGACATTCTGACCTTCCATGGAAGCCCTTTTGGTTGAATATTATCCCGAGACCAATAACCTTCCATGTGCAAAAATGATGACAAGAATGCAAAAAAAAAAAAACAACATAAAGAAAATGAATTAGTAACGGGAATAAATTCGAATAATACAAAAAAAATATAATTCAAATCAATAATTATCCCCGAGGATTACAACAAAATTTCGGCATTATAACACCCCTGGGACAAAACACCAACACTTATTATGGGCATTGTGATGTATGTTCATCATTGTCTGATTTTCAAAAATAAACTTATTCGGAAAATAGAATAAAAGGTAAAAGGATTGGAAATATTCCTCCATGTGTTCTTAACTTCGAGATATCTAATCGAAAATCCGGCATGGCTTCGGCTAGGTTTACTATATGAAGGTGAATTAGTTCTAAAAGCCCCGAATTGTTCCTCACTGTCGCCGGTGAAGGCTAGTAAGGCACCCCGATAAAAGCGGGTTCAATTCGTTAGAGTATATTTCCTAGCCCATGCGGATTGTTAATCACGAAGGCTTAGGTAATTTAGTACTTCGGAAGTGTTTCACTAGCCCATGCGGATTGTTAATCATGAAGGCTTAGTTACTTTGCTCCCACCTAAAAGGACGGAACCCGGGTATAGGGCTCATGATATACAAATGCACGTGTAGTGTGTGAGGAGAATAACAAACCTTTCACCACCTATTCTACATCCCTTATTCTACATGCCCCAACAAGATTAAACAACATAAATCATCAATTAATTAATAAATTAATATATGCACCAAAATAACCAGAGAACAATTATAATATGTATGCACATGAATATGGACATATTTAAGAGCATTTTATTAATTTTGAAATTCTACTTATTTTTTAAAAAAAATATGGGAATTAAGATTAAATACCAATTAAACCAACAAAACCGAGACTTTGATACCATACAACTAACTCTAGGCCTGACTCTCTAAATGTCCCTAGTGGAGTCGCAAAGCTGTTGCAACCTAAAAAAAATAACATAACAAGTCTCATCGCAAGACTTTATTATTCGTTAAGCGTGACATTTAACAAATTGAGGAAAAGTCGACTTAATTCCTCCTGAAAAATGAAGGTTTTGAAAATGACCTTGAAAAAGAAATGTAGTCGCCACCAATCTTTTTTAGCTAGGTATGATCGGCCACCTATTAAACCGGTTTTGTAAAACATTTTAAAATTAATTAAAACATTTTTAAAACCAATTTCAAGTCTGCGTTATATACCAGTGAAAATCGAAGAATCGGGTTCGGGACTCGGTTACGTGCGAGCAAGGATTAGCACCCCCACAACACCCGTATAAAACGGTACTTTATTAATCCTGTATTATCTCAAGTCTCGGTAAAAATTCGGTTTTAAATTTGGTATTTTAAATTAATTCCCAATTTAAAGAAAAATAATTCCATTTTTATTGAAAATAATCCAAATTTTATTAATTAAAAATTTTCCTATATTCCCCAACAAACGTGGCAAAATATAAAATTTTTTATTAACTTGAAAAATTTTCCGAATCATTCTCGTTTTAAAAAAGATATTCCGTTATTAATGGTAATTGATGATATACTCCCCAGCAAACCCGGCAGAGAACTCATGAATTATTTTAACTCGGGAATATCTTTATTTTATTGAAAATCATTATCTTTTTCAATACATTTTAAAAAAATATATATGAATATGAATATGTGTGACATAAATAAAATGGCATAGCAAAGTCTAGATAATATAATGCAACCTAAATAGTATGACATGATTCAAATGGCATAGCATATTCTAAATGAAATAAAATGATTTAAATAACATAATATTCTAAATGAAATGAAATATTCTAAATGAAATGAGATATCCTAAATGAAATGAAATGTCCTAAATGACATAATATATTCTATATGAAAGGAAATAACCTAAGTAACATGGTATATTCCAAATGGAATAAAATGATTTTAATGACATGGCAAATGTAAATGATGTGGCATATTTTAAGTGACATGGCATATTCTAAATAATATAATCTAAATGACATGGAATATAATCTAAGTAACATGAAATGACATGTGTAGACATCTAATTTTGTACGGACCACTAAAACAGGTATGTTTTCTTCCTAAATTGATGTTTCAGAATGCAAAAAGACTTTTCTTATCCCGCAGGTGGTACTCCGAGACTTAGTCTAAGAAAGCAGACAGAAAAAGTCAAACTTGAAAAAGTCAACCCCAAAAAGTCAACCTTAAAAAGTCAACTACTAAAAAAGTCAACCCACTTTCAAAATCAAGATTTGAAGTTCAATTGAAAAATGGTGAAAGAATTTTGATAATCCGAGGTCTACATTGAAAGATATAGAGTTCGAAAGTTGGGTTACGGAGATTCAGTAGAAAGAAAACCATAGTTCAGGAAATTTGGGGAAAAATGCTTAAACGATCAAATTGGTCGAAATTGAAGGTCCCAAATGAAAGATAAGAACTGGCTACGGGTATTGGAGAGGCTACTTGGAAGAAAAACTGAAAGAAAAGTCAATTCGAAAGAAAACAGAGAATTAGGGTTTTTAGTGGATTTTAGTGAAATTGAGAAAATTGCAGAAATGGCCCGATTCGGTAAAAATAAAGCCCCCAATTGATGAGGAATGGTTAAACAAGGATAGCCTAAGGCTCAGTTTGAAGTAATTCCGAGAAAAGAGTCGATTGGAGAAAAACAAAAAAGCGAGGAAATTCCCGATACAGAAAAGAGGAAAAATCAAAACGGAAAGGAATTTGATTGTAAATATTGGGCGTTTTTGGACCAAGTCCAATTCAATATATGAAAAAGGTCCAGAAAAAGAAAATCTGAAAATCGGACTTGTTTTGAGCAAAACCTGGCTTTGGAGGCAAAAGGGCAAAATTGGAAAATTTGGGAAAAATAGCAAATGAACTCCAAAAATTTTGAAAATTTGCAGATCTCATTCTAAAATCATTTTGAAGAGATTGGAAAAATAAAATCTTGATTCTGAGTTCGTTTGCAAAATGGCCAAATCCCGGGTCCACTATGCATAAATTCGAAAGGATAAATCTCGAAAAAATAGTAAATGAGCTCCAAAAATTCCGAAAATTTGCAGATCTCATTCTTAAATTATTTGGAAGAGATTGGTGAAAGAAAATCGTGATTCGGAGTTCGTTTGCAAAATGGCCAAATCCCAGGTCCACTATGCAGAAATTCATGCAGATAAAACTCGAAAAATGAGCAAATGAGTTCCAAAAATTATGAAAACTTTCAGATCATACTTTTAAATTATTTGGAAGAGATTGGTGAAGAAAAATATGGATTTGGAGCTCGTTTAAAATTGGTGAAAGTTCGGGTGCACAAAAAGGGCAATTTTGGAAGAAAAATCCAAATAAATAGCAAATGGACTCGAATTTTTTTGAAAACTTCCAGAATCCAATTTTTTATTATTTTGGAAGTATTGAAAAAATAAAATTTGAATTTGGAGTCCTTTTGCTATTTATTTAGCTTCGGGGGTCAAAAAGGTTATTTTACCGAAGAAACCGAAAATAGCAAATTTGTAATTAAGAAAAATATGAAAGAAGAAGGAATTGCTGGGATTTGACCTTCTTTGATCAGCCAGCATATAAGAGAAGAAGGAAGCTTGATCAATTTAATTCCTTAGTCATTATCAAGCTCACGTGCTACCACTAGTACCTTGCAAATGGTCCCCCCTTCATCCAATGGCTTAGGTGCCTTGTAGAAAAGTTGAATGCACCATCCAATGGCCAAGTTTAAATGCCAAGATGAAATTTTTATTTTTCATGAAAGAACCCTCATCTAATGGCCAAGAATGGAAGAAAAAATATGAGCACAACTCATCCAAAGGTGGACATCCATTCGGCAAGCAAGGAAATGCATGGGATTGTTCCTTTTCATCCAATGGCTTAGGCCATGTACAAGGACTGAGTACACATTTAAAAGGCTGGGATTAAATGCCAAGATGAAATTTTTATGTTGTCACGAATGAATCCTCATCCAATGGCCAAGAATAGAGGAGCACAACTCATCCAAGGATAGGCACTCAAAGGGCCAAGCAAGGGAGTGCATAGGATTGGTCCTCTTTTTCATCTAAGGGATGAGGTTATTACAAGGGCTGAGTACACATGTAAAGGGCTTCTATCAATAGGCAAGATGACATTTTTATGTTGTCATGAAAATATCTTAATCTAAGGGCCAAGATTGGAGGAGAAAAAGTGCGAAAATCATCCAATGGTGGGCATGCCAATCGGCCAAGCATGAGAGAGGGGCGGGAATGTTTTATTTTTAAGTGGCTGAGCATTTGAGAGGGGAGGTCAGTAGCTAATGGAGAAAAGAAAAGGTTTTTGAAAAAAAGAATGAAAGCTTTTGTTAAGGTAGCCATTCTACCATTGCTACTACATTTTTTTTCTCTTCTTCTTCCTCATGCTTTATTTCTTATTTTCCATGTGATTTCCTACCATTTTTTTACATCTTTCTTGTTGTTCTTGCTTTTCAAAATATAAAAAAAAACAATGGTTCGGTTTCATGATCTTGATGAAAATCAAGTGATAATGGTTAGGGTGGGCTTTGTCCAATATACCACCATGGAGCTTATCTCCATATTTTTTTACCTTAGTTGTTTTTTATGATTTTGAGATTGAAAAGGCTTCATGACCTTGATGAAAATCAAGAGATAATGGTTAGGGGGCTTTGTCCAATTTACCAACCATGAAGCTCATCTCTTTGTTATTTATTTGCTTACTTTAACTTGCTTATTTTTATTATTGTTTATCTTTATGTATATTTATATTCTTACTAACCATCTTGTTTTTTTGACTTATGTCATATTTTTGCTTCTTGGGGCTATTATCATATAGTTTAGGCCATTTTCATTTTTCATATAGTTCCATAGCATTTAGTTAGGTCATTTTACATGACATTTCCCACAACACTTTGGTTCATACACCATTCGGCCATGTGTATTTTCTCTAAGTTTTAGGTCATTTTTCTAGGCCATGATATTTGCTATTTCATTTAGACATCTAGGTTATTTTACATGTCATTTAGCTTTAGGCCATTTTCATTATTCCATGTCATTTAAGTTTAGGTCATTTTATTATTCTATGTCATTTTACATGCCATTTAAACTTTAGGCCATTTTCATATGCCAAGTCATTTTACATGTCATTTAGCTTTAGGCCATTTTTATTATTCCATGTCATTTTACATGTCATTTAAGCATTAGGCCATTTTTATTATTCCATGTCATTTTACATGTCATTTAAGCATTAGGCCATTTTCGTATGCCATGTTATTTTTCCATGACATTTAGACATTAGGCCATTTTCATATGCCATGTCATTTTACATGTCATTTAAGCATTAGGCTATTTTCATATGCCATGTTGTTTTTTCCATGACATTTTGACATTTGGCCATTTTCATATGCCATGTCATTTCCCATGTCATTTAGGCACTAGGCCATTTTCATTATTCCATGTCATTTGCCATGTCATTTAGACACTAGGTCATGCATATTAAGTTAGGATAGCATTTATTGCCATGCAAACTCATGCTATAGGTTATTTATGCCATGCATTTTCCATATCACTAGACTTTAAACCATGCATTTCATGCATTCACTTTGCTATATTTTCATGCAATCCATTTCATGCCACATGATTATTGACTTAGGCCAATCAATGGCTCAAAGCCATGCTCACTTGAGCAGACTTGTGGAAAATTAAAAGGTTATCAAATTGATTATTCTACCTTTGTGATTTTTTTTTTACCTAGCCAATTCTTGTCCAAGTTTTTTTAAATATTTTATCTACTGTTTGTAGGTGTTTAGGAGAGTCTCTAACATATTTACTTTGATTTTCATATGATTTTATCAAAGGCAAAAAAATGTGTTTGGCAAAACAGTTTTTTCACCCAGTATTAGTACTTTCCCGATTTTTTTGGGCAGTCATCTTTAATCAAAAAATTAAGCCATTGTTTTTCCGTGTAGTTTTTCATGTTTTGAGTCTCCAATATTTTTTTAGATTTTTTTTGAATTTTTAGAAATAGGTTAAAATTCGTGTTTTAAAACTGGACAGTAGAGGCAGATTTGAATACAAAAGAAAAACAATTGTTGAATTTGGCTAAGGCATTTAAAGAGGGTTGGTTAAAAGCTTTAGCTACTATCTTAGGATAGTTTCTAAGTCTTTTTAAACTTTAAAAATAATTTAATCTCGGGTTAAGGGTGCTCAAGTCCGGAATTTTGAACTTAGGAAATTAGAGCCATTTTAAAAGGGTTTAGCTAAGTTTTTTTTTTTTTTTTTTTCAAGTTTTTCTTCAAAATTGTATTCAAACAATCACAAATTTTTTTTTTTAGAAAACTTAATTTGACATATTTTCCTAAGCTAGCCTGATATCTTTTTAGATATACGAATTTCTTTATTTAGAGGAAAAAATACATTTTCATGCATTGCATTTTCCATGTTCATGCATTTTATTTAATATGTGATTTTTGCTATGATATTTTCTATGGTATTATTATTATTATTTTGATTTACATTTTATGATGTTATATTGTTTGCCATATGGTTTTGAATATTTCATGCTATCCTATGCTTTTTATTTTAGTTATTTATTGTTGTCACATTATTTAGTATAGACTATGTTCATGCATTTATTATTTTATTTTCATGCATATTCCATGATAGCATTATGTTATGTTTCATGTCACTTAGATCATATTCCATGTCATTTAGGTTATATCATTTAAATTTGCCATGTCATTTAAATCATTTTATTCCATCTAGAATATATCATGTTACCTATAGGTCATCTCATTTCATATAGAATATATTATTTCATTTAGGATATTTCATTTCACTTAGAGTATACCATGATACTTAGGATTCTTCATTTTATCTAGAATATGCTATGCCATTTAAATCATATCATATCATTTAGGTTGCATTATATTATCTAGACTTTGATATGTCATTTTATTTATGTCACACGTATTCATATTCATATTTTTTAAAAGAAAAATATGTTTTGAAAAAAATAATAATTTTCAATAAAATAAAGATATTCTCGAGTTAAAATAATTAATGACTTCTACCGGGTTTGCTGGGGAGAATATCATCAATTATCATTAATAACGGAACATCTTCTTTAAAACAAGAATGATTCAGAAAATTTTCCAAGTTAATAAAAATTTCTATATTTTGCCATGTTTGTTGAGGAATATAGAAAAATTTTGAATTAATAAATTCCGAATCACTTTCAATTAAAAAATGAAATTATTTTTCTTTAAATTGGGGATTAAAGAAAATTGAGCTCCTAAATGAATATGGGCTCACTCTGTCAAAAGGAAAAGGAAAAGATGGCGAAATGGAAGCCAAGAACAAAACAAAAAAAAAAACGCAACAAAAAAAAAGTGTGTGAAAAAGTATGGCAAATGATAGCCAAAAGCAAAGAAAAAAAGGAGCAAAGTAAAAAGTCAGAAAAGTCCAAAAAAGGACAAATGCTTCAAAGGGAATCCTCCTCAAGAAATGAGCCTTGATCTGATTACCCTCAAACACATATTTTGGGCCTATTTATCCTTTCTTTTGGAACCCCGAACCAGGGCCTACATTACGTACTTTAAAAGTCCATTTTGATCAAGCAAGAATATTTAATTTGAAGGGTTTTTCCTCAGAGTTTATCCCATCTCATCAAATTATCATTTCACTATGAAAGAATTTAGAATTCGCAAGTGCATGGTAGAACAAAAAAAAAAAAAGAGAGAAAGAAAAAATGGAAAGAATAGGACTCTAGAGCGAAAACCATAAAACGGGCAGTCTAGAGTAAAATGGAAATTTTTGATGCCACCTATGATAGTGCCGCTACCACAAAAGAGAAGGTCATCGAGGAACATCTAGGAATTCCTGAACCTCCTAAATTGTCAACTCTCATTCGGAGGATTGTCTTCAAAAACTGAAACTTTTTTCCCTCCAAAATTAAACTTTCCAGTTTAAACATCCCAGCCAATCTTGAAGCTTGTCAATATGCCTTGATATGGAAACTAAAAGAATGTTGAATTTGTTGGTTCTTAATGAATTCATGATTTATAAAACTTGTTCCATTTGTGAGCCTAGAAGGGGCATTCATTTTTGCTATGAAGTTTTCCTGGAAAAACCAAAATCTTGTTATACCAAGCCTTGCCAATCCCAGTTGAAAAAAAAAAAAACCCAGATTGACACTTAGAGAAATTTCTAACAATGATCATTAGTCTTCAAAAGATTTGTACATCACACACTGTGGGGTTAATTTTTTTTGTTCAGAAGTTTTCAAAATGAGAAAACAAATAAAGATATTTTTTGAAATACCCATTTTTGATGTTGACAAGAGACAAAGGTTTTTTCTAGCCCAAAGGTATAGAACTAGTAGGATAGGTCTTGACTTCCGGATATGAGAAGAAGTTGAAGATATACTATGATTTGAAGAGAATAGCCAAAGATTGAAAAAAGGAGTTGAAGATATACTCTGATTTGAAGAGAAAAATGAATTTGAAAGGCTAAGCCAAAGTCTAGAAAAATGAGCGGGGGCATTTGCATCACTCATGAGCACTCATCTCTTTATTAAGCTTTTGCATCTTCACAGTGTCGGTAAGCATTTGCATCATTCATGGCTATTTGCATTGGCACTATTTCATGAGCATCTGCATTCTACCTTTACAGTACATCCTTCATAGATATTTGCATACGCATCATTTCAAGCAATTGCATCATTTCTAGAACCATTGCATTTTCATTATTATGTGATAATTGCAGTTACACCATTCATAGACCACTTACATGAACACGATTAGTAGGAGCATCTGCATCATATTCAATATATGCATCTGCAAGCATGTGCATCAATCCAAGCCATTTGCATTTGCACCAAGAAACATTTACATCAATCCAAGCCATTTACATTTGTACCATGAAGCTTGAGCATCTTGTTAAAGACATTTGCATCTGCATCCTCGCTCAAAGCTTTTGGGTATAATTTTCAACACGATTTTTAAAATGGGCAAGTCTTCGGTGGTGATAGCTGAAGCTTCTGGAGGAGATACCCAGAATTTTACAAATTTTTAAATATGAGAAAATCTTTGGTGGTGATAGCCGAAGCGTCTGGAGGAGTTACCCAGAATTTTACAATGAGCAAACCTTTGGTGGTGATAGCCAAAGCTTCTGGAGGGGATATCCAGAATTTTACAAATTTTAAAAGTGAACAAGTCTTCGGTGGTGATAGCTAAAGCCTCTGGTGGAGATATCCAGGGTTTTATAATTTTTGAACAATGAGAAATCTTCTTCTAGAGGAGTTACCTAGAGTTTTACAGTTTTAAAAAATGAGAAAGTCTTTGGTGATGATAGTCGAAGCCTCTGGTGGAGATATTAAGAGTTTTGTAGTTTTAAAAATGAGCAAGTCTTTGGTAGTGATAGCCGAAGCTTCTGGAGGAGATACCCAAAATTTTATTCAACATCTGCATCAAGAAACATTTGCATCAAATCAAGTCATTTACCTTTGCATCAAAGACATTTGCATCTTATTTAACATCTGCATCTGCGCCAAGAAGCATTTGAATCCCTTCTCAAAGCTTTCAGGTATAATCTTCAACATGTTTTCAAAAACCAATATCCAGAGTTTTCATTTTTTTTTTTTGAAAAGAGAGAAAGTCTTTGGTAGTGATAGTCGAAGCCTCTGTGGAGATATCCAGGGTTTTATAGTTTTAAAAAAAGAGAAAGTCTTTGGTGGTGAAAATCGAATCCTCTGTGGAGATATCCAGAGTTTAAAATTTTTTGAAAAGGGAGAAAGTCTTTGGTAGTGATAGTCGAAGCCTCTGAGGAGATATCCAGGGTTTTATAGTTAAAAAAAAAAAAGTCTTTGGTGATGACAACCGAAGCCTCTGTGGAGATATCCAAAGTTTTAAAATCTTTTGAAAAGGTAGAAAGTCTTTGGTGGTGATAGCCAAAGCCTCTGGTAGAGATATTAAGAGTTTTACAGTTTTAAAAATGAGTAAGTTTTTGGTGGTGATAGCCGAAGCTTCTGCAGGAGATGCCCAGAATTTTAAACACAGCTGAGAACAAGACAGGTTAAGACCCCGAGACCATCATCGAGGTCATTTCTTCACTTGCAAATCGAACTCGTTTCCTTAAGATGGGTCGAGCCTTGATTAGTTAGGGAACTCAATTTAAGGACAAAATCTTCTATTCACAACTTTTTCAACAAAAAAAAATTGAAAAAATGAAAAAAAAAAAATGAAAACTGATGAAAAAGAAAAAATGGAAAAGAGAAAACTCCTTTTCCCTTTTCTTCACATGTGATTTCACTAACCGAATAAAATTAGTGTTTGTTTATCTTTGCCTAATTCCTGATTCTCAGAAATAGCCAAAGAGAGGCAGCTGTAGACACCTAATTTTGTCCGGACCACTAAAACAGGTATGTTTTCTTCCTAAATTGATGTTTCAAAATGCAAAAAGACTTTTCTTATCCTGCAGGTGGTACTCCAAGACTTAGTCTAAGAAAGCAGACAAAAAAGTCAAATATGAAAAAGTCAACCCCAGAAAAGTCAACCCAAAAAGTCAACTACTAAAAAAGTCCACCCACTTTCAAAATCAAGATTTGAAGTTCAATTGAAAAATGGTGAAAGAATTTTGATAATCTGAGGTCTACATTGAAAGATATGGAGTTCGGAAGTTGGGTTACGGAGATTCAGTAGAAAGGTAACCCTAGTTCGAGAAGTTTGGGGAAAAGTGCTTGAACGATTAAATTGGTCAAAATTGAAGGTCCCAAATGAAAGATAAGCATTGACTACGGGTATTGGAGAGGCTACTTGGAAGAAAAACTGAAAGAAAAGTCAATTCGAAAGAAAATCGAGAATTAGGGTTTTTAGTTAATTTTGGTGAAATTGAGAAAATTGCAGAAATGGCCCGATTCGGTAAAAGTAAAGCCCCTAATTGATGAGGAATGGTTAAACAAGGATAGACCAAGGCTCAGTTTGAAGTAATTCCGAGAAAAGAGCCGATTGGAGAAAAACGAAAAAACGAGGAAATTCCCGATACTAAAAGGAGGAAAAATCAAAACAAAAGGGAATTTGATCGTAAAAGTTGGGCATTTTTGGACCAACTCTAATTCAATATAGGACAAAGGCCCAGAAAAAGAAAATATGAAAATCGGACTTGTTTTGAGCAAAACCATGCTTTGGAGGCAAAAGGGCAAAATTGGAAAATTTGAGAAAAATAGCAAATGAACTCCAAAAATTCTGAAAATTTGCAGATCTCATTCTAAAATCATTTCGAAGAGATTGGCGAAAGAAAATCTTGATTCAGAATTCGTTTGCAAAATGGCCAAATCCCGGGTCTACTATGTAGAAACTCAAAAGGATAAATCCCGAAAAAATACTAAATGAGCTCCAAAAATTCTAAAAATTTGCAGATCTCATTGTTAAATTATTTGGAAGAGATTGGTGAAAGAAAATCTTGATTCGGAGTTCGTTTTCAAAATGGCCAATTCCCGGGTCCACTATGCAGAAATTCAAGCAAATAAATCTCGAAAAAATAGCAAATGAGTTCCAAAAATTATGAAAACTTCCATATCACACTTTTAAATTATTTGGAAGAGATTGGTGAAGAAAAATTTGGATTTGGAGATCGTTTAAAATTGGTGAAAGTTCGGGTGCACAAAAGGGTAATTTTGGAAAAAAATCCAAATAAATAGCAAATGGACTCGAAAAATTTTGAAACTTCCAAAATTCAAATTTTTATTATTTTGAAAGTATTGAAAACAAATAAAATTTGAATTTAGAGTTCGTTTTCTATTTATTTAGGTTTGGGGGTCGAAAAGGTTATTTTACCGAAAAAACCTAAAAAGGCAAATTTGTAATTAAGAAAAATATGAAAGAAGAAGGAATTGCTGGGATTTTACCTCCTTTGATCAGCCAGCATAGAAGAGAAGAAGGAAGCTTGATCAATTTAATTCCTTAGTCACTATCAAGCTCACATGCTACCACTAGTACGTTGCAAATGGTCCCCTCTTCATCCAATGGCTTAGGTGCCTTGTAGAAACGTTATATGCACCATCCAATGGCCAAGTTTAAATGCCAAGATGACATTTTTATTTTTCATGAAAGAACCCTCATCTAATGGCCAAGAATGGAAGAGAAAAAAAGAGCACAACTCGTCCAAAGGTGGACATCCATTCGGCCAAGCAAAGAACTGCATGGGATTGTTCCTTTTCATCCAATGGCTCAGGCCATGTACAAGGGCTGAGTACACATGAAAAGGGATGGGATTAAATTCCAAGATGACATTTTTATGTTTTCATGAAAGAATCCTTATCCAATGGCCAAGAATAGAATACCACAACTTATCCAAGGATAGGCACTCAAAGGGCCAAGCAAAGGAGTGCATGAGATTGGTCCTCTTTTTCATCTAAGGGCTGAGGTTATTATAAGGGCTGAGTACACATGTAAAGGGCTGCTATCAATTGGCAAGATGACATTTTTATGTTGTCATGAAAATATCTTAATCTAAGGGCAAAGATTGGAGGAGAAAAAAATGCAAAAATCATCCAATGATGGGCATGCCAATTGGCCAAGCATGAGAGGGGGGAATATTTTATTTTTCCTTAAGTAGCTGAGTATTTGAGAGGGGAGGTCAATAGCTAGTGGAGAAAAGAAAAGGTTTTTGAAAAAAAGAAAGAAAGTTTTTGTTAAGGTAGCCATTCTACCATTGCTACCACATTTTTTTCTCTTCTTCTTCCTCATGCTTTATTTCTTGTTTTCCATGTGATTTCCTACCATTTTTTTTACATCTTTCTTGTTGTTCTTGCTTTTCAAAAAATAAATAAAACAATGGTTAGGCTTCATGATCTTGATGAAAATCAAGTGATAATGGTTAGGGTGGGCTTTGTCCAATATACCAACCATGGAGCTCATCTCCATATTTTTTTACCTTAGTTATTTTTTATGATTTTGAGATTGAAAAGGCTTCATGACCTTTATAAAAATCAAGCGATAATGGTTAGTGGGCTTTGTCCAATGTACCAACCATGGAGCTCATCTCTTTGTTATTTATTTGCTTACTTTAACTTGCTCATTTTTATTATTGTTTATCTTTATGTATATTTATATTCTTGCTAATCATCTTGTTCTTTTGATTATGTCATATTTTTGCATGTTGGGGCTATTGTCATATAGTTTAGGCCATTTCTATTTTCCATATCATCTTCCATAGCATTTAGTTAGGTCATTTTACATGACATTTCTCACAACACTGTGGTTCCTAGGCCATTCGGCCATGTGTATTTTCTCTAAGTTTTAGGTCATTTTTCTAGGCCATGATATTTGCTATTTCATTTAGACATCTAGGTCATTTTACATGTCATTTAGCTTTAGGCCATTTTCATTGTTCCATGTCATTTAAGTTTAGGTCATTTCATTATTCTATGTCATTTTACATGCCATTTAAACTTTAGGCCATTTTTATATACCATGTCATTTTACATGTCATTTAAACTTTAGGCCATTTTCATATGCCAAGTCATTTTACATGTCATTTAGCTTTAGGCCGAATTTGTTATTCCATGTCATTTTACATGTCATTAAAGCATTAGGCCATTTTTATTATTCCATGTCATTTTACATGTCATTTAAGCATTAGGCCATTTTCATATGCCATGTTATTTTTCCATGACATTTAGACATTAGGCCATTTTCATATGCCATGTCATTTTACATGTCATTTAAGCATTAGGCTATTTTCATAAGCCATGTTGTTTTTTCCATAACATTTAGACATTAGGCCATTTTCATATGCCATGTCATTTAGGCACTAGGCCATTTTCATTATTCCATGTCATTTGCCATGTCATTTAGACACCAGGTCATGCATATTAAGTTAGGATAGAATTTATTGCCATGCAAACTCATGCTAGGCATTTAGGTTATTTATGCCATGCATTTTCCATATCACTAGACTTTAAACCATGCATTTCATGCATTCACATTGCAGTATTTTCATGCAATCCATGTCATGCCACATGATTATTGACTTAGGCCAATCAATGGCTCAAAGCCATGCTCACTTGAGCATACTTGTGGAAAATTAAAGGGTTATCAAATTGATTATTCTACCTTTGTGATTTTTTTTCCTTAGCCAATTCTTGTCCAAGGTTTGAATTATTTTAGCTACTGTTTGTAGGCCTTTAGGAGAGTCTCTAACATTTTTACTTTGATTTTCAAATGATTTTATCAAAGACAAAAAAATGTGTTTTGGCAAAACAGTTTTTCACCCAATACTCGTACTTTCTCGATTTTTTTGGGCAGTCATCTTTAATCAGAAAATTAAGCCATTTTTTCCTGTGTAGTTTTACATGTTAAAAGTCTCCAGTTTTTTTTTTTTTTATATTTTTTTGAATTTTTAAAAATAGGTTAAAAATTCGTGTTTTAAAATTGGACAGTAGGGGTAGATTTGAATTCAAAAGAAAAACAATTGTTGAATTTGGCTAAGGCATTTAGAGGGGGTTGGTTAAAAGCTTTAGCTACTATCTTAGGATAGTTTCTAAGTCTTTTTAAACTTTAAAAATGATTTTATAAATTTCGGGTTAAGGGTGGTCAAGTCTGGGATTTTAAACTTAGGAAATTAGAGCCATTTTAAAAGGGTTCGGCTAAAATGTTTTTTTTTTTTTTAATTGATGTTTTTCTTCAAAATTGTTTCAAACAATCACTAAGTTTTTTTTTTTTTAGAAAACTTAATTTGACATATTTTCCTAAGCTAGCCGGATATCTTTTTAGATATACGGATTTCTTTATTTAGAGGAAAAAATACATTTTCATACATTGCATTTTCCATGTTCATGCATTTTATTTAATATGTGATTTTTGCTATGATATTTTCTATGGTATTATTATTATTTTGATTTACATTTTATGATTTTATATTGTTTGCCATATGGTTTTGAATATTTCATGTTATCCTATGCTTTTTATTTTAGTTATTTATTGTTGTCACATTATTTAGTATATACTATGTTCATGCATTTATTATTTTATTTTCATGCATATTCCATGATAGCATTATGTTATGTTTCATGTCATTTCATGTTACTTAGATCAATTTCCATGTCATTTAGGTTATATCATTTAAATTTTCCATGTCATTTAAATAATTTTATTCCATTTAGAATATATCATGTTACCTAGGTCATCTCATCTCATCTCATCTCATTTCATATAGAATATATTATTCCATTTAAGATATTTCATTTCACTTAGAATATACCATGATACTTAGGATTCTTCATTTAATCTAGAATATGCTATTCCATTTAAATCATACCATATCATTTAGGTTGCATTATATTATCTAGACTTTGCTATGTCATTTTATTTATGTCACACTTATTCATATTTTTTTAAAAAGAAAAAAGTATTTTGAAAAAGATAATGATTTTCAATAAAATAAAGATATTCCCGAGTTAAAATAATTCATGAGTTCTTTGTCGGGTTTGCTGGGGAGGATATCATCAATTATCATTGATAACGGAATATCTTCTTTAAAACGAGAATGATTCGGAAAATTTTCCAAGTTAATGAAATTTTTTATATTTTGCCACGTTTGTTGGGGAATTTAGAAAAATTTTGAATTAATAAATTCCAGATCACTTTCAATTAAAAAATGGAATTATTTTTCTTTAAATTAGGGATTAATTTAAAATACCAAATTTAAAACCGAATTTTTACCGAGACTTAAGATAATACACGATTAATAAGGTACCGTTTTGTATGAGCGTTGTGGGGGTGCTAATCCTTCCCTGCACGTAACCGAGTCCCGAACTCGATTCTTCGATTTTCTTTGGTTTAAAACGCAGACTTGAAATTGGTTGTAAAATGTTTTAATTAATTTTAAAATGTTTTACAAAACCGGTTTTAATAGGTGGTCGATCACACCTAGCTAAAAAAGATTGGTGGCGACTCCATTTCTTTTTCGTGGTCATTTCCAAAACCTTCGCTTTTTAGAGGAATTAAGTCGACTTTTTCTCTTTTTTTTAATGTCACACCTAACGAATAATAATAAAGTCTTGCGTTGAGACTTTGTTATGTAGGTTGTGACAACATGAAACATAAAACAATGCAATCATGAAATATGCATGAAAATAAAATAAAAATAATAATGCATGAACATAGTATATGCTAAATAATGTGACAAAAATAAAGGACTAAATAAAAAGTATAGGATAGCATGAAATATTCAAAAATCATATAACAAACAATAATCATCATAAAAAGTGAATCAAAATAATAATAATACCATAGAAAAATATCATAGCAAAAATCACATATTAAAATAAAATACATGAAAATTTATTTTTTCCTCTAAATAAAGAAATCCGTATATCTAAAAAGATATCCGGCTACCTTAGGAAAATATGTCAAATTAAATTTTCTAAAACAAAAAAAAACTTTATGATTGTTTGAAAACAATTTTGAAGAAAAACTTGAATGAAGATTAAAACCCTAACCAAGCTCTTTAAAAATGGCTATAATTTCCTAAGTTTAGAATCCCGGACTTAACCACCCTTGACTCGAGGTTTATAATATCATTTTTGAAGTTTAAAAAGGCTTAAAAACTACCCTAAGACAGTATCTAAAGTTTTTAACCAACCCCTTCTAAATGACTTAGCCAAAATAGAAAAATGATTTTTCCTTAAATTCAATTCTGACTCTGCTCTCCAGTTTTAAAACATGATCTTTAACCTATTTTTAAAAATTCAAAAAAATATAAAACAAATACTGGAGACTCAGAACATGTAAAAATACACGGGAAAAAATTTTCTTAAGTTTTTGACCAAAGATAACCTCCCAGAAAAATTGGGAAAGCTCGAGTACTGGGTGAAAGACTGTTTTGCCAAAACACATTTTTTTTCGCCTTTGATAAAATCATTTGAAAATCAAAGTAAAAATGTTGAAGACTCTCCTAAAGACCTACAAACAGTAGCTAAAACATTTAAAAACTTTGGACAAAAATTGGCTAAGTAAAAAAATCACAAAGGTAGAATAATCAATTTGACAACTCTTTAATTTTCCACAAGTATGCTCAAGTGAGCATGACTTTGAGCCATTGATTGGCCTAAATCATAAATCATGTGGCATGACATGAAATGCATGAAAATATGGCAAATATGATGTATGAAATGTATTATTTAAAACCTAAATGACATGAGAAATGCATGGCATAGTAAATATGGCTTAAACCTAAAATGAACTTGCATGGCATTGAATGCAACTTAGGTCTAAAAAGCATGAAATATATGGCAATGTAAGCAAAGCCTAGACCTAAAGAATGCATGGAAATAACACAAACACATAACATTCTAAACTAAAATACACAAAAACTAAGCATGGAAAAGCAAACAAGATGAAAATGCACATGCAAAGCAAAGAGAGGGAGGGTAGCAGAATGCTCCTAAGCCTAAGTGAGTATGGCATTTTCACAAACATTTAACATACTAACATGCAAGATACATAAACTTATGGTATGGAAATGCAAACCTATCAACTAACATGATGAAAATGCATATACAAAGCATAGGAAGTGGAGGAGGCCGAATGGTCTTATGACAAAATATAAAATGCAAACATGGCAACATACAAGGTATGATAAATGAGAAAATTGCAAAATATTATCAAGGAAAACACAAGGGCCGAAACCTACAAGGAAATATTATGAAGAAAAAAAGAAATATAAAAGCAAATATAGCATAAAAAATGTAAAGAACATGATCAAAATAAATATAGACATGCAAAGAAAATAACAAGAAAAACTAGTAAACGAAACAAGGAAAGTTAAGCTCCATGGTTGGTACAAAGTGGGCATAGCCTCTCCCCTAACCATAATCACTTGATCTTTTCAAGATCATGAAGCCTTTCCATTTCAACAAAAAAAAAAAAAAAGAAAAAAAAAACAAACCATGTTAATCAACAAAATAGAGGTGAGTTTCATGGTTGGTAAAAATGGGCATAGCCTCTCCCCTAACCATGGTCACTTGATATTTATCAAGATCATGTAGCCATTTCAACCTCTTTTGCTTCATTTTTTGTAAAAAAACAGAACATTAAATACTTAAATAAACCTTCCAAAAATTAATGTTCTCAAAACAACATGCAAAGAAGAAAAAAGGAAAAATCAAGGCAAACATCCATGTCAAATTCGGCCAAACCAAAAACCTTGTAGAAAAACATTATTTTCAACCATTTTTGATGAAAAAGAAAAGATGAAAACTTAAGTAAACATTTTAAAACTTTGATTTCTATGAGAAATATAGTAAGAAAACAAAATGGAAAATCAAGAAATCAACATGGAAAACAAGAAGAAAACCATGCTAGAGCTAGGTAGAAATGACTACCTTCAAGCTCTCTTTAGAAAACGTTTCTTTCATTTCTTTCAAAAACCTCTTCTTTGCTAAATTAGCTACTGCCCTTTACCATCAAATGACCTAACATATATGGAGAAAACAAACATTCCCCCTTTCCTCTCGGCCGGTTGGCATCCCCCACCCTTGGATGATTTTTGCATTTTTTCTCCTCCAATTTTGGCCCTTAGATTAGGATTCTTTCATGAAAACATAAAAATGTCATCTTGCCAATTGATAGCAGCCCTTAAGATGTGTACTCAGCCCTTCAAATAACCTCAGCCCTTAGATAAAATTGGATACAATCCCATGCACTCCCTTACTTGGCCGAATGAATGCCAACCCATTGTGCTTATATTTCTTCTTCCATTCTTGGCCATTGGATGAGGGTTCTTTCATGACAAATAAAAATGTCATCTTGGCATTTAATCGCAGCCCTTAAAATGTGTATTCAACTTTTCTACAAAGCACCTAAGCCATTGGATTAAGGGGGGGCCATTTGTAAGGTACTAGTGGAAGCATTTTGAGCTTGATAGTGACTAAGGAATTAAATTGATCACGCTTCCTTCTTCTCCTCTATGCTGACTAACCAAGGGAGGAATTATCTCAGCAATTCCTTCATCTTTCATATTTTTCTTAATTATAAAATGGCTCATTTCGGTTTCTTTGGTAAAATGACCTTTTTGACACCCCGAACCTAAATAAATAGCAAACGGACTCAAAATTCAAATTTTATTTTTTCAATACTTCCAAAATAATAAAAAAATGAATTATGAAAGTTTTTAAAATTTTTCGAGTCCATTTGCTATTTTTTTGGATTTATTTCCAAAATTACCCCTTAATGCACCCGAACTTTTGCCATTTTGTAAACGAGCTCCAAATCCATATTTTTCTTTACCAATCTCTTCCAAATAAATTAAAAGTGTGATCTGAAAGTTTTTATAATTTTTGGAACTCATTTGCTATTTTTTTGGGATTTATCTGCTTGAATTTCTACATAGTTGGCCCGGGATTTGGCCATTTTTCAAAAGAGTTCGAAATATATATTTTCTTTTGCCAATCTCTTCCAAATAATTCAATAATGAGATCTGCAAATTTTTAGAATTTTTGGAGCTCATTTGCTATTTTTCGAGATTTATCCTTTTGAATTTCTGCATAGCGGGCCCGAGATTTGGCCATTTTGTAAACGAACTCCGAATCCAGATTTTCTTTCACCAATTTTTTCGAAATGATTTAATAATGAGATCTGCAAATTTTCAAAAATTATGGAGATCATTTTCTATTTTTTCGGGATTTATCCTTTTGAATTTCTACATAGTGGGCCCGGGATTTGGCCATTTTGCAAACGAACTCTGAATCCAGATTTTATTTCGCCAATCTCTTTGAAATGATATAAGAATGAGATCTGCAAATTTTTAGAATTTTTGGTGCTCATTTGCTATTTTTTCTAAATTTTCCAATTTTGCCTCCGAAGCTCGATTTTGCTTAAAACAAGTCCGATTTTTTGATTTTCTTTTTCTGGGCCTTTTTCATATATTGAATTGGAGTTAGTCCGAAAATTCCCAATTTTTACGATTAATTTCCCTTCTGATTTGATTTTTCTTCTTTTCACTATCGGGAATTTTCTCATTTTTATTTTCGTTTTTCCTTCAATCGGCTCTTTTCTCAAAATTTCTTCAAGCTGAGCCTTGGGATATCCTTGTTTTCTCACTCCTCATCAATTAGGGGCTTTAATTTTACCGAATCAGGCCATTTCTGTAAGTTTCCCAAATTTCACCAAAATCCACCAAAAACCCTAATTCTCAATTTTCTTCCGAATTGACTTTTCTTTCAATTTTTCTTCCGAGTAGCTTCTCCATTACCCGTAGTCAGTTCTTATCTTTCATTTGAAATCTTCAATTCTGACCAATTTGATCGTTTAAGCAATTTTCTCTAAATTTCTTGAACTAGGGTTTTCTTTCTACTGAAATTCCGTAACCCAACTTTCGAACTCCATATCTTTCAATGTAGACCTCGGATTATCAAAATTCTTTCACCATCTTTAAATTGAACTTCAAATCTTGATTTTGAAAGTGGGTTGACTTTTTTAATAGTTGACTTTTTAGGGTTGACTTTTTTGGGGTTGACTTTTTCTGTCTTCTTTTTTAAACCAAGTCACGAAGTACCACCTGCAAGATGAGAAAAGTTTTTTTGCATTCTGAAACATCAATTTAGGAAGAAAACATACCTGTTTTAGTGGTTCAGACAAAATTAGGTGTCTACACATATCATCCAATGGTGGAGGAGCATAGGAGACAAAGCTTAAAATTGAAGCAACATTCACACTCTAATATTAAGAGGGGGCCGACCATCACAAATTAAGTAGGAGAGGTCAGATTTTTTCACAAGGGCAGTAGCTATAGAGAGAAAAGAGAGGGGAAAAAGAAGGGAGAAAGAAAAAATAAGGCATTTTCTTACTACTCTTTGATTTGGAAAGCTAAAGTAGGGTAGCTATTTTCTTCCATGCTCCCCTCCATGCTTTGTTCATATGATTTTGTTATTTTCTTTTTTATTTTATTTTTTTCATGAAATAAAATTGTTTTTCAAAACAAGTTCCAAAAGATTTCTTCTTCTTTTCATCAAATAACAAGGTTTAGCAAATTGTTTCTCCCATATCAATTCTTGGCCGAAACTTGAAGGCTATTTTTGTGCTTGTTCTTGCTTGATATCTCTTGCTTGGTTGGTTGTGTTCATGTTCTTAACTCTTGATTGATTCATTTTGTGGTAGGATAGCTATTTGTTGCTTCATGTTCATGCATTCATCTCATCCCCACTTTATTTTTGACTTAAGCCAACTAATGGCTCAAAGCCAAGCTCTCATGAGCATGCTTGTGGAAAAATGAAAAGTTGTGCAAGTTGGATTTCTGATTTTTCTCACCATGCATTCCTTGTCCAAATTTAAAGATTTTTTTAACCATAGGTTGTAAACCTTTTGAGGAGCCTCTAGTATTTTTTTTTTTTTAATTTTTGGATTTTTCTATCAAAGGTTTAAAAATAGATTTTGACAAAACAGTTTTTAACTCACTGTCTTGATTCTGGGTAAAAATTGGTCATGGTATCTTTGGTCCAAAAGTTAAGCCAATTTTACCCTATGAATACCATCATTTCCCAAGATTAAACTGATATTTCCAAGATTTTTGGGAGTTTTTATTAAAGTGAAAAAAAATGTTTTTCGGTAAAACAATCTTTAACTCACTATCTTGATTTTGGTAAAATTCGGTCATAGTATCCATGCTTCAAAAATTAAGCTGATTTTTTCACATGGACGTCGACATGTTCTAGGTCTACCATAATTCTTTTAGATTTTTCTGAAAATTTTTAGAAGAGTAAAAAAATAGGTTTTCAAAACTGCCTGTGAGAGTCAGATTTGTTCTTCAAGAATTTGTAATTTTCTGTTTTTGTTGGGATACAAAGAAGGGGCTGATTTGGGACTTTAGCTACTGTCTTAGGTTGATTTTCAAGTCATTTCAATCATAAAATTTGATTTTATAAAAGTTGTGTCAAGGGTAGTCAACCCGAATTTCAAAACTAAGAAAATAGAGCCTTTCAAAGAGGGAAGGATATCATCAATTATTATTAACGACGGAATATCTTTTTCCAGCAATGAAAATGATCTGTATAATTTCAAAATCAAATAAAAATTCCATGTTTTGCTAAGTCTGTCGGAAAACATGGGAAATTTTATGCTAAGTAAATTCCGGATCATTTTCAAATAAAATATGAATTTTTAAGGGGAATTATTTATAAACACCAACTTTAAAATCGATTTTTTATCGAGACTCGAGATAACACACGACTAATAAGGTACCGTTTTATACGAGCATTGTGGGGGTGCTACTTCCCCACACGTAATCGACTCCCGAACACGCACTTGTTTTCCTCTGGTTCAAAGCGCAGACTATAAAATTGGTTTTTAAAAATGTTTTAATTAATTTTAAAATATTTTATAAAATTCAGTTTTAATAGGTGGCTGATCACACCTAGCCAAAAAATATTGGTGGTGACTCCATTTCTTTTTTCGAGGCCATTTTCATCCCCTCGATCTTTTATTTCAAGAGAAATTAAGTCGTCTTTTTCTCTGCATGTTTTTCTCTCACTTGAATGGGTCCATCTCGAATCTCGTATCGACAGCTTGGCGACTCCACTGGGGACTTTAGAGAGTCAGGCCTAGAATTAGTCGCGTGTTATCAAAAGTCTCGGCTTGTCAGGTTTAATTGGTGTTTAATTGTAATTCCCACTTTTTTTTTTTTTTTAAATAAGGAGAACTTTTGAAAATAACAAAATGTTTTTAATATGTTCATTTGCATGCCTATTATTATTGTTATTTGGTTATTGAATCTTGTACATTATTGTTGTTCTCTGGTTATTTAGCCTTGTATATTATTACTGCTCTCTGGTTGGTTAATGCGTTACACTATTCTAGATCTTTGTCGTAATAAATTGCTGGGGCATTGATGCACCCAAAAGAGTGTATCTTATTTAACCTTGCACTAAAAAGATAAATTGTAAGTATAGTAGTTAGCAAGGGTCGAGTCCTCAGGGATTGGGTTTTAGTTTATAAGTTAATAGTTTAAAACTTAAATTCAAGAACAATAAAAGAAAAGGGGTTTTTGAAGCCAGATTTAAACTAAAGTAAATAATAAGAATAAGATGCAAGGCGGTATAACCAGCCAATGAAAATATATATACTAAATTAGGCGGTATAACCAGCCAATAAAAATATATATACTAAATTAGGCGGTATAACCAGCCAATAAAAATTAAACAAAGTTAATATACAAATTAGGCGGTATAACCAGCCAATAAAAATAAATATACTTTTAAAAATAAGCAAACTAAAAGTAAGAAAACAAGTAAGTAAGAAGAATCAAATATGAAAAATATGGTTAAGGTTTCATTCTCCACCACTAGACATCATTAAGAATCAATTTCAGATCTATCAATATCAACCAACTATCAAAGTTAACAACCGTAGATAACAACAAGCTCTGTTATCCCAATCTTTCCTTAGTTTGTCGTTAAATAGAACAAGCTCTCTATTTAATCTCTAACCATTAAACAATCTAGAATAAGCTCTCTAAATTCAATTTAATGGCAGCTTTATGATGAGAAAGATAGGTTGATCTAAGCAACAAACACATAAGCTCGGATTGTTCAACTTAGGTTATGTTCCACTTTGCAATTATTGAAAACTTGACCATAATCATTAATCACAAATTGCCACTTATGAATAGGAAATCAAGACAATTACACGGATCAAGATTCCTAAACTAGCAATAGATAATTATCAAGATCTATCTAGTTGTACACCTAAATAAATCAAGACAACATCATGAACAATTCTTGTAGAAGAACATAAGCAACTTTGATAGAAAATTAATGATAGATAGAATCTAAAAATCAATCACAAAACATGTCTAGGGCTTTGAAATCACCCTTAACCAAATAGAAGTTTAGCCTAGCATAGGCATTGTAAACATAAACATAAAATTAAAGAGAATCTAAGAAGGAAATAAAAGAAAGAAAGAAGAAGAAGAAAATAAAGAAAAAGAAAACTAGAGAAAAGAAAGAAGAAGAAAACTTAGAGAATTTTATTACAATGGCTAATATCCTACCAATGTACAATATCCTCCTCTACAATCATCCAAGGCCCTCTATTTATACACATTTTGGAGGGCTAAATGACAAGAGACAAGCTTTACAAATTTCAAAGGTAGGTATAATAGGTGGGTGCATTTTTCTAACAATTTTCGTCATATTGTATGACAATTTTGATCAACCAACTTGATGGTCGATTTTGTCAATATTGGAGGCCTGATCTGATCACATGGTCTTCTAGAAAAATGTTCCCCTATCCGTTACTGATCCATAGCCATTGGAATCAGCTCATTTGCTGATGTGGATAAGAAGATATGGGCAAAATACGAAAACAGGTCAGCACAGACGTCATTGCACATCAGCCAACTTGATGGTCGATTTCGCTAGGGAAAACGACTCCGTTTCAAGAAGTGTAAAACATGAAAAAGATAGATATGCCTCTTAACTTTGCACGGTTAAAATTCAGCCTTATTGCTTCAGTGAAACTGGAGATATAGCTGATATGGCAAAAGGTGTCGGAACTGGAACTGAACTGGATTTGCCCTTAATTCTAGTAATCTGAAATCACTCAAAGAAACTTGTGAAAAACACCAAATTACATAAAAATATAAAAGATCATAAACACAATTAGACTAAACAATAATAACTCGTATTTGACACAAAACAATAATAAAACATAACTAAAAACTATATAATTATACGAGTTATCACACCCCCACACTTAGATTGTCGCTTGTCCTCGAGCAACGACTCAATAAAAATAAAATAAGAAAATCTAATCTAATCCATTTTCGTAGGAAATCACGGTGGCACTTAGCATGTGACACAAGCCTTTAAACCCCTAGGTGTCCCTAGTGGACGAGTTTAGTCTCGTGAGGGTTTACTAGAACGATACCCACAAACATTGAAAAAACTAAAATATAAATAAACTACATATACTAAAAATATTTATTCCTAATCCTTTCAATACAAATTAGAGACAATCTTTGAACAAGTCTTATAAACTAATCAATAGCTCAAAGAATTTCACAAAAAATCATGCTTGAATGTAAATAAATGAGTTAAGCCAATATTAACATAACATATTTCAATCAAAATAGTGTATATTCAACTTAATCTCAACCTCTCACATGGGATACTCTCATGATTTTCACTCTTTAAAGTAGTGGTAAAGTGTTTACACTCAATCAATCTCATCAAAACAGTTCTACCATATTCTTGCTTGTCCACCTATTCTCCACTATTTAGATCATACAACTTCATAAATCAAGAGGTCTTTATTTAAGGCTGTAATGGGGCCAAATGGTTATAATGTGGTTAAAGAACAAAAGGATAATGATATCACAAAGGTTCCAAAAAGTTCATAAAGTTTAGAGACATAATAAGATCATACAAGTAAAACTTCTCAATATTCTTTAGAAGTACATAATCACATAGGCTGAATATTTCATGTTGAGCCTTTACTTCATTCTAACGAACCTTGTAACATTCTTTTTCTTTTCTTTAACTAGAAGTTCAAGAGATGATTCATTATATATATATATATTTCATAATATTCCCTTTCTTTTTCTCTTGTCTTTTCTTTTCTTTCCCCCCACACTTATTTCTTGTTTCTAACCCAAATTTTCAATAGATCTTCCTTGTCTTTGCAACATGTCTCAAAACATGCTAATTCATCTTTGGAACAAAGGTAAAGATATAAGTATATTTAGGTTAGGGACAAGTTATGGTTACCAAAGAGATAGCTTATTCAATGTAGGCTCAAATTGGTTCACTAAGGGTGTGTTCTCTTGGAACATCAATAAGGGATGGCTGTTTGGCCCTGGCTAAAAATCCTAATGCCTCTATCATATTCATGTTGTCACATGCATCAATATAGTCTCAACAAGGTCTAAAGCAAGTTCTAGAGAATCATGTAATCATAAAAGCACTCAAGAAAGAAATTAGATTGATTTGTATAATGCATCAATCATATAGGCTCAAAACTCACAAGGATGTTTATACAAGTCAATTTTAAGTCTAAACATGCTTCTTTCTCAATCAACATATCATATTAACATTGGCTCATAAAACGATTGATATCAAGTTCAATTCTCATGAAAATCTTCTCACTAATAAATCTGTTTTAGACTTATGCAATTCATATCTCATCATAGTATTGAAAAGGAACTAAAACACACTAAAAATAATAATAAAGACTCATAAAAAAAAATAGTAGACAAAAATAAAAGAAATCCTAAATCCTTCCCCCCACACTTAATTCTTACATTGTCCTCAATGTAAGTCTATTAACCCAAATGAAAGAATCATGTGTAAGAGAAAAGAACTAATAACATAAGAATAGGAACAACTAAGACTCAAAACAAAACAAACTCATGCAACCTAAATAATCTTAAAATACTAAACAAAAATTAACAAGTAAACATAAAAAGATTAAAATCAAACTGACAAGGTATGTCTCAAGTCTCCCTTACTCAGACCTTGTTCAGAATGAATACTTCTAAATGGCTTAAAACACAACAATTTTTTTTTTTTTTTTAAAAGAAGAAATCAAACTGACAAGGTATGTCTCAAGTCTCCCTTACTCAGACCTTGTTCAGAATGAATACTTCTAAATGGCTTAAAACACAACAAAAAAATTTTTTTTTTTAAATTAGCAAAATATGTCCCTTAGTGAACCAATTTGAGCCTACATTGAATAAGCTATCTCTTTGGTAACCATAACTTGTCCCTGTCAAATTTTAAAGGTAGAATTTAGGAGATATTACCTGCAGAGGTTGCTAACCACTTATTATAACTGAGACACAACAAACAAAATGTTAGATAATGTCACAAAGACAAAGTGCAATCCACTCCTTGCTCGTCCATATCTATTTTTCTTTTTCCGAGCGTTTGCGAAACAACCGTAGCAGATAAACACTCATAAGCTTGGAGCTTTTTGAGTAAATCTTCAATGGTTGTAGCAGAAATTATGGTTCTCCTTGCCTCTGAAAACATGAATCCATTTTCCACAGCATTATCTAAATATGAAAGCAAATTACTAAAATAACTGATAACTCGTATAATTATATAGTTTTTAGTTATGTTTTATTATTGTTTTGTGTCAAATACGAGTTATTATTGTTTAGTCTAATTGTGTTTATGATCTTTTATATTTTTATGTAATTTGGTGTTTTTCACAAGTTTCTTTGAGTGATTTCAGATTACTAGAATTAAGGGCAAATCCAGTTCAGTTCCAGTTCCGACACCTTTTGCCATATCAGCTATATCTGGAGTTTCACTGAAGCAATAAGGCTGAAATTTGTAGCCGTGCAAAGCTAAGAGGCATATCTATCTTTTTCATGTTTTACACTTCTTGAAACGGAGTCGTTTTCCCTAGCAAAATCGACCATGAATTTGGCTGATGTGCAATGACGTCTGTGCTGACCTGTTTTCGTATTTTGCCCATATCTTCTTATCCACATCAGCAAATGAGCTGATTCCAACGGCTATGGATCAGTAACTGATAGGGTAACATTTTTCTAGAAGACGATGTGATCAGATAAGGCCTGAACAATTGACCAAATCGACCATCAAGTTGGCTGATCAAAATCGTCATGTATGACGAAAATTGTTAGAAAATGCACCCACCTATTATACCTACCTTTGAAATTTGTAAAGCTTGTCTCTTGTCATTTAGCCCTCCAAAATGTGTATAAATAGAGGGCCTTGGATGATTGTAAGGGATGATATTGTACATAGGTAGGATATTAGCCATTGTAATAAAATTCTCTAAGTTTTCTTCTTCTTTCTTTTCTCTAGTTTTCTTTTTCTTTAGAAAGAGCAAGAGGTTGGATAATTAATATTCTTCTTCTTCTTCTTTCTTTCTTTTATTTTCTTCTTAGATTCTATTTAATTTTATGTTTATAATGCCTATGCTAGGCTAAACTTCTATTTGGTTAAGGGTGATTTCAAAGCCCTAGACATGTTTTGTGATTGATTTTCAGATTCTATCTATGATTAATTTTCTATCAAAGTTGCTTATGTTCTTCTACAAGAATTGTTCATGATGTTGTCTTGATTTGTTTAGGTGTACAACTAGATAGATCTTGAGAATTATCTATTGCTAGTTTAGGAGTCTTGATCCGTGTAATTGTCTTGATTTCCTATTCATAAGTGGCAATTTGTGATTAATGATTATGATCAAGTTTTCAATAATTGCAAAGTGGAACATAACCTAAGTTGAACAATCCGAGCTTATGTGTTTGTTGCTTAGATCAACCTATCTTTCTCATCATAAAGCTGCCATTAAATTGAATTTAGAGAGCTTATTCTAGGTTGTTTAATGGTTAGAGATTAAATAGAGAGCTTGTTCTATTTAACGACAAACTAAGGAAAGATTGGGATAACAGAGCTTGTTGTTATCTACGGTTGTTAACTTTGATAATTGGTTGATATTGATAGATCTGAAATTGATTCTTAATGATGTCTAGTGGTGGAGAATGAAACCTTAACCATATTTTTCATATTTGATTCTTCTTACTTACTTGTTTTCTTACTTTTCTAGTTTGCTCATTTTTAAAAGTATATTTATTTTTATTGGCTTGTTATACCGCCTAATTTGTATATTAACTTTGTTTTATTTTTATTGGCTGGTTATACCGCCTAATTTAGTATATATATTTTTATTGGCTGGTTATACCGCCTTGCATCTTATTCTTATTATTTACTTTAGTTTAAATCTGGCTTCAAAAATCCCTTTTCTTTTATTGTTTTCTTTCAACTTAAGTTATAAACTAATAACTCATAGATTAAAACCCAATCCCTGAGGACTCGACCCTTGCTAATCATTATACTTACAATTACTCTTTTTAGTGCAAGGTTAAATAAGATACACTCTTTTGGGTGCATCAAATTTTTGGCGCCGTTGCCGGGGATTGTTTTCTTTAGTTTATTTGTTACTTGGTTTATTCTTATTTTCAGTTCTAATTAGTTCTATTTTCTTGTACATACAAGTTTTTCTTATCAAATTTTGAAAAAAAAAAAAAAAAAAACGATGGAATTGAGCAATCTAACACTTGAAGAGTTGGTGGCATACATGAACATGGAAAATCAACAAGCCAATCTCACCTACCCAGTTCAACAATTGGCCATGGGTGGATGTCAAGGCCATCAAGTGTTCCAAGACCAACAGTATGATCATTACTCAAACACTTACCATGAGGGATGGTGGGATCATACTAATTATGGCTACTCAGAAAATTACCAAGAAGTAGATCCTTATGCCAATTACACTCATCCATCTAGCTTCAATCAATCATGGTCTCAAGAACCAGATCTTCTTCAACCACCACATATGACTCAAAACTCAGGTACTTCTTTAGAAGATCTTGTCGATTCTCTTGTTACTAATGCTTTGCAATTTCAACAGGAAACAAGGGCAAGCATCAAGAGTTTGGAAAAGCAAATGAGCCAATTGGCTAGTAGTATGGTGGTATGGGTAGCACAAAGATCTGAAGAACTCTCTGCCCAAACAATGATTAACGCAAAGGAGAATACTACTATTGTGACCTTGAGGAATGATGAACAAGATGAGGATGAGACAGAATTAGAGATGGATTCTATTCTTGAGGATAATGAAGCCACAAATACAAATAAGAGTATTTCGGCACCTGAGGTAACGTTTAAAGTTCCACTTTTTACTAATGTTTCTTCTCCACCTTTTCCTAGTAGATTTGCAAAGTTCAAGGAGGATGAACATGAACAAGACACGCTGGAAACCTTAAACAGTTTGTTTGTGGATGTCATTCAACAAGTACCAAAAGATGCACCATTCCTCGATGAGATATGCACCACCAAGGATGATGGAATAATACTTGTAATGGAGAATGCATCCACTGTTGTGCAAAGAAAGCTTCCTCTTAAACGCATAAATTTGGGAAATTTCATGTATGAGCCTGACAAGCCTAAAAAGGCAAGAAAGGGTGTTGGTTAGATTCAAAACACTAACTCAAGTGTTAATTGGGAAGGCAGCCCAATTAAAGATGAAATTGCCAACCTTCCATATTCAGATTTGCTTTCTCTTTCTTTTCCTTTTTCTTTTATTATTTTTATTATTTTTATTTTATTTCTTATGTTTCTTTGTTAATTGTGTTTACTGCTTTTAAGTTCATTTAGGCTGCATAAGTTTCTTTTGTTTAATAGTTCTTTTCTCTTACATATATTTCTTGCATTGGGGGATAATAGCATTACATTAATGACAATGTAAGAATTATGTGTGGGGGGAAGAATTTAGGATTTTATTTAGAGTGTTTTGTTTTTGAGTTTTTTTATGTTGTTTTTCTTTCTGATCCTGGTTTTGAAAATAACTAGATGTAAATATAATTTTTAATTTTTTACCCCGGTTAAATGGCAGATAACGGTACTCCGTGATTATTTAAGTCGGTTCCATCAGCTACCCAAAAAAAACTGATATTGTATATAAATTTCTCTTTCAATTTCTCTTTTATTTTTTTTTTCAGGATGGATGATATTCTCACAAGATTGCAGAAACGATTTCCTCCTTTTCCTCGAAATATTTTACTGAAGCTTTACCAAGTTCGATTTGAAAGATTAAGAATGCTTATGCACAAAGGGATTCCTGCAGACATACGTTGGATAATTGAAGCCAAGGTACGTGAAGATGAATATCTTCCTGTTTTGCATTTACCAGGTACAGGTAGAAGCACTTTTGCAAAGAAGCGACGAGCAAAGCGCATGAGTTCAAATTGCCACAAATGTGCACGATGGACGTGTAACGGTAAATGTCGTTCTATTGGGATTCCGTCCTCTAATCGAGATGATAAAATTGAATTCATTAAGGATGGACTGAGTAAGGAGAATTTGGGTAATATCCAACTTTCTCTTGAGACGCATCCTAGTGGAGACGTACAAAGAGAAATTCTTGATTTATGGCCGCAATTCCAAAGGGAATGGCAACATCTTGGGAATCTGATGTTAAAAGACCCTGTTTGCCAGCTTGTAAGAAAACTGGATGGGAAGCATATCCTCGACTCATAGAAGGCGTTTAAGCCATTTCTGGACGTAAAACCAGAGGAAGATGTGAGCCACAATCACAACTACAATAAATAACTTCTCAGCTTTTGGTTTGATTTGCAATAACTTTATTTTGGTTTAATTTACGTGTTGTTCGATTTGTGTAATTATTCTCATTTTTTTATTTGTCTTTTACGGTTGATTTTTCTTCTCTTTTTGATTTTCTTCCTGAAATCACGCAAAAATCTTTTGTTAGGTTAACATTTTCTTCTGACAGGTCAAATACACTTTCGGCGACATTATTACTCTTGACTTTTACGGTCGATTTTTCTTCTCTTTTTGATTTTCTTCCTGAAATCACGCAAAAATCTTTTGTTAGGTTAACATTTTCTTCTGACAGGTCAGATACACTTTCGGCGACATTATTACTCTTGTCTGATTCACTACTCAGTCCTCTATATATTACACCATGTACTCATTCTCTTTCAGGCACTCGAAAAAAAAAAAAAGAAAAAAAAATGGAAAGTACTTCGTCCCAACGCATTAAAAACATTTGTGTCTTTGGAGGTGCTTATCCAGGGAAAAATAACATATTCGCTGATGAAGCCATAAGAGTTGGAGTAATACTTGCCCAACAAAAGATCCAGTTGATTTATGGAGGCGGTAGTACGGGTTTAATGGGAGCAGTCGCTACAGCAGCACACGCCGGAGGAAGTCCAGTTCTAGGAATCGTGCCAAAACTATTCACAAGTTTTTGTGGACCTACCGTGGGTAAGGAAATACAAGTCTGGAGTATCCCTGAACGGATAACAATCATGTAACATTCTGCCGATGCATTCATTGCTTTACCAGGAGGTCTGGGTACATTGGAAGAAATAGCTTGCGTGCCTTCTTGGTCATCTTTGGTCACAAATAAGAAACCCATTGGTTTGCTTAATATTAATGGTTATTTTAGTAATTTGCTTTCATATTTAGATAATGCTGTGGATAATGGATTCATGTTTTCAGAGGCAAGGAGAACCATAATTTCTGCTACAACCATTGAAGATTTACTCAAAAAGCTCCAAGCTTATGAGTATTTATCTGCTACGGTTGTTTCGCAAACGCTCGGAAAAAGAAAAAGAGATATGGACGAGCAAGGAGTGGATTGCACTTTGTCTTTGTGACATTATCTAACATTTTGTTTGTTGTGTCTCAGTTATAATAAGTGGTTAGCAACCTCTGCAGGTAATATCTCCTAAATCCTACCTTTAAAATTTGACATTGGGGACAATGTCATATTTTAGTATGGGGTAAGGGACATATTTTGCTAATTTAAAAAAAAAAAATTGTGTCGTTTTAAGCCATTTAGAAGTATTCATTCTGAACAAGGTCTGAGTAAGGGAGACTTGAGACATACCTTGTCAGTTTGATTTCTTCTTTTCAAAAAAAAAAAAAAAGTTTGTTGTGTTTTAAGCAATTTAGAAGTATTCATTCTGAACAAGGTCTGAGTAAGGGAGACTTGAGACATACCTTGTCAGTTTGATTTTAATCTTTTTATGTTTACTTGTTAATTTTTCTTTAGTATTTTAGGATTATTTAGGTTGCATGAGTTTGTTTTGTTTTGTTTTGAGTCTAGTTGTTCCTATTCTTATGTTATTAGTTCTTTTCTCTTACACATGATTCTTTCATTTGGGTTAATAGACTTACATTGAGGACAATGTAAGAATTAAGTGTGGGGGGAATGATTTAGGATTTCTTTTATTTTCGTCTACTATTTTTTTTTATGAGTCTTTATTATTATTATTTTTAGTGTGTTTTAGTTCCTTTTTAATACAATGATGAGATATGAATTGCATAGGTCTAAACTGGTTACTAGTGAGAAGATTTTCATGAGAATTAAGCTTGATACTAATTTTTATGAGCCAATGTTAATATGATATGTTGATTGAGAAAGAAGCATGTTTAGACTTAAAACTGACTTGTATAATCATCATTGTGAGTTTTTGAGCCTAAAATGATTGATGCATTATACAAATCAATCTAATTTCTTTCTTGAGTGCTCTTATGATTACATGATTCTCTAGAACTTGCTTTAAACCGTTTGAGACTATATTGATACATGTGACAACATGAATATGATAGAGGCATTAGGATTATAACCAGAGCCAAACAGCCATCCCTTATTGATGTTCC
This sequence comes from Fremontodendron californicum, assembly GCA_030761205.1. Lineage (NCBI taxonomy): Eukaryota > Viridiplantae > Streptophyta > Magnoliopsida > Malvales > Malvaceae > Fremontodendron > Fremontodendron californicum. Next base: position 5,945,467 of record JAULJL010000045.1, read on the forward strand.
CAGAGAACACACCCTTAGTGAACCAGTTTGAGCCTACATTGAATAAGCTATCTCTTTGGTAACCATAACTTGTCCCTAACCTAAATATACTTATATCTTTACCTTTGTTCCAAAGATGAATTAGCATGTTTTGAGACAAGTTGCAAAGACAAGGAAGATTTATTGAAAATTTGGGTTAGAAACAAGAAATAAGTGTGGGGGGAAAAGAAAGAAAAAAGTCAAGAGAAAAAGAAAGGGATCATTGTCAAATACATTCCCATATTAAAAAAAAAAATCTTCTCTTGAACTTCTAGTTAAAGTAAAGAAAAAGATGTTACAAAGTTGGTTAGAATGATGCAAAGGCTCAACATGAATATTTAGCCAATGTTATTATGTGCTTTATAAGAGTTTTGAGAAGTTTTATTTGTATGATCTTTTTATGTCTCTAAACTTTATGAACTCTTTGGAACCTTTGTGATATCTTTATCCTTTTGTTCTTCAACCACATTACAAACCCCTTGGCCCCATTACAACCTTGATTAAAGACCTCTTGATTCATGAAGTTGTATGATCTAAATAGTGGAGAATAGGTGGACAAGCAAGAATATGGTAGAACTGTTTTCATGAGATTGATTGAGTGTAAACACTTCACCACTACTTTAAAGAGTGAAAATCATGAGGGTATCCCATGTGAGTAGTTGAGATTATGTTTGAATATGCACTATTTTTGATTGAAATATGTTATGTTAATATTGGCTTAACTCAAACAATTTACATTCAAGCATGATTTTTTGTGAAATTCTTTAAGCTATTGATTAGTTTATAAGACTTGTTCAAAGATTGTCTCTAATTTGTATTGAAAGGATTAGGAATAAATATTTTTAGTATATGTAGTTTATTTATATTTTAGTTTTTCAATGTTTGTGGGTATCGTTCTAGTAAACCCTCACGAGACTAAACTCGTCCACTAGGGACACCTAGGGGTTTAAAGGCTTGTGTCACATGCTAAGTGCCACCGTGATTTCCTACGAAAGTGGATTAGATTAGATTTTCTTATTTTATTTTTATTTGATTTTGCTCGAGGACTAGCAAAAAGCTAAGTGTGGGGGTGTGATAACTCGTATAATTATATAGTTTTTAGTTATGTTTTATTATTGTTTTGTGTCAAATAGGAGTTATTATTGTTTAGTCTAATTGTGTTTATGATCTTTTATATTTTTATGTAATTTGGTGTTTTTCACAAGTTTCTTTGAGTGATTTCAGATTACTAGAATTAAGGGCAAATCCAGTTCAGTTCCAGTTCCGACACCTTTCGCCATATCAGCTATATCTGGAGTTTCACTGAAGCAATAAGGCTGAAATTTGTAGCCGTGCAAAGCTAAGAGGCATATCTATCTTTTTCATGTTTTACACTTCTTGAAACGGAGTCGTTTTCCCTAGCGAAATCGACCATGAAGTTGGCTGATGTGTAATGACGTCTGTGCTGACCTGTTTTCGTATTTTGCCCATATCTTCTTATCCACATCAGCAAATGAGCTGATTCCAATGGCTATGGATCAGTAACTGATAGGGTAACATTTTTCTAGAAGACCATGTGATCAGATAAGGCCTGAAAAATTGACAAAATAGACCATCAAGTTGGCTGATCAAAATCGTCATGTATGACGAAAATTGTTAGAAAATGCACCCACCTATTATACCTACCTTTGAAATTTGTAAAGCTTGTCTCTTGTCATTTAGCCCTCCAAAATGTGTATAAATAGAGGGCCTTGGATGATTGTAAGGGATGATATTGTACATAGGTAGGATATTAGCCATTGTAATAAAATTCTCTAAGTTTTCTTCTTCTTTCTTTTCTCTAGTTTTCTTTTTCTTTAGAAAGAGCAAGAGGTTGGATAATTAATATTCTTCTTCTTCTTCTTTCTTTCTTTTATTTTCTTCTTAGATTCTATTTAATTTTATGTTTATAATGCCTATGCTAGGCTAAACTTCTATTTGGTTAAGGGTGATTTCAAAGCCCTAGACATGTTTTGTGATTGATTTTCAGATTCTATCTATGATTAATTTTCTATCAAAGTTGCTTATGTTCTTCTACAAGAATTGTTCATGATGTTGTCTTGATTTGTTTAGGTGTACAACTAGATAGATCTTGAGAATTATCTATTGCTAGTTTAGGAGTCTTGATCCGTGTAATTGTCTTGATTTCCTATTCATAAGTGGCAATTTGTGATTAATGATTATGATCAAGTTTTCAATAATTGCAAAGTGGAACATAACCTAAGTTGAACAATCCGAGCTTATGTGTTTGTTGCTTAGATCAACCTATCTTTCTCATCATAAAGCTGCCATTAAATTGAATTTAGAGAGCTTATTCTAGGTTGTTTAATGGTTAGAGATTAAATAGAGAGCTTGTTCTATTTAACGACAAACTAAGGAAAGATTGGGATAACAGAGCTTGTTGTTATCTACGGTTGTTAACTTTGATAGTTGGTTGATATTGATAGATCTGAAATTGATTCTTAATGATGTCTAGTGGTGGAGAATGAAACCTTAACCATATTTTTCATATTTGATTCTTCTTACTTACTTGTTTTCTTACTTTTCTAGTTTGCTCATTTTTAAAAGTATATTTATTTTTATTGGCTGGTTATACCGCCTAATTTGTATATTAACTTTGTTTTATTTTTATTGGCTGGTTATACCGCCTTGCATCTTATTCTTATTATTTACTTTAGTTTAAATCTGGCTTCAAAAATCCCTTTTCTTTTATTGTTTTCTTTCAACTTAAGTTATAAACTAATAACTCATAGATTAAAACCCAATCCCTGAGGACTCGACCCTTGCTAATCATTATACTTACAATTACTCTTTTTAGTGCAAGGTTAAATAAGATACACTCTTTTGGGTGCATCAATAACCATTAATATTAAGCAAACCAATGGGTTTCTTATTTGTGACCAAAGATGACCAAGAAGCCACGCAAGCTATTTCTTCCAATGTACCCAGACCTCCTGGTAAAGCAATGAATGCATCGGCAGAATGGTACATGATTGTTATCCGTTCAGGGATACTCCAGACTTGTATTTCCTTACCCACGGTAGGTCCACAAAAATCTGTGAATAGTTTTGGCACGACTCCTAGAACTGGACTTCCTCCGGCGTGTGCTGCTGTAGCGACTGCTCCCATTAAACCCATACTACCGCCTCCATAAATCAACTGGATCTTTTGTTGGGCAAGTATTACTCCAACTCTTATGGCTTCATCAGCGAATATGTTATTTTTCCCTGGATAAGCACCTCCAAAGACAAATTTTTTTAATGCGTTGGGACGAAGTACTTTCCATTTTTTTTTTCGAGTGCCTGAAAGAGAATGAGTACATGGTGTAATATATAGAGGACTGAGTAGTGAATCAGACAAGAGTAATAATGTCGCCGAAAGTGTATCTGACCTGTCAGAAGAAAATGTTAACCTAACAAAAGATTTTTGCGTGATTTCAGGAAGAAAATCAAAAAGAGAAGAAAAATCAACCGTAAAAGTCAAGAGTAATAATGTCGCCGAAAGTGTATTTGACCTGTCAGAAGAAAATGTTAACCTAAAAAAAGATTTTTGCGTGATTTCAGGAAGAAAATCAAAAAGAGAAGAAAAATCAACCGTAAAAGACAAATAAAAAAAATGAGAATAATTACACAAATCGAATAACACGTAAATTAAACCGAAATAAAGTTATTGCAAATCAAACCAAAAGCTGAGAAGTCATTTATTGTAGTTGTGATTGTGGCTCACATCTTCCTCTGGTTTTACGTCCAGAAACGGCTTAAACGCCTTCTATGAGTCGAGGATATGCTTCCCATCCAGTTTTCTTACAAGCTGGCAAACAGGGTCTTTTAACATCAGATTCCCAAGATGTTGCCATTCCCTTTGGAATTGCGGCCATAAATCAAGAATTTCTCTTTGTACGTCTCCACTAGGATGCGTCTCAAGAGAAAGTTGGATATTACCCAAATTCTCCTTACTGAGTCCATCCTTAATGAATTCAATTTTATCATCTCGATTAGAGGACGGAATCCCAATAGAACGACATTTACCGTTACACGTCTATCGTGCACATTTGTGGCAATTTGAACTCATGCGCTTTGCTCGTCGCTTCTTTGCAAAAGTGCTTCTACCTGTACCTGGTAAATGCAAAACAGGAAGATATTCATCTTCACGTACCTTGACTTCAATTATCCAACGTATGTCTCCAGGAATCCCTTTGTGCATAAGAATTCTTAATCTTTCAAATCGAACTTGGTAAAGCTTCAGTAAAATATTTCGAGGAAAAGGAGGAAATCGTTTCTGCAATCTTGTGAGAATATCATCCATCCTGAAAAAAAAAATGAAAAAAATTGAAAGAGAAATTGGAAGAGAAATTTATATACAATATCAGTTTTGTGGGTAGCTGATGGAACCGATTTAAATAATCATGGAGTACCATTATCCGCCATTTAACCGGGGTTAAAAAAAATTATATTTACATCTAGTTATTTTCAAAACAAGGATCAGAAAGAAAAACAGCAAAAAAAAAAAACTTAAAAACAAAACACTCTAAATAAAATCCTAAATTCTTCCCCCCACACATAATTCTTACATTGTCATTAATGTAATGCTATTAACCCAAATGAAAGAATCATGTGTAAGTGAAAAGAACTATTAAACAAAATAAACTTATGCAGCCTAAATGAACTTAAAAACACTAAACACAATTAACAAAGAAACATAAGAAAAAGATAAAGAAAAAGAGAGCAAATCTGAGGATGGCAGTTTGGCAATGCTTTCACTAATTAGGCTACCTCCCCCAATTAGCACTTGATTGATTGTTTCCAGTCTAGCCAATTCCCCTTCTTGGCTTTTTAGGATCTTTTGGCTTAGACATGAAACTTCTCGGATTTTTGCGTTTTGGAGGAAGTTTTCTTTGCAAAACAGCCAATGCATTCTCCCCCACACGTATTATTTCATCATTCTTGGTGGGGTATAGCTCTTTGAGGAATTGTGCATATCTTGGTACTTGTCTAATGGCATCCACAAGCAAGCTGTTTAAGGTTTCCAAAAATTGTTGTTCATGTTCCTCCTTCTTGGACTTTGCAAATCTGCTAGGAAAAAGTGGAGAAGGAACATTAGTAGAAATAAGAACCTTAAAAGCTACCTGAGGTGTCAAAGTACTCTCAATTTGAATGGTGGCTTCATTATCCTCAAGAAGTAAATCCATCTTTGGTTTTGTCTCATCCTCATCTTGTTCCTCATTTCTCAAGGTCACAATAGTAGCATTCTCCTTTGGGTTAATCACCGTTTGGGAAGGGAGTGCTAGAGATCTTTCTGCTACTAATTCCACCATACTACTAGCCAATAGGCTCATTTGCTTTTCCAAACTCTGGATGCTTGCCCTTGTTTCCTGTTGAAATTGCAAAGTATTAGTAACAAGAGAATCGACAAGATCTTCTAAAGAAGTACCTGAGTTTTGAGTCATATGTGGTGGTTGAAGAAGATCTGGTTCTTGAGACCATGATTGATTGAAGCTAGATGGATGAGTGTAATTCGCATAAGGATTTACTTCTTGGTAATTTTTCGAGTAGCCATAATTAGTATGATCCCACCATCCCTCATGGTAAGTGTTTGAGTAATGATCATACTGTTGGTCTTCGAACACTTGATGGCCTTGACATCCTCCCATGGCCAATTGTTGAACTGGGGAGGTGAGCTTGGCTTTTTGATTCTCCATGTTCATGTATGCCACCAACTCTTCAAGTGTTAGATTGCTCAATTCCATGGTTTTTTTTTTTCTTTTTTTTTTCTTTCAAAATTTGATAAGAAAAACCCGTATGTACAAGAAAATAAAACTCATTAGAACTGAAAATAAGAATAAACTAAGTAACAAATAAACTAAAAAAAACAATCCCCGGCAACGGCGCCAAAAATTTGATGCACCCAAAAGAGTGTATCTTATTTAACCTTGCACTAAAAAGATAAATTGTAAGTATAGTAGTTAGCAAGGGTCGAGTCCTCAGGGATTGGGTTTTAGTTTATAAGTTAATAGTTTAAAACTTAAATTCAAGAACAATAAAAGAAAATGGGTTTTTGAAGCCAGATTTAAACTAAAGTAAATAATAAGAATAAGATGCAAGGCGGTATAACCAGCCAATGAAAAAATATATACTAAATTAGGCGGTATAACCAGCCAATAAAAATATATATACTAAATTAGACGGTATAACCAGCCAATAAAAATTAAACAAAGTTAATATACAAATTAGGCGGTATAACCAGCCAATAAAAATAAATATGCTTTTAAAAATAAGCAAACTAAAAGTAAGAAAACAAGTAAGTAAGAAGAATCAAATATGAAAAATATGGTTAAGGTTTCATTCTCCACCACTAGACATCATTAAGAATCAATTTCAGATCTATCAATATCAACCAACTATCAAAGTTAACAACCGTAGATAACAACAAGCTCTGTTATCCCAATCTTTCCTTAGTTTGTCGTTAAATAGAACAAGCTCTCTATTTAATCTCTAACCATTAAACAATCTAGAATAAGCTCTCTAAATTCAATTTAATGGCAGCTTTATGATGAGAAAGATAGGTTGATCTAAGCAACAAACACATAAACTCGGATTGTTCAACTTAGGTTATGTTCCACTTTGCAATTATTGAAAACTTGACCATAATCATTAATCACAAATTGCCACTTATGAATAGGAAATCAAGACAATTACACGGATCAAGATTCCTAAACTAGCAATAGATAATTATCAAGATCTATCTAGTTGTACACCTAAATAAATCAAGACAACATCATGAACAATTCTTGTAGAAGAACATAAGCAACTTTGATAAAAAATTAATGATAGATAGAATCTAAAAATCAATCACAAAACATGTCTAGGGCTTTGAAATCACCCTTAACCAAATAGAAGTTTAGCCTAGCATAGGCATTGTAAACATAAACATAAAATTAAAGAGAATCTAAGAAGGAAATAAAAGAAAGAAAGAAGAAGAAGAAAATAAAGAAAAAGAAAACTAGAGAAAAGAAAGAAGAAGAAAACTTAGAGAATTTTATTACAATGGCTAATATCCTACCAATGTACAATATCCTCCTCTACAATCATCCAAGGCCCTCTATTTATACACATTTTGGAGGGCTAAATGACAAGAGACAAGCTTTACAAATTTCAAAGGTAGGTATAATAGGTGGGTGCATTTTTCTAACAATTTTCGTCATATTGTATGACAATTTTGATCAGCCAACTTGATGGTCGATTTTGTCAATATTGGAGGCCTGATCTGATCCCATGGTCTTCTAGAAAAATGTTCCCCTATCAGTTACTGATCCATAACCGTTGGAATCAGCTCATTTTTTGATGTGGATAAGAAGATATGGGCAAAATACGAAAACAGGTCAGCACAGACGTCATTGCACATCAGCCAACTTGATGGTCGATTTCGCTAGGGAAAACGACTCCGTTTCAAGAAGTGTAAAACATGAAAAAGATAGATATGACTCTTAACTTTGCACGGTTAAAATTTCAGCCTTATTGCTTCAGTGAAACTCGAGATATAGCTGATATGGCAAAAGGTGTCGGAACTGGAACTGAACTGGATTTGCCCTTAGTTCTAGTAATCTGAAATCACTCAAAGAAACTTGTGAAAAACACCAAATTACATAAAAATATAAAAGATCATAAACACAATTAGACTAAACAATAATAACTCGTATTTGACACAAAACAATAATAAAACATAACTAAAAACTATATAATTATACGAGTTATCAGGCATTTAGAATAAGGATTGTAGAATAGGTGGTGAAAGGTTTGTTTGTTCCTTCTAACACACTACACGTGCATGAGCATAACATGAGCCCTCTACCCGGGTTTCGTCCTTTAGGTGGAAGTAAAGTAACTATGCTCTTGTGAGGTGATAACCTCCGCATGTGCTAGCGAAACACTTTCAGAGTAGTTGACTACCTACGCTTTCGTGGGGTGATAACCTCCGTATAGGTCTGGGAAATACACTCTAACAAATTGAACCCGTTTTTATCGGGGTGCCTTACTAGCCTTCACCGGCGACAGTGAGGAGCAATTTGGAGCCTTTTTAGAACCTAATGCAGTCTCATATAGTGAACTTAGGCGAAGCCATGCCGAATTTCCGTTAAAGGTACCGAAGCTAGGAACACAGGGAGGAATGCTTCTGATCCTTTTCCATTTACTTCTGCATTCTGAATAAGCATTATAGATTGGGCAACGATGAACGTACATAGCCTGTAATAAATTTGGTATTCCGCCCCAAAGGCATTGAGATGCTTAAATAAGTTGATATTGTTGGGGCACATGTTCATTCATTTTCTCACTTTGCATGAATGATTTTACCTTTTACTTACTTTGCTTCTTTTTTCCATACATCATTTGTAATAATACCGAAACTTAGTGTTTTTGGATTGTTTTGAAAAATTCTTCTTTTTTATAACTGTACATTTTTAGGTATTTCAAAAAAAAGAGTTCTTATTCCATGAAAAATTTTATTCTTTGAAAAAAATTAATTAAAAAAAAAGGAAAGAAAAAATGAAAAAAATAAGGATTTTTTTTCTCGATCTTTTCATTGCGTCCTGCATAACATTCATATTATTTGAGCAGTTGTAGATGTGAAAATTCATCTCCTCAAGCATCTTCGCATTTTGCAAATTTCATGCTTTAATCATCATTACATTCATGCATATAAGAATAGAACATGTACATTCATAATTGTATTCTTGATCTCATGATAATAATGTCAACTTCATTTGCATGAAAGGAGTTTAAGATATGAGGAATGAATTGGAGGAACGAGTGTATGCTCTGGAGTGCAATCAAGAGGAATTTGGACATGATATCCGGGAGGTGAAAGGACAACTCGTCAAATTGATAAAAATATTTGAGGATCTTAGTAAGGGTAAGGGGGAACTTTCTCAAGGCTCTTCATCGCCTTCGGATCAACCAAAACCATCAAGTCTAGATCATACAATCCCTGCTGGATCTTGCATCTGTCAGTGTCATGAAGGACTGAACCTTAATGAAACAGTGGAAGTGGTCAAATCGGGAAGCCAGATGCCAAGGGCATAAACCTCGGATCTTGTACCACCCTTGCGAACTGTCCCGATCTAAATCAGTATCCTCGCTTTACATCACCCCTTCGTCCACTAGGACAACCAACACAAGGTCTTTGGGTTCCATTCCATCATTACAAGCTGACTATAATTCGTACTTTTTCCCTCATCAAGCATTTGGGATAAGAATTTCGAACTACGTGCCACCTGTAAGGGTCTCGTGTCCAAATCCATACCCTTACATGCTGTTTCGCCACCTCTCCATGCGAACACTCCGATTCGAGCCTTTGTGCCATCATAAAGTGCTCCGACTCCTAGGCCGTATGTGACCAAGAAGCAGACCAAGAATAGGACCCAAAAGCATTATGATCACATTCCGGTTATACCAAGATCTTCTCCCTATATTGATCCGAGATCACCTGGTTGCCTGTGTGCCGTTGAAGCCCCTGCTACCACCGTACCCCAAGTGGTATAACCCAAGTGCAAGATGTGATTATTACTATGGAATTGTGGGGCAAAGCATTGAAGACTGTGAAGCCTTCAAGAGGAAAGTGCAGTCTCTCATTGATGTTAAGTGGTTCGATCCAACGACACTGATTGATCTAGGACTGGGGAAGGCTAATTAAGGTTGGAAGACTAATCTTTAATGATGTAATAGGATTTCGTCTTTTCGATAGTCGGCTCTTATAGGCTTAAGATGCTAGGAAAAATAAAGTGCTTGTAAAGACAGTTCTAACCACTGCTCAGATTTTGTAAACATGGTTTATACCTTGTGTTATACCTTGTGAACATTGACATGGGAATGAATTGGCTATGCTTCAAATTTATGAGATGTTGATGATTAAGTTCCTCCGGTTCATATTTCCTTAGTGGTATCTTCCCCTTTGCATTTGCGTCCGATCAATTATTTGTCATACCATACATTTCATTCTTCGCATGCTCCATGTTAGCATCAGGCCGCATTCATGACAAACATAGCCATCATGATTTCTCTGTATATGTTCATGCATTGATTTGTTTATTCTTTACATGCATCATAATTGACATTGTGTTGCATTCATAGTGTATATGATTATTCATTGGAAAATGCATCTGGAACATACATGGTCATTCATCGCATATATCCATTCATTGATTTTTCTTATTTCTTTACATGCATCATGTTGGCATCGCATTGCATTTATAATATACATGGTCAGCATTTTTCTTTGTGTATATCCATGCGTTTATTTATTCTTCACGTGCATCAAATTGCATTCATGACATTCATGGTTCATTCATCATGAAACACATTTGGGTAAATAAAACAGAAATTGGCTTGGTTTTTAAGAGTTGTTGAAGAAATTTCTTATTTCAAATCAGAGGTATAAGAAGTACTGAGCATCTTTATGACACAGGACGGAGCTATGGAGAGTGAACAAGTTGCCCGGATAGATAGAACGAAAAAGGCATAGGAAAAATTACGATAACAGTTGGCAAAATCTCAAGCAACTCTAGAGATCAGATGACTAAACTGATGGAGTTGGTGTCCGCCTCGATCAAAGGAAAGGGATACACTGAGAACTCGCCCGCTAGAGAAGGGTCGGAGGCACAAAAGGGTCAGAATGAGGTCATAATGGTAGATGTCCAGTGATAAGTGGTTAAATTCATCATTTTCATATATCAATTTCTTATATTTTATGCTTAGTTCCTTGAAATTATTGATAGTTTACTATGATTTTGTGTTTTGTAGGTGCTTTGGAAGATAAGAATTGCTATGGAGTTGAAAAGAGTGAATTTGGACAAGAAACGAAGCTTCAAGCAAAATGGACAATTCAAGAAGACTAGATGCAATTGCCTACATCCCATTCCCTAAAAACCCTAGTTGAAAAACCTACTTTCAAGCTCAAAAGAACCCTAGCGGCAGCTTTTATCTAGCCTTGAAGAATTTCAGCCGCCACTTCCTTTTGCATTATTATGGGTTGCCCTAATTCTTCCTTCAAATACCCTAGTTGATTACATGGTTTCTTAGATAAATAAAAAGTGGTGGCAACTCCTAGTATTATTGGCTGTCAACTTTGTCAACTTGCATTAATTACATTAATTGCAAAGTTCTTTCTTTAAAGCTAATCCTATTCAAAGTAGGAGAATTAAATCAGCAAAGACTTTCTTTCCTTACACTTACTTTGGCTGCAAGTTTGTAAGCTCTCCTCATTAAAGAGTGCTTTGACTACAATTAATTATTTCTTTCCTTATATCTACATGCCTTGGCTGCCAAGTATTCCTTCTTTCCTTAAAACACAAAAATCAGCCACCTTTCCTTAGCTTTAGCCACAAGTCAGCATTTATTAAAGGGAGAGAGCTGAAATTCACTTGTTTAATGCCCTAGCTATTGCCTATAAATAGAGAACAAGGGGGCAAACGAAAATCACATTTCTCCAAGCATTAGAGTTCTGATTTCTTCTTTGTTTTAGAGTTTTTGAGAGAGCAAGAAGCTGGATAATTAATATTCTTCTTCTTCTTCTTCTTTCTTTCTTTTATTTTCTTCTTAGATTCTCTTTAATTTTATGTTTATGTTTACAATGCCTATGATAGGCTAAACTTTTATTTGGTTAAGGGTGATTTCAAAGCCCTAGACATGTTATGTAATTAATTTTCAGAGTCTATCTATCATTGTTTTCTATCAAAGTTGCTTACGTTCTTCCATTAAAATTGTTCATGATGATGTTTTGATTTGTTTAGGTGGCCAACTAGATAAATCTTGATAATTGTCTAATGCTAGTTTAGGAATCTTGATCCGTAATTGTATTGATTTCCTATTCATAAGTAGCAATTTGTGATTAATGATTATGGTCAAGTTTTCAATAATTGCAAAGTGAAACATAACCTAAGTTGAACAATCCGAGCTTATATGTTTTGTTGCTTAGATCAACCTATCTTTCTCAACATAAAGCTGCTATTAAATTGAACTTAGAGAGCTTATTCTAGGTTGTTTGATAGTTAGAGATTAAATAGAGAGCTTGTTCTATTTAACGACGAACTAAGGAAAGATTGAGGTAACAGAACTTGTTATCTACGATTGTTAACTTTGATAGCGGATTGATGTTGATAGATATGAAATTGATTCTTAATGATGTCTAGTGGTGGAGAATGAACCTTTAGCCATATTTCTCATATTTTATTCTTCTTAATTATTTGATTTATCATTCTTATTGTTAACTTTAGTTTAAATCTGATCTCAAACCCCTTTTACTTTTGTTTATTTGTTTTTAAGTGATAAACTATTAACTTACAAACTAAAACCCAATCCCTGAGGACTCGACCCTTGCTAATCACTATACTTTACAATTGATTCTTTTTAAGTGCAAGGTTAAATAAGATACACTCTTTTGGGTGCATCAAGTTTTTGGCACCGTTGCCGGGGATTGCTTTCTTTAGTTTATTAGTTTATTGGTTTATTCTTATTTTCTGTTCTAATTATTTACTTTATTTTTTTTTTAGTGAATGTTCCAAGCTCCCAAAGAAGACTTAAGACTTAGGAGAATTCGAGAATTTATAACTTCTCACCAACAACCAAACGAGGAGTTGATCTAAAACATTCAAGAGGAGCAAGGAGAGATGGCAGCAGCTAACAACCGAACTCTCAAGAAGCTAGCCGCTCCGGACTTGGGTCAACAACCATTATGCATTGAATATGCTACTCTTGAGGTAGCTTTTGAATTGAAATCTAGTTTAATTCATCTTCTCCCAACTCTTCGTGGTTTTGTAGGAGAAGATCCAAATAAGCATCTCAAGGAATTCCATGTAGTTTGCTCAAGCATAAAACCAACCGGGGTCACAGAAGAGCAAGTTAAGTTGAGAGCCTTCCCATTCTCTCTAGATGATTCAGCAAAGGAATGGCTCTACTATCTACATCCGGGACCATCACTACATGGAATGATATGAAGAAAGCATTTTTGGAAAGGTATTTCCCAGCATCTAAGGCTGCCAACATTAGAAAAGAGATATGTGGTATTAGGTAATACAACGGAGACTCCTAATATGAGTATTGGGAGAGGTTCAAAAAACTTTGTGCATCATGTCCACACCAGAACAACTTCTCATCCAATACTTCTATGAAGGTCTCATGCCCATGGAGAGAAGTATGGTAGATGCCGCTAGTGGGGGAGCTCTAGTTGATAAGACTCTTGGAGCTGCTAGAACTCTAATCTCCAACATGGCAGCTAATTCTCAACAATTCTCAATGAGACAAGATCCACCACCAATACCCAAGACAGTCAATGAGGTAAGTATATCATCCCCTGAACAAAAATTTGATAAACTAACTTCTCTTGTTCAACAACAGGCTGTAGGTAATGTAGACACCTAATTTTGTTAGACCCCTAAATCAAGTACATTTTCTTCCTAAATTGATGTTTCAGAATGCTAAAAGTCTTGTCTCATCCTACAGGTGGTACTCTGAGGCTTAGTCTAAGAAAGCAGACAGAAAAAGTCAACCCAAAAAAAAGTCAACCCTAGAAAAAGTCAACCCAAAAAAGTCAACTACTAAAAAAGTCAATCCACTTTCAAAATCAAGATTTGAGGTTCAATTCAAAAATGCTGAAAGAATTTTGATAATCCGAGGTCTACATTGAAAGATATGGAGTTCAAAAGTTGGGTTACGAGATTCAATAGAAAGGAAACCCTAATTTCGAAAATTTTGGGAAAAGTGCTTAAACGATCAAATTGGTCGAAATTGAAGGTCTCAAATGAAATATAAGCACCGACTACGGGTAATGGATAAGCTACTTGGAAGAAAAACTGATAGAAAAGTCAATTCGAAAGAAAATCGAGAATTAGGGTTTTTTTGGTGGATTTCGGTGAAATTTGAAAGAATTATAGAAATAGCCCAATTCGAAAGATATAAAGACCTTAATTTATGAGAAATGATTAAACAAGGATAGCCCAAGGCTCAGTTTGAAGAAAATCTGAAAATCGGACTTGTTTTGAGCAAAATCGGGTTTCGGAGGCAAAAGGGCAAAATTGGAAAATATGAGAAAATAGCAAATGAACTCCAAAAATTCTAAAAATTTGCAAATCTCATTATTAAATCATTTCGAAGAGATTGTCGAAAGAAAATCTTGATTCGAAGTTCGTTTGCAAAATGGCCAAATATCGGGCCCACTATGTAGAAATTCAACAGGATAAATCCTGAAAAAATAGCAAACAAGTTCCAAAAATTATGAAAATTTGTAAATATCATTTTTAAATTATTTGGAAGAGATTGGAGAAAGAAAATCTTGATTCGGAGTTCGTTTGCAAAATGGCCAAATCCCGGGTCCCTTATGTAGTAATTCAAGCAGATAAATCCCGAAAAAATAGAAAATGAGCTGAAAAAATTATGAAAACTTGCAGATCACATTTTTAAATTATTTGGAAGAGATTGGTGAAGAAAAATATGGATTCGGAGCTCGTTTAAAAAAATGGTAAAGTTCGGGTACATAAAAGGGGTAATTTAGGAAATAATCCGAAATAAATAGCAAATGGACTTGGAAAATTTTGAAAACTTCCATAATTCAATTTTTATTTATTTCAGAAGTCTTGAAAAAAGAAAATTCAAATTTGGAGTCCGTTTTCTATTTATTTAGGTTCGGGGGGCAAAAAGGTCATTTCATCAAAGAAATCAAAAAGGCAATTTTGTAATTAAGGAAAATATGAAAGAAGAAGGAATTGCTGGGATTTTTCTTCCCTTGGTCAGCCAGCATAGAGGAGAAGAAGGAAGCTTGAACAATTTAATTCCCTAGTCACTATCAAGCCACATGCTACCACTAACACCTTGCAATGGGTTAGGTGCCTTGTAGGAAAGTTGAATGCACCATCCAATAGCCATATTTAAATGCCAAGTTTACATTTTTATTTTTCATAAAAGAACCCTCATCTAATGTCAAAGAATGGAAGAAAAAAGATGAGCACAATTCATCCAAGGGTAAGCATCCATTCAGTTAAGCAAGAGAGTGCATGGGTTGTCTCTTTTCATCCAATGGATTAGGCCATCTACAAGGGTTGAGTACACATGTTGAGGGCTGGATTTAATCTACAAGATGTCATTTTTATGTTGTCCTCATCCAATGACCAAGAATGGAAGAGCACAACTCATCCAAGGGTAGGCACTCAAGGGGGCAAGCAAGGGAGTGCATGGGATTGGTCCTCTTTTGCATCTAAGGGCTAAGGTTACTACAAGGGCTGAGTACACATCTTAAAGGCTGCTATCAGTTTTCAAGATGACATTTTTATGTTGTCATCAAAATATCTTAATCTAAAGGCCAAGATTGGAGGAGAAAAAAATGTAATTCCCATCCAAGGGTGACAGGCCATTCGGCCAAGGCTAAAGGGAGGGGGTGATTTCTTTTTTTCATATGTTTTTTGGCTGGAAACAGTAGCTATTTTGGCAAAGAAAAAATTTTGAAAGAAAGAAAAAAAAAAGGTTTTCAATAGAGAGCTTGAAGGTAGTCATCCCTACCAAGTTCTAAGCATAGCTATCTTCTTGTTTTCTATGGTGTTTTCTTGATTTTCTATCTTGTTTTCCTACTAAATTTTTCATAGAAATAAAGTTTTTAATGTTTACTTATGTTTTCATCTCTTCTTCTTCATTAAAATGGTGGAAAACAATATTTTTACATGGTTTCATGCTATGGCCGAATATGGCTTATTTACTTGCCTTGGTTTTCCTTTTTTTCTTCCTTGCATGTTGTTGTGAAAAATGATTTTGAGAAGGTTTTTTAGAGTATTCTAAGGTTCTGATTTCTTACAAAAGATGAAGCAAAAAGGTTGAAATGGCTACATGATCTTGGCTAGACCAAGTGACCATGGTTAGGAGAGAGGCTATGCCCATTTTTACCTACTATGAAGCTCACCTTAATTTTCTTGTTTAACATGGTTAATTTCTGTTTTATAGAGATGGAAAGGCTTCATGATCTTGGCAAGACCAAATGATTATGGTTAGGTGAGAGGCTATGCCCATTTGATACCAACCATGGAACTTAACTTTCCTTGTTTTATTTACTAGTTTTGCTTGTTATTTGTTTTGCATGTCTATGTTAAAAAAAATTTATGTGTTCTTTACATTATTTTCTATGCTATATTTGTTTCTATATGTCATTTCCATGCTTGATATTGTATCCTTGCATATTCGGCCATTGTTGTTCATATGCTCATGTTGTGCATTTTTTTATGTATCATGTCTTATATTGTAAACATGTTTGCATTTTCTTTATTTTGTTCCATGACCATTCGACAACTTTATTTTTGTATGCCTTGCATGTGCATGTGCATTTTCCTTTTGCTTCTTAACTTGTTTGCATCCCCATGCCATGAATTTGTACATTTTGATTTTAGTACGCCATGTGCTTACGAAAATGCTATGATAAAATGCAATTATTTTGTTCCATGACCATTCGGCAACTCCATTATTTATATGCCTTGTATGTGCATTTTCACTTTGCTTCTTGACTTCTTTGCATCTCCATGCCATGAGCTTGTGCCTTTTGATTTTAGTATGTCATATGCTTATGAAAATGTCATGACATTATGCATCTTAACATGATTTGTCATGTACTTGTGTCATTTACTAGATAGGATTGCATTATAGCATCATGTAGCTACATTTGGCCTCTTCATGCATCCCTTGCCTTGTCATTTAGTTTCATACCTCATGATGAAAACACTTGTCTTATGTTAACATCCCTATGAAATAAATGAATTTTGAATGTTTTTATGTTTGTTGTGTCAATAATTTGAATGTGTAAAAACAAGCATTAAGGAGGTTCTAATATTAGATAGTCTCGAGAATATTGATGATCATTGTTAGAAATGACCCAATATCTTCCCTCTTTTGGGGATTCCATATGTCTAAATCCTTGAAACTAAGATCACTTGAAAAACCTCATGCTTCAAGGAATATGATTGATTAAACTTCATAAACCATTGTCATTGCAGAATAAGCAAAGATGTAAATCCTAGTCTAGGCCATGAACAAAGGAACGAACTTTTTGATTTTTTTTTTCGAATTCCTTGAAATTCAAACAAATGAGACATTCTTTCAAGAATCTAGATTTTGGTAAATTGATGTATGTCAAGATTGTGCTAAAACCATTCATGACCTTTACCAATAACCACAAAACACTAATTACCCAAACATCACTTCATGATTGACACCCTGGGGCACAATGGTTAAACTAGATTATCCCATGTCCAAGATAAAACCTATTTTTGGGTTGTATTTTCCTTGTCCTTTCAAAGAACTCATATTTGAAACTCAGCCTTTTTAAAATAGACCTAGACTTGCTATGTTCCTCGTTGATACGAATTCTCATGGTTAATCAAACTGGGGCATCATATGTGGAAATGATGGTTATATGGTGAAAAAAGATGGACTAACGCATGAATCATTAGGGCATGTGACAAAAAAAATTTGTGATATCATGCATATGAGAATTCGAATGATTCCAAAGTGCAAAATAAAATTCTGAATATCTATTTCCCCTGGGGATTGCTTTTCAATGTGAATATTCGTGCTTGACATGAGAAATGGCCATCTTTCATGTCCCTGTCACAAAAAGAAATTATCCATAGTCACCCTTTTGAGCCAAAAGAATTCTTTCTTCTTTGAACCCTGATTAAGGATCACCCTCTACACTGGGGGGCAAATAAGAGGATGGATCACTGAGAAATGAGTCCTAGCTCAAAGACAGATGCAAAGCAAATGGAGCCCCGAATATATACGGGCTCACTCTGTCAAAGAAAAAGAAAAAGAAAAAGATGGCGAAATGAAAGCCCAGAAAAACAAAAATAAAAAATGTGAAGAAGTATGGCAAATGAAAGCCAAAAGCAAAAAAGAAAAAGAGCAAAGTCAAAAGGAATAAAAAGTCCAAAAGGGATAAATGTTTCAAAGAGAATCCTCTTCAAGAAATGATCCTTGATCTGATTACCCTCAAACACATATTTTAGGCCTGTTTATCCTTTCTTTCTGAACCCTGAGCCATGGCCTACATTACGTGCTTTAAAAATCCATTTTGATCAAGTATGAATATTTAACTTGAAGGGTTTTTTTCCTCAGATTTTATCCTATCTCATCGAATTATCATTTCACTAAGGAAGAATTAGAATTCTCAAATGCATGGTAAAACAATGAAAAAAGAAAAAAAAAACATTTGGAGAGAATGGAACTCTAGGGCGAAAACCCGAAAACGGGCGGTCTAGAGTAAAACAGGAATTTATGATGCCATCTTTGATAGTGCCGATACCACAAAAGAGAAGATCATCTTAAAGAAGTGGTCATCGAGGAACATTTAGGAATTCTTTAACCTCCTAAATTGTCAACTCTCATTTGGATAATTGATTTCAAAAACTGAAACTTTTTCTCCAAAATCAACTTTCCAGTTTAAACATCCCAGCCAATCTTGACGCTTGTCAAAATACCTTGATATGGAAACTAAAAGAAAGTTGAATTTGTTTGGTTCTCAATGAATTCATGATTTATAAAATCTGTTCCATTTGTGAGCCTAGAAGGGACATACATTTTTGTTGTGAAGTTTTCCTGGAAAAACCAAAATCATGTTGTACCAAGCCTTGTCAATTCAAGTTGAAAAACCCAAAATTGACACTTAGGAAAATTTCTAATAGTGATCATCAGTCTTCAAAAGATTTGTACATTACACACTGTAGGGTTAAAATTTTTGACTCAGAAGTTTTCATTAAATAAGCAAAATTGTTTTTCAGAAAGGAAAATAAAAATATTTTTGAAATACCCATTTTTGATGTTAACATGAGATAAGGGTTTTTCTAACTCAAAAGTGTAGAACTATTAGGGTTAACCTTGACTTCTAAATATGAGAAGAAGAAATAGAACTCGACAAGTAGACTTCTGTCAATAAGAGTTTGAAAACTATGCAAAGAGAATAGCCAAAGATTGAAAAATAAATTGAAGATATACTCTGATTTGAAGAGGAAAAATGAATTGGAAAGGCTAAGCCAAAATCTAGAAAAATGGTCAGGGGTATTTGCATTACTCATGAGCATTCATCTATTTATTAAGCTTTGCATCTGCACCGTGTCAGCAAGCATTTTCATAATTCATGCGTATTTGTATTTGCACTATTCCATGAGCATCTGCATTCTATCTTTACAAGTACATCCTTCATAGATATTTGCATTCGCATCATCTCAAGCAAGTGCATCATTTCTAGGATCATTGCATCTTCATTATAGCTGCAATTACACCATTCATGAACCACTTACATGAACATGACTCGTAGGGACATCTGCATCTGCGTTTAGAAGCATTTGCATCGATCCAAGACATCCGTATCATTTCAAGAAGCATTTGCATCAATCCAAGATATTTGCATTTACACCATGAAGCATTTGCATCCTCTCTCAAATCCTTCAAGTTAATTTCTAGGTTATTTCAAATTCTAGTTTCATCCAGATCTTTTAAATTTTCTGGTTTCACCCATGCCTTTTTATTCTCTGGTTTCATACAAATCTTTTTCAAATTTCTGGTTTCACCCATGTTTTTCATATTTTTGGTTCCATCCAGATCATTTTCAAATTTATAGTTTCACCCATGCCTTTAATATCTGGTTTCATCCAAATCTTTTTCAAATTTCTAGTTTCACCCATGCTTTTCAATTTCTGGTTCCATCCAGATCATTTTCAAATTTCTGGTTTCACCCATGCCTTTAATCTTTGGTTTTATCCATATTTTTTTTCAAATTTATGGTTTCACCCATGCTTTTCAAATTTCTAGTTTTACCTATGCTTTTCAATTTCTGGTTCCATCCTGATCATTTTCAAATTTCTGGTTTCACCCATGCCTTTAATCTCTAGTTTCATCCAGATCTTTTTCAAATTTCTGGTTTTACCTATGCTTTTCAAATTTTTAGTTCCAACCAGATCACTTTCAAATTTTTGGTTTCACCCATGCCTTTAATCTCTGGTTTCATCCAGATCTTTTTCAAATTTTTGGTTTCACCTATGCTTTTAATCTCTGGTTTCATCTAGATCTTTTTCAATTTTCGGTTTCATCCATGTGGGTAAGGCCTTCGGGCACCATTTTAAAGACAGACCTTCGGGCATAATTTTTCATCACGGGTAAGACCTCCGGGCACCATTTTTAAAGACCTTCGGGCATAATTTTTCAAATCACGGGTAAGGCCTCCGGGCACCATATTAAGACCTTCGGACACCATTCTTAAGACCTTCGAGCATAATTTTTTCTTTTGAAATCGAACCCATTTCCTTAAGACGGGTCGAGCCTTGATTAGTCAGGGAATTCAATTTAAGGACAAAATCTTCAATTTATAGCTTTTTTCAACAAAAAAAATAAAAAAAATTGAATGAAATGGAAAAATGAAGAAAAAGAAGAAATGAAAAAAAAAACCGCTTTCCCTTTCCTTCACATGTGATTTCACTGATCGTACAAAATTAGTGTTTGTTTATCTTTAACTGATTCCTGATTCTCAGCAATAGCCAAAGAGGGGCAGCTGTAGACACCTAATTTTGTCCGGACCCCTAAATCAGGTACATTTTCTTCCTAAATTGATGTTTCAGAATGCTAAAAGGCTTTTCTCATCCTGCAGGTGGTACTCCGAGGCTTAGTCTAAGAAAGCAGACAGAAAAAGTCAAACCCAAAAAAAGTCAACCTCAAAAAAGTCAACCCCAAAAAAGTCAACAACTAAAAAAGTCAACACACTTTCAAAATCAAGATTTGAGGTTCAATTGAAAAACGGTGAAAGAATTTTGATAATCGAGGTTACATTGAAAGTTATGGAGTTCAGAAGTTGCGTTACGAGATTTAGTAGAAAAGAAACCCTAATTCGGGAAATTTGGGAAAAAGTGCTTAAACGATCAAATTGGTCAGAATTGAAGGTCTCAAATGAAAGATAAGCACTGACTACGGGTAATGGATAAGCTACTTGGAAGAAAAACTGATAGAAAAGTCAATTCGGAAGAAAACCGAGAATAAGGGTTTTTTGGTAATTTCGGTAAAATTTGGAAGAATTACAAAAATGGCCCGATTCGAAAGAACTAAAGCCCTTAATTGATGATAAATGATTAAACAAGGATATCCAAGGCTTAGTTTGAAGAAAAATTAAAAATCGGACTTGTTTTGAGCAAAACCGGGTTTCAAAGGCAAAAGGGCAAAATTGGAAAATATGGGAAAAATAGCAAATGAACTCCAAAAATTCTGAAAACTTGCAAATATCATTCTTAAATCATTTCGAACAGATCGGTGAAAGAAAATCTTGATTCGGAGTTCGTTTGCAAAATGGCCAAATACCGGGCCCACTATGTAGAAATTGAACGGGATAAATCTCGGATTAATAGCAAACGAGTTCCAAAAATTTTGAAAAGTTGAAAATCTCAATTTTAAATTATTTGGAAGAGATTGGCGAAAGAAAATCTTGATTCAGAGTTCGTTTGCAAAATGGCCAAATCCCGGGTCCCCTATGTAGTAATTCAAGCATATAAATCCCAAAAAAATAGAAAATGAGCTCCAAAAATTATGAAAACTTCCAAATCATATTTGTAAATTATTTGGAAGAGATTTGTGAAGAAAAATCTGGATTCGGAGCTCGTTTAAAAAAATTGTAAAGTTCGGGTACATAAAAGGGGGGTAGTTTCAGAAATAAATTCGAAATAAATAGCAAATGGACTCGAAAATTTTTGAAAACTTCCAAAATTCAATTTTTTATTATTTCAGAAGTAATGAAAAAAGAAAATTCAAATTTGGAGTCCGTTTGCTATTTATTTAGGTTCGGGGGGCAAAAAGGTTATTTCACTAAAGAAACCCAAAAGGGCAAATTTGTAATTAAAGAAAATATGAAAGAAGAAGGAATTGCTGGGATTTTTCTTCCCTTGGTCAGCCAACATAGAGGAGAAGAAGGAAGCTTGAACAATTTAATTCCCTAGTCACTATCAAGCCACATGCTACCACTAACACCTTGCAAATGGTCTCCCCTTCATCCAATGGCTTAGGTGCCTTGTAGGAAAGTTGAATGCACCATCCAATAGAAAACTTTAAATGCCAAGATGAAATTTTTATTTGTCATAAAAGATTCCTCATCTAATGGCCAAGAATGGAAGAAAAAAGATGAGCATAATTCATCCAAGCGTGAGCATCCATTCGGTTAAGCAATGGAGTGCATGGGAATGTCTCTTTTCATCCAATGGCTTAGGCCATCTACAAGGGTTGAGTAAACATGTTGAGGGCTGGATTTAATCTACAAGATGTCATTTTTATGTTGTCCTCATCCAATGACCAAGAATGGAAGAGCACAACTCATCCAAGGGTAGACATTCAAGGGGGCAAGCAAATGAGTGCATGGGTTGGTCCTCTTTTGCATCTAAGGGCTAAGGTTACTACAAGGGCTGAGTACACATCTTAAGGGCTGATATCAATTGGCAAGATGACATTTTTATGTTGTCATCAAAATATCTTAATCTAAAGGCCAAGATTGGAGGAGAAAAAAGTGCAATTCCCATCCAAGGATAAGAGGCCATTCGGCCAAGTCTAAAGGAAGGGGGTGATTTCATTTTTTTCATATTTTTTTTGGTTGGAAATAGTAGCTAATTTGGCAAAGAAAAAGGTTCTAAAAGAAAGAAAAAAAATACGTTTTCAATAGAGAGCTTGAAGGTAGTCATCTAAGAAAAAAAGGTTTTCAATAGAGAGCTTGAAGGTAGTCATCTCCACCAAGTTCTAAACATAGCTTTCTTCTTGTTTTCTATGTTGTTTTCTTGATTTTCTATCTTGTTTTCCTACTAAATGTTTCATAGAAATAAAGTTTTTAATGTTTACTTATGTTTTCATCTCTTCTTCTTCATTAAAATGGTGGAAAACAATTTTTTTTTTACATGGTTTCATGCTATGGCCGAATATGGCTTATTTACTTGCCTTGGTTTTATTTTTTTTCTTCCTTGCGTGGTGTTGTGAAAAATGATTTTTAGAAGGTTTTTTAGAGTATTCGATGGTTCTGATTTTTTACAAAAGATGAAGCAAAAATATTGAAATAGCTACATGATCTTGGCTAGACCAAGTGATCATGGTTAGGAGAGAGGCTATGCCCATTTTTACCTACCATGAAACTCACCTTAATTTTTTTGTTTAACATGGTTTATTTTCTGTTTTATTGAGATGGAAAGGCTTCATGATCTTGACAAGACCAAGTGATTATGGTTAGGAGAGAGGCTATGCCCATTTGATACCAACCATAGAGCTTAACTTTCCTTGTTTTATTTACTAGTTTTGCTTGTTATTTGTTTTGCATGTCTATGTTAAAAAAAATTTATATGCTCTTTACATTATTTTCTATGCTATATTTGTTTCTATATGTCATTTCCATGCTTGATATTGTATTCTTGCATATTCGGCCATTGTTGTTCATATGCTCATGTTGTGCATTTTTTTTCATGTATCATGTCTTATATTGTAAACATGTTTGCATTTTTTTTTTCCATGACCATTCGTCAACTCCGTTTTTGTATGCCTTGCATGTGCATTTTCCTTTTGCTTCTTAACTTGTTTGCATCTCCATGCCATGAATTTGTACATTTTGATTTTAGTATGCCATGTGCTTATGAAAATGCTATGATAAAATGCCATTATTTTGTTCCATGACCATTCGGCAATTCCATTATTGATATGCCTTGTATGTGCATTTTCACTTTGCTTCTTGACTTGTTTGCATCTCCATGCCATGAGCTTCTGCCTTTTGATTTTAGTATGTCATATGCTTATGAAAATGTCATGACATTATGCATCTTAACATGATTTGTCATGTACTTGTGTCATTTACTAGATAGGATTGCATTATAGCATCATGTAGCTACATTTGGCCTCTTCATGCATCCCTTGCCTTGTCATGCATTTGCATTTTGTTTAGGTAATATGCTTTGCATTATCATATCTTGAAATTGTGTATTAGTTGCTGTTTGTTCCAGCATTGGCATTAGTTTATTGGTCATTGTATGTTCATAGTATTGCTATACATGTTCATTATAGGTCTAGGCCATATTGGTGTTGCCATGCATATTGGGTCTTAAATCACATTGGTATTATCTTGCATTACTATGCTATTTAGGTCTTAAGTTACATTAGCATTTTCATTCATATTCATAACATATTAGGTCCAAGTCATATTTGCATTATCAAGCATTGCATGCATATTGAGTTAGGATAGCATTTATTGCCATGCAAACTCATGCTAGGCATTTAGCTTGTCTTGAATTGTCATGCATTTCCTTTACCATTTAGACCTTTAGACCATGCATTTCATACATTTCATCTGCTGTATGTTCATGCATTCCATGTCATTGCCACATGATTTATGACTTTGGCCAATCAATAGCTCAAAGTCATGCTCTCTTGAGCATACTTGTGGAAAATTAAAGAGTTTTCAAATAGATTTTTGTGATTTTTTTTTTTACTTAGCCAATTTTTATTCAAGGTTTTTAAATGTTTTAGCTACTGTCCTTAGGTTTTTAGGATGATCTCCAACAATTTCTACTTTAATTTTTGAATGAATTTTCAAAGGCAAAAAATGTGTTTTGACAAAATAGTTTTTTTTTTTACCAGTACTCGAACTTCTCTAATTTTTCTGGGCAGTCATCTTTAATCAAAAAATTAAGCCAATTTTTTCTCGTATAGTTTTACATGTTCTAACTCTCCATTGTTTTTTTAGATTTTTTTGAAATTTTAAAAATAGGCAAAAAAATCATGTGACAAAACCGGACAGTAAAGACAGATTTCAAATCAAAAGAGGAATAATGGTTGAATTTGGCTAAGGCATTTAGAGAGGATTGGTTAAAAGATTTAGCTACTGTCTTAGGGTAGTTTCTAAGCCTTTTTAAACTTTAAAAATGATATTATAAATCTCGGGTTAAGGGTGGTTAAGTCCGAGATTTTAAACTTAGGAAATTAGAGCCATTTTAAAAGGGTTTGGTAAGGGTTTTAATTTTTTTTCAAGTTTTCCTCAAAATTTTTTTCAAACAATCACAAAGTTTTGTTTTTTAGAAAATCTAATTTGACATATTTTCCTAAGGTAGCCGGATATCTTTTTTGATATACGGATTTCTTTATTTAGAGGAAAAAAATACATTTTTATGTATTGCATTTTCCATGTTCATGCATTTTATTTAAATGTGTGATTTTTGCTATGATATTTTCCATGGTATTATTATTATTATTTTAATTCACATTTTATGATTTTATATTTGTTTTCCATATGATTTTGAATGTTTCATGATATCCTATGTTTTTTATTTAGTTATTTTTGTCATATTGTTTAGCATATACTATGTTCATACATTATTATTTTTATTTTTATTTTCATTTTCATGCATATTATATGTTAGCATTATTTTTATTTCATGTCATTTCTTGTCATTTAGATCATATTACATGTCATTTCAGTTATTTTATTTATAACATGCCATGTCATTTAAAATATGCCATATCATTTAAAATTGTCATGTCATTTAAATCATTTTATCTCATTTAGAATATACCATGATACGTAGGATTTTTTATTTTACCTAGAATATACGATGTCATTTAAATTATGTCATATCATTTAGGTTGCATTATATTATCTAGACTTTGCCATGTCATTTTATTTATGTCATACATGTTCATGTTCATATTTTTAAATGTTTTGAAAAAGATAATGATTTTCAATAAAAATAAAGATATTCCCGAGTTAAAATAATTCATGAGTTCTCTACCGGGTTTGCTGGAAGGAATATCATCAATTATCATTAATAAAAGAATATCTTTGTTTTAAAAAACGAGAATGATTCGAAAAGTTTTCCAAATGAATAAAAATTTCTATATTTTGCCGATTTTGTCGGGGAATGTAGGAAAATTTTGAATTAATAAGTTCCAGATCATTTTCAATTAAAAATGGAATTATTTTTCTTGAAATTGGGAATTAACTTGAAATACTAAATTAAAACCGACTTTTTTACCAAGACTTGAAATAACACACGATTAATAAGGTATCGTTTCATACGGGCTTTGTAGGGGTGCTAACCTCCTCGCACGTGACCGACTCCCGAACCCGCTTCTTTGATTTCTCTGGTTTATAACGCATACTTGAAATTGGTTTTAAAAATGTTTTAATTAATTTTAAAATGTTTTATAAAACCGGTTCTAATAAGTGGCCAATCACACCTAGCTAAAAAAGATTGATGGCGACTCCATGTCTTTTTACGAGGCCGTTTTCATACCCTCGACCTTTTATTTTATCTCTAGAGGAATTAAGTCGTCGTTTCCTCTTCTTCTGTTTCCCCCCTCACTCGAACGGGTTCCCTGCGATCCGGGATCACGTATCAACAGGTAATATATAGCAAATAAAGGCTTGTGGCATATGTTCAAACATAGGGCACCAAACTGATATGTGTCCAACACTTCAAGAAGAGACCAATGAACATGTGAATGCCATGGGTGGATTTCAGAATCAACCAAGGAAGTATGATCCCTATTCAATCACTTACAATCCAGGATGGAGGGATCATCCAAACTTCAATTATGAAGGGAACCAATCACAAACTGCTCCTCCACCATTTGACAATAGGCCACCGGGTTTTCAGCAAAAAATGCAACAACCATACCAAACCCGACAACAAGTGCTACCTACCCAAAATTCAGGTACTTCTCTTGAAGATCTTGTTAAAGCTCCTTCTACTAATACAATTCAATTTCAACAGGAAACAAAGACAAGTATCCAAAATTTGGAGACTCAAATTGGGAAATTGGCAACAACCATGAGTCAAATGCAAGCAAGGGATTCCGGGAAATTACCTTCCCAAACCATAGTGAATTCAAGGAGAATGCCAATGCTATAACTTTAAGAAGTGGGAAACAGCTAGAGACACCACAAAAGGATAATGCTCAAGGGGATGACAACACCATGGCATCATCTTCATATCCCAATGAGCCACTAAAAAAGGTAACTCCTAAACTATCTTTTCCTTCTTATATAACTCCTCCACCTTTTCCTAGCAGGTTAGCAAAATCCAAGAAGGAGGAGCAAGAGAAGGAAATTTTGGAAACCTTCCGGAAAGTAGAGGTGAACATTCCTTTACTAGATGCTATCAAGCAAGTTCCAAGATATGCCAAGTTCCTAAAAGAGTTGTGCACATCTAAACGAAAGTTGAAAGTGAATGAAAAGGTAAGTGTGGAGGAGAATGTGTCAGCTGTTCTTCAAAAGAAACTCCCACCTAAATGCAAGGATCCAGGTATGTTTACCATTCCTTGTAAGATAGAGATTTTTTTTTTTTTTTTTTTTTACAAATTAGCAAAATATGTCCCTTACCCCCTACTAAAATATGACATTGTCCCCAATGTCAAATTTTAAAGGTAGAATTTAGGAGATATTACCTGCAGAGGTCACCCCCACACTTAGATTGTTGCTAGTCCCTAGCAACGACTCAATCCTAGAAAAAAATAAAAATAAACAGGAAAACAAGTTATAGGGATCTCAAACAAACAAGCAAGATCAAGCGTAAGAATTGGCAAGGCATCTAATTAAGTATCATTGGCATATTAAGTTCGAGTAAAGGGTCAATGAGATTAAATTTGAAGGTATTACCGTACGATTGAGGAACTTCCTTCTTGGCGAGACTTTAGCTAGCCATGGAGGACTAGGCAAACTATAGCTTCATAAGTACACATGCTAAGATCCTTGTCACCGCAGTTCACAAGTGAACTCGACAAATCTGATCGGCACAGAGATGAATCTGAGGCTTATGGACAAGTGAGGGGTGGAATGTTCAAACATAATCTGAGGTTTATCACAAGTTAGGCTCAAGAAATATAATAATAATGTGATCAATCCTCTCAAAATATTTCCATTCTCACTCATCCTTAGTCCTATGTTCAACATTAATATTTTGAAAAGAAAACAAAAAGCAAGAAAAGACTCGATCCAAAGAAAATAGAAAAGTAAAAACCTTTCTATAATGAAGAACCTCGAATCTTGAATTCAAATTTTTTTTTTTTTTTTTTTAGAAATCACATTGGATTCCATACTTTCTTTTTCTTTCTTTTCATTCAATTGATCAAACAAGACAGATTTTCATCAGTTTTTTTTTTTTTTTTTTTTTTTTTTCAGCATCTTTTTCTCAACTCATCACAACATTGTTTTGGCATCAATAAGTTCGAAGTTCACGACTCTAACAACAGTCACTCATTCTAACTACCCTCTTTTGCATTATTCCCTTTTTTTTTTTTTAGATTTCAAAAGATAACAAAATAAACAAGAAGGTAACACACAATCCCAAACCCAATGATCACAAATATTATCATAAAAGTATAAAGAGGGAATGGGGGTCGGAATCGTATCCGTTCACTTTGGCATAATTTCTGGAGTTCATATCTAGGGATCCAACCCGAAGGTTTACAACCTATGGGCTCCTAATGTAAGGGGGGCAAAGATAAAGGGCTTTCTGGATAGTGACTTTGTTCTAAGATCAGATCATGTATAAATGCAAGCATCTATGTGATGACCTAAATCTGCATGTGGAATGAAGAGAAAAAGTAAACTTACTATGTCTTCCCAGTTTTCCGTGGCTTTCCAAAGGCTCACCATGAATTCACATTCCAACAAAAATCGAACCGATCTGCCAAAAACAATCTCAAAGACATTTGATCATCAAAAATATTCAATTTTCAGAAAACCAAATTGAAAATGACCTAGATAACTTAATCAAAGCCTTTGTAACTCTATTGCTTTATCCACATGCTTGCCAAGATTATACTAATACTCAAAAAAGAAAAATACATACATAAAAGTAGTAAAACACATGCAGATAATAAACGGACCATATAGTGTTTTTTTTTTTTTTTTTTAGAAGATTAAATCAAACTGACAAGGTATGTCTCAAGTCTCCCTTACTCAGACCTTGTTCAGAATGAATACTTCTAAATGGCTTAAAACACAACAATTTTTTTTTTTTTTTTTAGAAGATTAAATCAAACTGACAAGGTATGTCTCAAGTCTCCCTTACTCAGACCTTGTTCAGAATGAATACTTCTAAATGGCTTAAAACACAACAATTTTTTTTTTTTTTTTTTTTTTTTTTTACAAATTAGCAAAATATGTCCCTTACCCCCTACTAAAATATGACATTGTCCCCAATGTCAAATTTTAAAGGTAGAATTTAGGAGATATTACCTGCAGAGGTTGCTAACCACTTATTATAACTGAGACACAACAAACAAAATATTAGATAATGTCACAAAGACAAAGTGCAATCCACTCCTTGCTTGTCTACATCTCTTTTTCTTTTTCCGAGCGTTTGCAAAACAACCATAGCAGGTAAATACTCATAAGCTTGGAGCTTTTTGAGTAAATCTTCAATGGTTGTAGCAGAAATTATGGTTCTCCTTGCCTCTGAAAACATGAATCCATTTTCCACAGCATTATCTAAATATGAAAGCAAATTACGAAAATAACCATTAATATTAAGCAAACCAATGGGTTTCTTTTTTGTGACCAAAGATGACCAAGAAGCCACGCAAGCTATTTCTTTCAATGTACCCAGACCTCCTGGTAAAGCAATGAATGCATCGGCACAATGGTACATGATTGTCATCCGTTCAGGGATACTCCAGACTTGTATTTCCTTACCCACGGTAGGTCCACAAAAACCTGTGAATAGTTTTGGCACGATTCCTAGAACTGGACTTCCTCCAGCGTGTGCTGCTGTAGCGACTGCTCCCATTAAACCCGTACTACCGCCTCCATAAATCAACTGGATCTTTTGTTGGGCAAGTATTACTCCAACTCTTATGGCTTAATCAGCTAATATTTTATTTTTCCCTGGATAAGCACCTCCAAAGACACAAATTTTTTCAATGCGCTGGGACGAAGTACTTTCCATATTTTTTTTTTCGAGTGCCTGAAAGAGAATGAGTACATGGTGTAATATATATAGGACTGAGTAGTGAATCAGACAAGAGTAATACTGTCGCCGAAAGTGTATTTGACCTGTCAGAAGAAAATGTTAACCTAACAAAAGATTTTTGCGTGATTTCAGGAAGAAAATCAAAAAGAGAAGAAAAATCAACCGTAAAAGACCAATGCAAAAAAAAAAAATGAGAATAATTACACAAATCGAACAACACGTAAATTAAACCGAAATGAAGTTATTACAAATCAAACCAAAAGCTGAGAAGTCATTTATTGTAGTTGTGATTGTGGCTCACATCTTCCTCTGGTTTTACATCCAGAAACGGCTTAAACGCCTTCTATGAGTCGAGGATATGCTTCCCATCCAGTTTTCTTACAAGCTGGCAAATAGGGTCTTTTAACATCAGATTCCCAAGATGTTGCCATTCCCTTTGGAATTGCGGCCATAAATCAAGAATTTCTCTTTGTACGTCTCCACTAGGATGCGTCTCAAGAGAAAGTTGGATATTACCCAAATTCTCCTTACTCAGTCCATCCTTAATGAATTCAATTTTATCATCTCGATTAGAGGACGGAATCCCAATAGAACGACATTTACCGTTACACGTCCATCGTGCACATTTGTGGCAATTTGAACTCATGCGCTTTGCTCGTCGCTTCTTTGCAAAAGTGCTTCTACCTGTACCTGGTAAATGCAAAACAGGAAGATATTCATCTTCTCGTACCTTGGCTTCAATTATCCAACGTATGTCTTCAGGAATCCCTTTGTGCATAAGCATTCTTAATCTTTCAAATCGAACTTGGTAAAGCTTCAGTAAAATATTTCGAGGAAAAGGAGGAAATCGTTTCTGCAATCTTGTGAAAATATCATCCATCCTGAAAAAAAATGAAAGAGAAATTGAAAGAGAAATTTATATACAATATCAGTTTTGTGGGTAGCTGATGGAACCGAATTAAATAATCACGGAGTACCGTTATCCGCCATTTAACCGGGGTTAAAAAAAATAAAAAAAATAAAAATTATATTTACATCTAGTCCTCGAGCAAAATTAAATAGCGACAAAATAATAAAACCTAATCTAATCCTCTTTCAATACAAATTAGAGACAATCATTGAACAAGTCTTATAAACTAATCAATAGCTTGAAGAGTTTCACAAAAAATCATGCTTGATAGTAAATGGTTTGAGTTAAGCTACAATTAACATAACATATCTCAATCAAAATAGTGCATGTTCAAATTTAATCTCAACTTCTCACATGGGATACCCTCATGATTTTCACTCTTTAAAGTAGTGGTGAAGTGTTTACACTCAATCAATCTCATGAAAACAGTTCTACCATATTCTTGCTTGTCCACCTATTCTCCACTATTTAGATCATACAACTTCATGAATCAAGAGGTCTTTAATCAAGGTTGTAATGGGGCCAAGGGGTTTGTAATGTGGTTGAAGAACAAAAGGATAGGGATATCACAAAGGTTCCAAAGAGTTCATAAAGTTTAGAGACATAATAAGATCATACAAAGAAACTTCTCAAAACACTTTACAAGTACATAGTCACCTAGGCCGAATATTCATGTTGGGTCTTTTCTTCATTTTAAACAACTTTGTAACATCTTTTTATTTTTCCACAAATTCAAGAGATGATTCATATTTTTTTTTTCATAGGAATGTATTTGCCAGTATTCCATTTCTTTTTCTCTTGACTTTTCTTTTCTTCCCCCCCCCCACACTTATTTCTTGTTTCTAACCCAAATTTTCAATAGATCTTCCTTGTCTTTGCAACTTGTCTCAAAACATGCTAATTCATCTTTGGAACAAAGGTAAAGATATAAGTATATTTAGGTTAGGGACAAGTTATGGTTACCAAAGAGATAGCATATTCAATGTAGGCTCAAATTGGTTCACTAAGGGTGTGTTCTCTCGGAACATCAATAAGGGATAGCTGTTTGGCCCTGGCTAAAAATCCTAATGCCTCTATCATATTCATGTTGTCACATGCATCGATATAGTCTCAACAAGGTCTAAAGCAAGTTCTAGAGAATCATGTAATCATAAGAGCACTCAAGAAAGAAATTAGATTGATTTGTATAATGCATCAATCATTATAGGCTCAAAAACTCACAAGGATGATTATACAAGTCAGATTAAGTCTAAACATGCTTCTTTCTCAATCAACATATCATATTAACATTGGCTCATAAAAAGGTTGATATCAAGTTCAATTCTCATGAAAATCTTCTCACTAATAAATCTAGTTTTAGACCTATGCAATTCATATCTCATCATAGTATTGAAAGTAACTAAAACACACTAAAAACAACATAAAAAAAAACTCAAAAACAAAACACTCTAAATAAAATCCTAAATTCTTCCCCCCCACACATAATTTTTACATTGTCCTCAATGTAATGCTATTATCCCCCAATGCAAGAATTATATGTAAGAGAAAAGAACTATTAAACAAAAGAAAAGAAAAACAATAAAAGATAGAATGATGGAGAGTAAGGAATATGCAAATCTGATATAATAGATGCTCTCCATCCTTTTGGGTTGCCTCCCAAGAAGCGCTTGGTTTATTGTCCTCAGCCTGACTTAGACCCATGCCATTATTATTCAACATAATTTGGCTCAAAAAGTGGAAACTCCTCCACATCTTGTATTGGAAAGTTCTCATAGTAAGGCTTCAATCTATGACCATTCACTTTGAATGTCTTATCTGTTTTTGGGCTTTGGATTTCAACTGCACCATGAGTAAATACATCAGTAATAACAAATGGTCCAACCCAACGAGAACGTAACTTACCTGGAAATAACTTAAGGCGTGAATGGAAGAGAAGAACTTTTTGTCCAACAACAAATTGCTTTCTTGATATCATCTTGTCATGGAATGCCTTAGTCTTTTCCTTGTAAATCCTAGAATTCTGATAGGCATCATTCCTTATCTCCTCTAATTCTTTTAGGTCAAGTTTTCTTTTCTTTCCTGTCTCATCCATCTCCATGTTGCATTGTTTGATAGCCCAATATGATTTATGTTCCAATTCAACCGGAAGATGACAAGGCTTACCATAAACAAGTCGATAAGGAGACATACCAGTGGGTGTCTTATATGCTGTCCTATAAGCCCAAAGTGCATCATCAAGTCGTGAACTCCAATCCTTCCTATTGGATTAACTGTCTTTTCAAGGATGGACTTAACTTCTCGGTTTGACACTTCAGCTTGCCCACTAGTTTGAGGATGATATGAGGTGGAGACCTTGTGTGTGATGTTATACTTCCTCAAAAGTGTTTCCATAGTCCTATTGCAAAAGTGAGTACCTCTATCGCTGATTATGGCCTTTGGCGTTCCAAACCTAGCAAAGATGTTAGTCTTGACAAAATCTGAAACCACTTTAAAGTCATTAGTCCTAGTGGATTTTGCTTCCACCCACTTTGAAACATAATCAACGACAAGTAAAATATAAAGATTTCCAAAAGAAGAAGGAAAAGGTCCCATGAAATCCATGCCCCATACATCAAAAATTTCAACAATAAGTATTGGAGTTTGAGGCATTTGATTTCTAGCACCTAAGTTACCTGTTCTTTGGCAACGATCACATGACTTGCAAAAGAGGTATGCATCTTTGAATATAGTAGGCCAATAAAATCCAGAATCAAGAACTTTCATGGCTGTTCTTTTGGATCCAAAGTGTCCTCCACATGCATAAGAGTGACAAAAGGTGAGAATAGGTTGAAATTCAGATTCGAGTACACACCTTCTTATAATCTGATCGGAGCAATGCTTCCAAAGGTAAGGATCATCCCATATGTAATATTTGGCATCACTCTTGATCTTATTTCTTTGAGCTTGTGTCAACTCTTGTGGCAACTTCTTGGTAACTAAGTAATTAACAATATCGACATACCAAGGAGTTGTTGTACTTATAAAAAGAAGTTGCTCATCCGGAAAGTTCTCATTCAAGGGTAGTGCATCCTCTTCATGAACTAAACGGCTAAGATGGTCCGCAACCAGGTTGTCACTGCCTCTCTTATCTTTTATCTCCAAATCAAACTCTTGTAAGAGAAGTATCCATCTAATCAACCTTGGTTTGGCCTCCTTCTTATTGAGTAAGTACTTAAGGGCTGCATGGTCAGAATATACAATTACTTTAGTACCAATTAAATAAGATCGAAATTTTTCTAAAGCAAATACAACAGCCAAAAGTTCTTTTTCAGTAGTGGAATAGTTCAATTGAGCATCATTAAGAGTTCGGGAGGCATAATAAATGGCATGTGAGGCTTTGCCAACCCGTTGCCCCAAAACAGCTCCAATGGCATAGTCACTAGCATCACACATGATTTCAAAAGGTATATTCCAATCTGGTGGTTGGATGATAGGAGCTGATGTCAATAGTCCCTTCAATGTTTCAAACGCCTCTTTGCATTTGTCATCAAAGTGGAAAACCACATCTTTTTATAGTAGCTTGCAAAGAGGTAATGTGATCTTTGAGAAGTCTTTGATAAATCTCCTATAGAAACCTGCATGTCCAAGAAAAGAACGAACCTCTCTCACATTTGTGGGAGGTGGTAAAGAGTGCATAATATCTATTTTAGACTTATCAACCTCTATCCCTCTAGAAGAAATAACATGGCCCAAAACTATTCCTTGTTCTACCATAAAGTGACATTTTTCCCAATTCAAAACAAGGTTAGTTTCCATGCATCTTTCAAGTACAAGTGTAAGGTTCTCTAGACATCTATCAAAAGAATCACCGTAGACACTAAAATCATCCATAAACACTTCTATGATGTTCTCTACATAATCTGAAAATATGCTAACCATACACCTTTGGAATGTAGCTGGTGCATTACAAAGACCAAATGGCATACGCCGGTATGCAAAAGTACCAAATGGACATGTGAATGTTGTTTTCTCTTGGTCCTCCGGAGCAATGGCTATCTGATTATAACCTGAAAAACCATCAACAAAACAATAATGAGAATGGCCAGCTAACCTTTCAAGCATTTGATCAATAAAAGGTAAAGGAAAGTGGTCTTTGTGAGTTGTGGAATTAAGTTTACGATAATCAATACAAACTCGCCATCCTGTTTGAATCCTAGTAGGAACAAGTTCATTCTCATTATTTGTTACCACCGTTACTCCTGATTTCTTTGGAACCACTTGGACTGGGCTCACCCATTTGCTATCTGAGATAGGACAGATCACTCCAACATCTAGGAGCTTCAGTATCTCCTTTTTCACAACCTCCATCATAGGAGGGTTCAATCTTCTTTGTGCTTCTCTTGTTGGTTTGGACCCCTCCTCTAACAAAATCCGGTGCATGCACATGGATGGGCTTATTCCGTTGATATCGGCAATTGTCCAACCAATTGCTGTTTTATGCTCTCTAAGCACCCGGATAAGTCGCTCTTCTTGCAAAGGTGTGAGCTCTTTGGCAATGATGACAGGTAGTGTGTCCTTTTCACCTAAGAACACATATTTCAAGTGGTTCGGTAGTGGTTTCAACTCTAAAGTTGGTGCCTGCAAAATGGAAGGTAGAAGTTTCTCATTAGATAATTGCAAATCAATAAATGAAACATCAAACCTTGCATCTTTAGGTGGCAGTGAGTGTAAAGATTCTAGTGCCCCTTCCACATGGTCACTCAAGGCTAGTTCCCCTTTAGTATTCCACATTCCGAGATGTTTGCTAAGGACTATCTCCACACTATCTTCACCATCTAGCTCATAAGCTTGCTGCACTAGTGAGTCAATTATATCAATATTAAAAACAGAATGCACATCACTAGGATATCTCATGGCCTCAAAAATGTTAAAGCGAATTATTTCACCATCAAATTCCATAGTTAAAGTGCCATCATGTACATCTATTTTAGTTCTTGCTGTTTTCAAGAATGGTCTCCCTAATAGAA
Source organism: Fremontodendron californicum (assembly GCA_030761205.1). Classification (NCBI taxonomy): domain Eukaryota; kingdom Viridiplantae; phylum Streptophyta; class Magnoliopsida; order Malvales; family Malvaceae; genus Fremontodendron; species Fremontodendron californicum. The sequence goes on from JAULJL010000045.1 coordinate 5,981,405, forward strand.
TAGGTGTGGGATTAGAAGACATCTCATCTTCCATCTCAATAACATAAAAGTCAGCGGGAAAAACCAATTCATTAACCTGTACAAGAACGTCTTCTACAACTCCTCTTGGATAAGTGTTAGAACAGTCAGCAAGTTGTATTATAACACCGGTTTCCTCTAATGGTCCTAGATTCAATGAAGCATAAATTGAATATGGCATGACATTAATAGATACCCCTAGATCTAGCATAGCATGCTCAAACCTGGTGTTGCCTATCTTACAAGGAATGGTAAACATACCTGGATCCTTGCATTTAGGTGGGAGTTTCTTTTGAAGAACAGCTGACACATTCTCCCCCACACTTACCTTTTCATTCCATTTCAACTTCCGTTTAGATGTGCACAACTCTTTTAGGAACTTGGCATATCTTGGCACTTGCTTGATAGCATATAGTAAAGGAATGTTCACCTCTACTTTCCGGAAGGTTTCCAAAATTTCCTTCTCTTGCTCATCCTTCTTGGACTTTGCTAACCTGCTAGGAAAATGTGGAGGAGTTATATAAGAAGGAAAGGATGGTTTAGGAATTACCTTTTTTAGTGGCTCGTTGGGATGTGAAGAGGATGCCATGGTATTGTTCTCCCCTTGAGCACTATCATTTTGTGGTGTCTCTAGCTGTTTCCCACTTCTTAAAGTTATAGCATTAGCATTCTCTCTTGGATTCACTATGGTTTGGGAAGGTAATTTCCCAGAATCCCTTACTTGCATTTGACTCATGGTTGTTGCCAATTGCCCTATTTGAGTCTCCAAATTTCGAATACTTGTCTTTGTTTCCTGTTGAAATTGAATTGTATTAGTAGAAAGAGCTTTAACAAGATCTTCAAGAGAAGTACCTGAATTTTGGGTGGGTGGCAGTTGTTGTCGGGTTTGGTATGGTTGTTGCACTCTTTGCTGAAAACCCGGTGGCCTGTTGTCAAATGGTGGAGGAATAGTTTGTGATTGGTTCCCTCCATAATTGAAGTTTGGATGATCCCTCCATCCTGGATTGTAAGTGTTTGAGTAGGGATCATATTTCCTTGATTGGTTCTGAAATCCACCCATGGCATTCACATGTTCATTGGTGTCCTCTTGAAGTGTTGGACATATATCAGTTTGGTGCCCTATGTTTGAACATATGCCACAACCCTTTATTTGTTGTATATTACCTACAGCCAATTGTTGAACAAGAGAAGTCAGTTTATCAAATTTTTGTTCAAGGGATGATATACTTACCTCATTAACTCTCTTGGGTTGTGGTGGTGGATCTTGTCTCATTGAGAACTGTTGAGAATTGGCTGCCATGTTGGAGATTAATGTTCTAGCAGCCCCGGGAGTCTTATCAACTAGAGCTCCCCCACTAGCGGCATCTATCATACTTCTCTCCATGGGCATGAGACCTTCATAGAAGTATTGGATGAGAAGTTGTTCACTTATCTGATGGTGTGGACATGATGCACAAAGTTTCTTGAACCTCTCCCAATATTCATATAAGGACTCTCCGTTGTATTGCCGAATCCCACATATCTCTTTCCTAATGTTGGCAGCCTTAGATGCTGGGAAATACCTTTCTAAGAATGCTTTCTTCAAATCATTCCATATAGTGATGGTCCCGGATTGTAGATAGTAGAGCCATTCCTTTGCTGAATCAGCTAGAGAGAATGGGAAGGCTCTCAACTTAACTTGCTCTTCTGTGACCCCTGTTGGTCTCATGCTTGAGCAAACTACATGGAATTCCTTGAGGTGCTTATTTGGATCCTCTCCTGCAAAACCATGAAAAGTTGGGAGAAGATGAATCAAACCAGATTTTAATTCAAAAGCTACCTCAAGATTAGCATATTCAATGCATAATGGTTGTTGACCCAAGTCCGGAGCGGCAAGCTCCTTGAGAGTTCGGTTGTCAGCTGCTGCCATCTCTCCTTGCTCCTCTTGGATGTTTTGGATCAATTCCTCGATTGGTTGTTGGTGAGAAGTTATAAATTCCCGAATTCTCCTAAGTCTTAAGTCTTCTTCAGGAGCTTGGAACATTCACTAATAATAAAAAAATAAGAAAGTAAATAATTAGAACAGAAAATAAGAATAAACCAATAAACTAATAAACTAAAGAAAGCAATCCCCGACAACGGCGCCAAAAATTTGATGCACCCAAAAGAGTGTATCTTATTTAACCTTGCACTTAAAAAGAATCAATTGTAGAGTATAATGATTAGCAAGGGTCGAGTCCTCAGGGATTGGGTTTTAATCTATGAGTTATTAGTTTATAACTTACTTTCAAAGAAAACAAAAGAAAAGGGGGTTTTGAAATAGTTTTAAAAATAAGCAAACAAGAAAAGTAAGAAAACAAGTAATTAAGAAGAAATCAAATATGAGAGAAATATGGTTAAGGTTTCATTCTCCACCACTAGACATCATTAAGAACCAATTTCAGATCTATCAATTTCAACCAACTATCAAAGTTAACAACCGTAGATAACAACAAGCTCTGTTATCCCAATCTTTCCTTAGTTTGTCGTTAAATAGAACAAGCTCTCTATTTAATCTCTAACCATCAAACAACCTAGAATAAACTCTCTAAATTCAATTTAATGACAGCTTTATGATGAGAAAGATAGGTTGATCTAAGCAACAAACACATAAGCTCGGATTGTTCAACTTAGGTTATGTTCCACTTTGCAATTATCGAAAACTTGACCATAATCATTAATCACAAATTGCCACTTATGAATAGGAAATCAAGACAATTACACGGATCAAGACTCCTAAACTAGCAATAGATAATTATCAAGATCTATCTAGTTGTACACCTAAACAAATCAAGACAACATCATGAACAATTCTTGTAGAAGAACATAAGCAACTTTGATAGAAAATTAATGATAGATAGAATCTGAAAATCAATTATAAAACATGTCTAGGGCTTTGAAATCACCCTTAACCAAATAAAAGTTTAACCTAGCATAGGCATTGTAAACATAAACATAAAATTAAAGAGAATCTAAGAAGGAAATAAAAGAAAGAAAGAAGAAGAAGAAAATAAAGAAAAAGAAAACTAGAGAAAGGAAAGTAGAAGAAAACTTAGAGAATTTTATTATAATGGCTAATATCCTACCAATCTACAATGTCTCTTACAATCATCCAAGGCCCTCTATTTATACACATTTTGGAGAGCTAAATGACAAGAGACAAGCTTTATAAATTTCAAAGGTAGGTATAATAGGTGGGTGCATTTTTCTAACAATTTTCGTCATTGCATATGACAATTCTGATCAGCCAGCTTGATGGTTGATTTTGTCAATGTTGGAGGCTTGATCTGATCAAATGGTATTCTAGAAAAATATTCCCCTATCGGTTTGTTATCCATAGCCGTTGGAATCAGCTCATTTGCTGATGTGGATCAGAAGATATGGTCAAAATACCAAAACTGGTCAGCACAGACGTCATTGCACATCAGCCAACTTGATGGTTGATTTTACTAGGGAAAACAACTCCGTTTCAAGAAGTGTAAAGCATGAAAAAGATAGCTATGCCTCTTAACTTTGCACTGTAAAAATTTTAGCCTTAATGCTTCAGTGAAACTCCAGATATAGCTGATATGGAAAAAGGTGTCGGAACTGGAACTGAACTGGATTTGCCCTTAATTCTTAATTTAACCTAGTAATCTGAAATCACTCAAAGAAACTCGTGAAAAACACCAAATTACATAAAAATATAAAAGATCATAAACACAATTAGACTAAGCAATAATAACTCGTATTTGACACAAAACAATAATAAAACATAACTAAAAACTATATAATTTACGAGTTATCAGATAGACAACACTAGGTTTGAGCGTCCTATGCTAGATCTAGGGGCATCTATAAATGTCATGCCATATTCAATTTATGCTTCATTGAATCTAGGACCATTAGAGGAAACTGGTGTTATAATACAACTTGTTGATCGTTCTAACACTTACCCAAGAGGAATTGTAGAATACGTTCTTGTATAGGTTAATGAATTGGTTTTTCCCGCTGACTTTTATGTTATTGAGATGGAAGATGAGATGTCTTCTAATCCCACACCTATTCTATTAGGGAGACCATTCTTCAACACAGCAAGAACTAAAATAGATGTGCATGATGGCACTTTAACTATGGAATTTGATGGTGAAATAATTCGCTTTAACATTTTTGAGGCCATGAGATATCCTAGTGATTTGCATTCTGTTTTTAATATTGATATAATTGATTCACTAGTGCAGCAAGCTTATGAGCTAGATGGTGAAGATAGTTTGGAGATAGTCCTTAGCAAACATCTCGGAATAAGGAATGCTAAAGGGGAATTAGCCTTGAGTGACAATGTAGAAAGGGCACTAGAATCTTTACACTCGTTGCCACCTAAAGATGCAAGGTTTGATGTTTCATTTATTGATTTGCCTTTATCTAATGAGAAACTTCTACCTTCCATTTTGCAGGCACCAACTTTAGAGTTGAAACCACTACCGGACCACTTGAAATATGTGTTCTTAGGTGAAAAGGACACACTATCGATCATCATTGCCAAAGAGCTCACACATTTGCAAGAAGAGCGACTTATCCGGGTGCTTAGAGAGCATAAAACAGCAATTGGTTGGACAATTGCCAGTATCAAGGGAATAAGCCCATCCATGTGCATGCACCGAATTTTGTTAGAGGAAGGGTTAAAACCAACAAGAGAGGCACAAAAAAGATTGAACCCTCCTATGATGGAGGTTGTGAAAAAGGAGATACTGAAGCTCTTAGATGTTGGAGTGATCTATCTTATCTCAGATAGCAAATGGGTGAGCCCGGTCCAAGTGTTCCAAAGAAATCAGGTGTAACGGTGGTAACAAATAATGAGAATGAACTTGGTCCTACTAGGATTCAAAAAGGGTGGCGAGTTTGTATTGATTATCGAAAACATAATTCCATAACTCACAAAGACCACTTTCCTTTACCTTTTATTAATCAAATGCTTGAAAGGTTAGCTGGCCATTCTCATTCTTGTTTTCTTGATGGTTTTTCAAGTTATAATCAGATTGCCATTGCTACGGAGGACCAAGAGAAAACAACATTCATATGTCCATTTGGTACTTTTGCATATCAGCGTATACCATTTGGTCTTTGTAATACACCAGCCACATTCCAAAGGTGTATGGTTAGCATATTTTCAGATTATGTAGTGAACATCATAGAAGTGTTTATGGATGATTTTAGTGTCTATGGTGATTCTTTTGATAGATGTCTAGAGAACCTTACACTTGTATTTGAAAGATGCATGGAAACTAACCTTGTTTTGAATTGGGAAAAATGTCACTTTATGGTAGAACAAGGAATAGATTTAGGCCATGTTATTTATTCTAGAGGGATAGAAGTTGATAAATCCAAAATAGATGCATTCTTTACCACCTCCCACAAATGTGAGAGAGGTTCGTTCTTTTCTTGGACATGCAGGTTTCTATAGGAGATTTATCAAAGACTTTTCAAAGATCACATTACCTCTTCGCAAGCTACTATAAAAAGATGTGGTTTTCCACTTTGATGATAAATGCAAAGAGGTGTTTGAAACATTGAAGGGACTCTTGACATCAGCTCCTATCATGCAACCATCAGATTGGAATGTACCTTTTGAAATCATGTGTGATGCTAGTGACTATGCCATTGAAACTGTTTTGAGCCAACGGGTTGGCAAAGCCTCACATGCCATTTATTATGCCTCTCGAACTCTTAAAGATGCTCAATTAAACTATTCCACTACTGAAAAAGAACTTTTGGCTGTTGTATTTGCTTTAGAAAAATTTCAATCTTATTTAATTGGTATTAAAGTAATTGTATTTTCTGACCATGTAGCCCTTAGGTACTTACTCACTAAGAAGGAGGCCAAACCAAGGTTGATTAGATGGAGTGACAACTTGGTTGCGGACCATCTTAGTCGTTTAGTTCATGAAGAGGATGCACTACCCTTGAATGAGAACTTTTCGAATGAGCAATTTCTTTTTATAAGTACAACAACTCTTTGGTATGTCGATATTGTTAATTACTTAGTTACCAAGAAGTTGCCACAAGAGTTGACACAAGATCAAAGAAATAAGATCAAGAGTGATGCCAAATACTACATATGGGATGATCCTTACCTTTGGAAGTATTGTTCCGATCAGATTACAAGAAAGTGTGTACTCGAATATGAATTTCAATCTATTCTCACCTTTTGTCACTCTTATGCATGTGGAGGACACTTTGGATCCAAAAGAACAGCCATGAAAGTTCTTGATTCTGGATTTTATTGGCCCACTACGTTCAAAGATGCATACCTCTTTTCCAAGTCATGTGATCGGTGCCAAAGAACAGGTAACTTAGGTGCTAGAAATCAAATGCCTCGAACTCCAATACTTATTGTTGAAATTTTTATGTATGGGGTATGGATTTCATGGGACCTTTTCCTTCTTATTTTGGTAATCTTTATATCTTACTTGCTGTTGATTATGTTTCAAAGTGGGTGGAAGCAAAAGCCACTAGGACTAATGACTCTAAAGTTGTTTCAGATTTTGTCAAGACTAACATCTTTGCTAGGTTTGGAACACCAAAGGTCATAATCAGCTATAGAGGTACTCACTTTTGCAATAGGACTATGGAAGCACTTTTGAGGAAGTATAACATCACATACAAGATCTCCACCTCATACCATCCTCAGACTAGTGGGCAAGCTGAAGTGTCAAGTTGAGAAGTAAAGTTCATCCTTGAAAAGACAGTTAATCCAAATAGGAAGGATTGGAGTTCATGACTTGATGATGCACTTTGGGCTTATAGGACAGCATATAAGACAACCATTGGTATGTCTCCTTATCGACTTGTTTATGGTAAGCCTTGTCATCTTCCAGTTGAATTAGAACATAAGGCATATTGGGCTATCAAACAATACAACATGGAGATGGATGAGGCAGGTAAGCAAAGAAAACTAGACCTACAAGAATTATAGGAGATAAGGAATGATGCTTATGAGAATTCTAGGATTTACAAGGAAAAGACAAAGGCATTCCATGACAAGATGATATCAATGTAGCAACCTAAAAAATAACAAGTCTCATCGCAAGACTTTATTATTTGTTAAGCGTGACATTAAAAAAAAAATCGAGGAAATGTTGACTTAATTCCCCTTGAAAAATGAAGGTTTTGAAAATGACCTTGAAAAAGACATGGAGTCGCCACCAATCTTTTTTAGCTAGGTGTGATCCGCCACCTATTAAAACCGGTTTTATAAAATATTTTAAAATTAATTAAAACATTTTTAAAACCAATTTCAAGTCTGCGTTTTAAACCAAAGAGATCAAAGAAACGGGTTCAGGACTCAGTTACGTGTGGGGAAGGATTAGCACCCCCACAACGCCCGTATAAAACGGTACCTTATTAATCATGTGTTATCTCAAGTCTCGGTAGAAAGTCGATTTTAAATTTAGTATTTCAAGTTAATTCCCAATTTAAAGAAAAATAATTCAATTTTTAATTGAAAATAATCCAAAATGTATAAATTCAAAATTTTCCTATATTCCCCAACAAACATGGCAAAATATATAAATTTTTATTAGTTTGGAAAATTTTCCGAATCATTCTTATTTTAAAGATCATATTCCATTATTAATGATAATTGATGATATCCTCCCCAGCAAACCCGGCAGAGAACTCATGAATTATTTTAACTCGGGAATATCTTTATTTTATTGAAAATCATTACTTTGAAAATATTTTAAAAAATATGAATATGTATGACATATAAATAAAATGACATAGCAAAGTCTAAATAATATAATGCAACCTAAATGATATAATATAATTTAAATGTCTTAGCATATTCTAAATGAAATGAAACATCCTAAGTGACATAGCATATTCTAAATTAAATGACTTAGGTAATTGATGCACCCAAAAGAGTGTATCTTATTTAACCTTGCACTAAAAAGATAAATTGTAAGTATAGTAGTTAGCAAGGGTCGAGTCCTCAGGGATTGGGTTTTAGTTTATAAGTTAATAGTTTAAAACTTAAATTCAAGAACAATAAAAGAAAAGGGGTTTTTGAAGCCAGATTTAAACTAAAGTAAATAATAAGAAGAAGATGCAAGGCGGTATAACCAGCCAATAAAAATATATATACTAAATTAGGCGGTATAACCAGCCAATAAAAATATATATACTAAATTAGGCGGTATAACCAGCCAATAAAAGTAAAACAAAGTTAATATACAAATTAGGCGGTATAACCAGCCAATAAAAATAAATATATTTTTAAAATAAGCAAACTAGAAAAGTAAGAAAACAAGTAAGTAAGAAGAATCAAATATGAAAAATATGGTTAAGGTTTCATTCTCCACCACTAGACATCATTAAGAATCAATTTCAGATCTATCAATATCAACCAACTATCAAAGTTAACAACCGTAGATAACAACAAGCTCTGTTATCCCAATCTTTCCTTAGTTTGTCGTTAAATAGAACAAGCTCTCTATTTAATCTCTAACCATTAAACAACCTAGAATAAGCTCTCTAAATTCAATTTAATGGCAGCTTTATGATGAGAAAGATAGGTTGATCTAAGCAACAAACACATAAGCTCGGATTGTTCAACTTAGGTTATGTTCCACTTTGCAATTATTGAAAACTTGACCATAATCATTAATCACAAATTGCCACTTATGAATAGGAAATCAAGACAATTACACGGATCAAGACTCCTAAACTAGCAATAGATAATTATCAAGATCTATCTAGTTGTACACCTAAACAAATCAAGACAACATCATGAACAATTCTTGTAGAAGAACATAAGCAACTTTGATAGAAAATTAATGATAGATAGAATCTGAAAATCAATCATAAAACATGTCTAGGGCTTTGAAATCACCCTTAACCAAATAGAAGTTTAGCCTAGCATAGGCATTATAAACATAAACATAAAATTAAAGAAAATCTAAGAAGAAAATAAAAGAAAGAAAGAAGAAGAGGAAGAATATTAATTATCCAACCTCTTGCTCTCTCTAAAGAAAAAGAAAACTAGAGAAAAGAAAGAAAACTAGAGAAAAGAAAGAAGAAGAAAACTTAGAGAATTTTATTAAAATGGCTAATATCCTACCTATGTACAATATGATCCCTTACAATCATCCAAGGCCCTCTATTTATACACATTTTAGAGGGCTAAATGACAAGAGACAAGCTTTACAAATTTCAAAGGTAGGTATAATAGGTGGGTGCATTTTCTAACAATTTTCGTCATATATGATGATTTTGATCAGCCAACTTGATGGTCGATTTTGACAATTTTGGAGGCCTTATCTGATCAAATGGTCTTCTAGAAAAATGTTACCCTATCAGTTACTGATCCATAGCCGTTGGAATCAGCTCATTTGCTGATGTGGATAAGAAGATATGGGCATAATACGAAAACAGGTCAGCACAGACGTCATTGCACATCAGCCAACTTGATGGTCGATTTCGCTAGGGAAAACGACTCCATTTCAAGAAGTGTAAAACATGAAAAAGATAGATATGCCTCTTAGCTTTGCATGGCTACAAATTTCAGCCTTATTGCTTCAGTGAAACTCGAGATATAGCTGATATGGCAAAAGGTGTCGGAACTGGAACTGAACTGGATTTGCCCTTAATTCTAGTAATCTGAAATCACTCAAAGATACTTGTGAAAAACACCAAAATACATAAAAATATAAAAGATCATAAACACAATTAGACTAAGCAATAATAACTCGTATTTGACACAAAACAATAATAAAACATAACTAAAAACTATATAATTATACGAGTTATCACACCCCCACACTTAGATTGTTGCTAGTCCCTAGCAACGACTCAATAAAAATAAAATAAGAAAATCTAATCTAATCCATTTTCGTAGGAAATCACGGTGGCACTTAGCATGTGACACAAGCCTTTAAACCCCTAGGTGTCCCTAGTGGACGAGTTTAGTCTCGTGAGGGTTTACTAGAACGATACCCACAAACATTGAAAACATAAGAAAAACTAAAAATAATAATTATAACTAATCCTTCCAATATAAATTTGAGATAATCATTGGACAAGTCTTAAAAACTAATCAATAGCTTAAAGAAATTCACAAAAAATCTTGCTTGAATGTAAATAGTTTGAGTTAAGCCAATATTAACATAACATATTTCAATCAAAATAGTGCATATTCAAACTTAATCTCAACTTCTCACATGGGATACTCTCTTGATTTTCACTCTTTAAAGTAGTGGTAAAGTGTTTACACTCAATCAATCTCATGAAAACACTTCTACCATATGCTTGCTTGTCCACCTATTCTCCACTAAAAGATCATGCAACTTCATAAATCAAGATGTCTTTAATCAAGGTTGTAATGGGGCCAAGGGGTTTGTAATGTGGTTGAAGAACAAAAGGATAAAGATATCACAAAGGTTCCAAAGAGTTCATAAAGTTTAGAGACATAAAAAAAATTATACAAAGAAACTTCTCAAAACTCTTTACAAGCACATAGTCACCTAGGCCGGATATTCATGTTGGGCCTTTTCTTCATTCTAAACAACTTTGTAACATCTTTTTCTTTTTCCACAAATTCAAGAGATGATTCATATATATATATATATATATATTTTTTTTTTTTACATAGGAATGTATTTTCCAGTATTCCATTTCTTTTTCTCTTGACTTTTCTTTTCTTTTCCCCCCACACTTATTTCTTGTTTCTAACCAAAAAATATCCCTTGTCTTTGCAACTTGTCTCAAATCATGCTAATTCATCTTTGGAACAAAGGTAAAGATATAAGTATATTTAGGTTAGGGACAAGTTATGGTTACCAAAGAGATAGCTTATTCAATGTAGGCTCAAATTGGTTCACTAAGGGTGTGTTCTCTTGGAACATCAATAAGGGATGGCTGTTTGGCTCTGGTTATAATCCTAATGCCTCTATCATATTCATGTTGTCACATGCATCAATATAGTCTCAACAAGGTCTAAAGCAAGTTCTAGAGAATCATGTAATCATAAGAGCACTCAAGAAAGAAATTAGATTGATTTATATAATGCATCAATCATTATAGGCTCAAAAACTCACAAGGATGATTATACAAGTCAGATTAAGTCTAAACATGCTTCTTTCTCAATCAACATATCATATTAACATTGGCTCATAAAAATTAGTATCAAGCTTAATTCTCATGAAAATTTTCTCACTAATAAATCTGTTTTAGACTTATGCAATTCATATCTCATCATAGTATTGAAAAGGAACTAAAACACACTAAAAATAATAATAAAGACTCAAAAAAAAAATAGTAGACAAAAATAAAAGAAATCCTAAATCCTTCCCCCCACACTTAATTCTTACATTGTCCTCAATGTAAGTCTATTAACCCAAATGAAAGAATCATGTGTAAGAGAAAAGAACTAATAACATAAGAATAGGAACAACTAAGACTCAAAACAAAACAAACTCATGCAACCTAAATAATCCTAAAATACTAAACAAAAATTAACAAGTAAACATAAAAAGATTAAAATCAAACTGACAAGGTATGTCTCAAGTCTCCCTTACTCAGACCTTGTTCAGAATGAATACTTCTAAATTGCTTAAAACACAACAAATTTTTTTTTTTTTTTTGAAAAGAAGAAATCAAACTGACAAGGTATGTCTCAAGTCTCCCTTACTCAGACCTTGTTCAGAATGAATACTTCTAAATGGCTTAAAACACAACAAATTTTTTTTTTTTTTAAATTAGCAAAATATGTCCCTTACCCCCTACTCAAATATGACATTGTCCCCAATGTCAAATTTTAAAGGTAGAATTTAGGAGATATTACCTGCAGAGGTTGCTAACCACTTATTATAACTGAGACATAACAAACAAAATGTTAGATAATGTCACAAAGACAAAGTGCAATCCACTCCTTGCTCGTCCATATCTCTTTTTCTTTTTCCGAGCGTTTGCGAAACAACCGTAGCAGATAAACACTCATAAGCTTGGAGCTTTTTGAGTAAATCTTCAATGGTTGTAGCAGAAATTATGGTTCTCCTTGCCTCTGAAAACATGAATCCATTTTCCACAGCATTATCTAAATATGAAAGCAAATTACTAAAATAACCATTAATATTAAGCAAACCAATGGGTTTCTTATTTGTGACCAAAGATGACCAAGAAGCCACGCAAGCTATTTCTTCCAATGTACCCAGACCTCCTGGTAAAGCAATGAATGCATCGGCAGAATGGTACATGATTGTCATCCGTTCAGGGATACTCCAGACTTGTATTTCCTTACCCACGGTAGGTCCACAAAAACTTGTGAATAGTTTTGGCACGATTCCTAGAACTGGACTTCCTCCGGCGTGTGCTGCTGTAGCGACTGCTCCCATTAAACCCGTACTACCGCCTCCATAAATCAAGTGGATCTTTTGTTGGGCAAGTATTACTCCAACTCTTATGGCTTCATCAGCGAATATGTTATTTTTCCCGGGATAAGCACCTCCAAAGACAAATTTTTTTAATGCGCTGGGACGAAGTACTTTCCATTTTTTTTTCTTTTTCGAGTGCCTGAAAGAGAATGAGTACATGGTGTAATATATAGAGGACTTAGTAGTGAATCAGACAAGAGTAATAATGTCGCCGAAAGTGTATCTGACCTGTCAGAAGAAAATGTTAACCTAACAAAAGATTTTTGCGTGATTTCAGGAAGAAAATCAAAAAGAGAAGAAAAAATCAACCGTAAAAGACAAATAAAAAAACGAGAATAATTACACAAATCGAACAACACGTAAATTAAACCAAAATAAAGTTATTGCAAATCAAACCAAAAGCTGAGAAGTCATTTATTGTAGTTGTGATTGTGGCTCACATCTTCCTCTGGTTTTACGTCCAGAAACGGCTTAAACGCCTTCTATGAGTCGAGGATATGCTTCCCATCCAGTTTTCTTACAAGCTGGCAAACAGGGTCTTTTAACATCAGATTCCCAAGATGTTGCCATTCCCTTTGGAATTGCGGCCATAAATCAAGAATTTCTCTTTGTACGTCTCCACTAGGATGCGTCTCAAGAGAAAGTTGGATATTACCCAAATTCTCCTTACTCAGTCCATCCTTAATGAATTCAATTTTATCATCTCGATTAGAGGACGGAATCCCAATAGAACGACATTTACCGTTACACGTCCATCGTGCACATTTGTGGCAATTTGAACTCATGCGCTTTGCTCGTCGCTTCTTTGCAAAAGTGCTTCTACCTGTACCTGGTAAATGCAAAACAGGAAGATATTCATCTTCACGTACCTTGGCTTCAATTATCCAACGTATGTCGTCAGGAATCCCTTTGTGCATAAGCATTCTTAATCTTTCAAGTCGAACTTGGTAAAGCTTCAGTAAAATATTTCGAGGAAAAGGAGGAAATCGTTTCTGCAATCTTGTGAGAATATCATCCATCCTGAAAAAAAAAATGAAAAAAAATTGAAAGAGAAATTGGAAGAGAAATTTATATACAATATCAGTTTTGTGGGTAGCTGATGGAACCGATTTAAATAATCACGGAGTACCGTTATCCGCCATTTAACCGGGGTTAAAAAAAATAAAAATTATATTTACATCTAGTTATTTTCAAAACAAGGATCAAAAAAAAAAAAAAAAAAAAAAAACATAAAAAGACTCAAAAATAAAACACTCTAAATAAAATCCTAAATTCTTCCCCCCACACATAATTCTTACATTGTCATTAATGTAATGCTATTATCCCCCAATGCAAGAATTATATGTAAGAGAAAAGAACTATTAAACAAAAGAAACTTATGCAGCCTAAATGAACTTAAAAACAGTAAACACAATTAACAAAGAAACATAAGAAATAAAAATAAAAACAATAAAAATAATAAAAGAAAAAGGAAAAGAAAGAGAAAGCAAATCTGAATATGGAAGGTTGGCAATTTCATCTTTAATTGGGCTGCCTTCCCAATTAACACTTGAGTTAGTGTTTTGAATCTAACCAACACCCCTTCTTGGCTTTTTACGCTTGTCAGGCTCATACATGAAATTTCCCAAATTTATGCGTTTGAGAGGTAGCTTTCTTTGCACAACAGTGGATGTATTCTCCATTACAAGTATTATTCCATCATCCTTGGTGGTGCATATCTCATCGAGGAATGATGCATCTTTTGGTACTTGTTGAATGACATCCACAAACAAACTGTTTAAGGTTTCCAGCGTGTCTTGTTCATGTTCATCCTCCTTGAACTTTGCGAATCTACTAGGAAAAGGTGGAGAAGAAACATTAGTAAAAATTGGAATCTCAAACGTTACCTCAGGTGCTGAAATACTCTTATTTGGATCATTGGCTTCATTATCCTCAAGAATAGAATTCATCTCTAATTTTGTCTCATCCTCATCTTGTTCCTCATTCCTCAAGGTCACAATAGTAGCATTCTCCTTTGGGTTAATCATCGTTTGGGCAGAGAGTTCTTCAGATCTTTGTGCTACCCATACCACCATACTACTAGCCAATTGGCTCATTTGCTTTTCCAAACTCTGGATGCTTGCCCTTGTTTCCTGTTGAAATTGCAAAGAATCAGTAACAAGAGAATAGACAAGATCTTCTAAAGAAGTACCTGAGTTTTGAGTCATATGTGGTGGTTGAAAAAGATCTGGTTCTTGAGACCATGATTGATTGAAGCTAGATGGATGAGTGTAATTGGCATAAGGATCTACTTCTTGGTAATTTTTCGAGTAGCCATAATTAGTATGATCCCACCATCCCTCATGGTAAGTGTTTGAGTAATGATCATACTGTTGGTCTTGGAACACTTGATAGCCTTGACATCCTCCCATGGCCAATTGTTGAACTGGGGAGGTGAGATTGGCTTGTTGATTCTCCATGTTCATGTATGCCAACAACTCTTCAAGTGTTAGATTGCTCAATTCCATTGTTTTTTTTTTTTTTTTAAATTTGAAAAGAAAAACTTGTATGTACAAGAAAATAAAACTAATTAGAACTGAAAATAAGAATAAACCAAGTAACAAATAAACTAAAGAAAACAATCCCCGGCAACGGCGCCAAAAATTTGATGCACCCAAAAGAGTGTATCTTATTTAACCTTGCACTAAAAAGATAAATTGTAAGTATAGTAGTTAGCAAGGGTCGAGTCCTCAGGGATTGGGTTTTAGTTTATAAGTTAATAGTTTAAAACTTAAATTCAAGAACAATAAAAGAAAAGGGGTTTTTGAAGCCAGATTTAAACTAAAGTAAATAATAAGAAGAAGATGCAAGGCGGTATAACCAGCCAATAAAAATATATATACTAAATTAGGCGGTATAACCAGCCAATAAAAATATATATACTAAATTAGGCGGTATAACCAGCCAATAAAAGTAAAACAAAGTTAATATACAAATTAGGCGGTATAACCAGCCAATAAAAATAAATATACTTTTAAAAATAAGCAAACTAGAAAAGTAAGAAAACAAGTAAGTAAGAAGAATCAAATATGAAAAATATGGTTAAGGTTTCATTCTCCACCACTAGACATCATTAAGAATCAATTTCAGATCTATCAATATCAACCAACTATCAAAGTTAACAACCGTAGATAACAACAAGCTCTGTTATCCCAATCTTTCCTTAGTTTGTCGTTAAATAGAACAAGCTCTCTATTTAATCTCTAACCATTAAACAACCTAGAATAAGCTCTCTAAATTCAATTTAATGGCAGCTTTATGATGAGAAAGATAGGTTGATCTAAGCAACAAACACATAAGCTCGGATTGTTCAACTTAGGTTATGTTCCACTTTGCAATTATTGAAAACTTGACCATATTCATTAATCACAAATTGCCACTTATGAATAGGAAATCAAGACAATTACACGGATCAAGACTCCTAAACTAGCAATAGATAATTATCAAGATCTATCTAGTTGTACACCTAAACAAATCAAGACAACATCATGAACAATTCTTGTAGAAGAACATAAGCAACTTTGATAGAAAATTAATGATAGATAGAATCTGAAAATCAATCATAAAACATGTCTAGGGCTTTGAAATCACCCTTAACCAAATAGAAGTTTAGCCTAGCATAGGCATTATAAACATAAACATAAAATTAAAGAAAATCTAAGAAGAAAATAAAAGAAAGAAAGAAGAAGAGGAAGAATATTAATTATCCAACCTCTTGCTCTCTCTAAAGAAAAAGAAAACTAGAGAAAAGAAAGAAAACTAGAGAAAAGAAAGAAGAAGAAAACTTAGAGAATTTTATTAAAATGGCTAATATCCTACCTATGTACAATATGATCCCTTACAATCATCCAAGGCCCTCTATTTATACACATTTTGGAGGGCTAAATGACAAGAGACAAGCTTTACAAATTTCAAAGGTAGGTATAATAGGTGGGTGCATTTTCTAACAATTTTCGTCATATATGACGATTTTGATCAGCCAACTTGATGGTCGATTTTGACAATTTTGGAGGCCTTATCTGATCACATGGTCTTCTAGAAAAATGTTACCCTATCAGTTACTGATCCATAGCTGTTGGAATCAGCTCATTGGCTGATGTGGATAAGAAGATATGGGCATAATACGAAAACCGGTCAGCACAGACGTCATTGCACATCAGCCAATTTGATGGTCGATTTCGCTAGGGAAAACGACTCCGTTTCAAGAAGTGTAAAACATGAAAAAGATAGATATGCCTCTTAGCTTTGCATGGCTACAAATTTCAGCCTTATTGCTTCAGTGAAACTCGAGATATAGCTGATATGGCAAAAGGTGTCGGAACTGGAACTGAACTGGATTTGCCCTTAATTCTAGTAATCTGAAATCACTCAAAGAAACTTGTGAAAAACACCAAAATACATAAAAATATAAAGATCATAAACACAATTAGACTAAACAATAATAACTCGTATTTGACACAAAACAATAATAAAACATAACTAAAAACTATATAATTATACGAGTTATCAGTAATGTAATATATTCTACATGAAATGAAATAATTTAAATGACATGACAAATATAAATGATATGGCATATAATCTAAATGACATGAAATATAAAATAATGCTATCATATAATATGCATGAAAATAAAAATAAAAATAATAATGCATGAACATAACATATGCTAAATAATATGTCAAAAATAACTAAATAAAAAGCATAGGATATCATGAAATATTCAAAATCATATAACAAATAATATAATATAAAAAATTCAAATCAAAGATAATAGCACCATCATGAAAATTAAACATAGCATAAATTACATTTAATATGCATAAATATGGAAAATGCAATACATGGAACTGTATTTTTTCCTTTAATTAAGGAAATCCGTATATCTAAAAAGATATCCGGCTACCTTAGGAAAATATATCAAATTAAATATTCTAAAACCAAAATACTTTGTGATTGTTTGAAAACAATTTTGGAAAGCTTAGATTAAAAATAAAAACTTAGCTAAACCCTTTTTTAAATGGCTCTAATTTCCTATGTTTAAAATTCCGGACTTGACCACCCTTAACCCGAGACTTAAAAAAATTATTTTTAGAGTTTAAAAAGGCTTAGAAACTACCCTAAGTCAGTAGCTAAATGTCACACCCCAAATTCAGGGCATGTGACCGGCCAGAGACAAGGTATGCCCCTGCCTCCGAAGCCTGAATATACCCACGAAACCAAATCAAACAAAATTTCGGCATAATCTCGCCCTACATAGGGGTTTGCTGCTCAGTTATCAACATTTGCAACGTAATAATTATCAACACATGACATCTCGGTTTGGACACCTCCGATAGGGAGTAACCAAGATGCCCCGCAGCAGACTCAACCTTTATAATATCTTATATACACACATACAGTCATATTATATCATAATGGCATAAGCATCACCAGATCATACTAGGCCTCCGTGGCCGTTATACATCATACATCACTTAGATACACCAGTTTACAAAATATAAAGTACATATACATCATACACAAAATGCGTAGGACCCATGATACCCTAGTGACTGCAAAATGTATCCCACCATCGCCACTACTTACCATGTCCTGGGTCAATCCGCTTACCACAATTATACGAGCGGCTAGCTATTCGAAACCTGGGAAAAACTGGTCTATTAAGATCTGAAAAAGAATGAAAATAAATGGAGTGAGTCGAAAGACTCAGTGAGCATAAGGTTACTAGGAAGAGTACATGGAAGTTTTGTATTTCGTTTCTTAACTATTAAAGCATAAACATGACATATCAAGTATGACTAATTAATCGAAAAGTAATATTTAAAAATTATTCCGGGACTTATAAAAATTATTTGTCCCTTATGAAATCTTCTATGCTGAGTGCTGAATATAAATAGGCCATTGGCCAGCCAAAATCGGTAGCCAAAAATATTTTACAATCGATTTTACGTGTATACCTCTATAATTATCATTTAGAAAATTTTCATGACTATAACATCAAAACATCCTGGACTTATACCAGTCCGTAATATTTGTCATTCCGGACTATCTTGTCCATATCATCCCAGACTCATCATGTCCGTACCATCCCAGACTCATCCTGTCCGTACCATCCCGGACTCATCCTGTCCATAAAAAAAAGCATCCCGGACATCACCCTATCCGTAAAACAATAGCATCCCGGACATCACCCTGTCCGTACAACAATAGCATCCCGAACATCACCATGTCCGTAAAACAATAGCATCTCGGATATCACCCTGTTCGTAAAACAATAGAATCCCGGACGTTACCCTGTCCGTACAATAATAGCATCCCGGACATCACCCTGTCAGTAAAACAATAGCATCCAGGACATCACCCTGTCCGTACAACAATAGCATCCCGGACATCACCCTATCCGTAAAACAATAGCATCTCGGACATCATCTTGTCCGTAAAACAATAGAATCCCGGACGTTACCCTGACCGTACAATAATAGCATGATATATTAAATTTGTTTATCTTATTAAATGATTTATATAATATGCTAGGTAACAGCTTCTACACTAGCATATTTCTACATATGTTTACAAGAATTACAATTTCACTTATACATTTTATCAAACAACTTGTGTGCATAACATTTAATTTGCAATGTCTAACTATCCTTAAATACTCAACCATCCTATACAATATTATTCATCAACCAATTTCATAAATTAGCAAACATAATGCCTCAAACACAATTCCATACTATTTTTTTCATTAATCCGACAAGTACAACCATAATCTACCTTGTTATGACATCTTAATTAAGAATATCTGAGCATTTCATATAGCTCACAATCATTATCATTCAACTCTACAATACTTACCTCATGTAACCATATTAACACTACACTTACGCCATTAATCCGCGTAAGGTTTAAAACTTACTGTTTCCATGATTCGAGCAATCTTTCGTGTTTCAGTATCTGTATCAATCAACAATGCATATAAAACAACAACTACCTCCTAAATTAACCTAAATACTCACAGTGTTATTTCGAGTATTAAAGCGGCACTTTCGTGACTTTGTCGCGATCCCAGGCGAACTCCAAGATACAGGTACCTACGACATAGTCAAGATATTATGTAAATATTTTACAACTACGGGACACTCGAATTCCCATTATTTATAATAGTTAGCTGATATCCAAAAAGTTTCAGCTTAAATTTTTTTTTTTACAACTAAAATTTTACACTTAGCTCGGATTAAAATTTGGAGCAACAATCAACTAGAAAGTTGCTCAAACGATGACAACAAAGCTAACGGTGGCCTCGAACAACCAAGGAAGATGGCGGCACCACCTCATGGGCAAGCTAGGGTTTCGGCCAAACTCGTTTTAGCCTCTAAATTTTGATTCAAAGCTATCTGATACTAATTTATGGTTTAAGGAGGCAGAGGAACACCTCCCGTGGCAAAAAAAATGGTGGCAACATGGTGGTTCACCACCACCAATTTTTAGCCCACATGGTTTCTCATAGCTAAAGGCAAAATCTTCAAAATATAACATCAAAATCAAGCTTAGAACATGAAGTTACCTTTGGGTTTGTGAAATCTTTGAAAATTTTGGTGATTTGCCTAGTAAACAGAGGAGAGAGAAAGCTTGGAAGCAAGCTTCCATGGCTTCCCTTATTTCTTTCTCATTTTTCTGGTTCCTCACGTGAAATTGGGGGTGGAGAAGTCTGATTTTCAGACTTAATAAGTGGGCCATGGTCAAATAACCATTTTGCCCCTATTTTGTCTTTTAGTACCTTAGCAGGCCAACATGAAATTTAACGTTCGGAAGCCCGTTTTTCACTTTTCTTGACACAGATATGTTCCAAATATGATAATATACTGATCTTCATGTTCGGATAATTTTTTTGATATCCCGAAACCCAAATCTGAGCCTCGGAGCACCAACGCGTCAATATTTTGACTTTTTCGGTTTTAACTCCGATTTTTGTTCTGATTTCACCAGTAGCTTTCTAATATCATTTTATGTCTATATTAATCTATTTATCCATTTAAAACCTTTTTCGGACCTTCCCGCGGTCAGTTTTCGATTTTCATTCCTTTAGGTTACTTAAGGACTAATCCGGTTTCAACTCCGTTTTTTATTTTTCTTGTCATATTCATAATCCTCATATGTTATAACATATGTCCATGTAATCGGATTAGTTTCAAAAAATCCCGAACCATGTTTTTACGGCAATTTACGCCAGCGTCACTAAATGACGAATTAGACGATTTTAGCTATCGGATTTGATTTTAATGTCCAATTTTTGATCTAAACATCATATTATGATCCTATATGATCACTTATTCCATTGGTACCATTTACGGACTAAAAAAAAAAAATTTGAGTAAAATTACCAAAATACCCCTATTCACATTTTACTGATTTTTTTTTCCGATTCATGTTCTAACACTCCCAAATAATGTTATATCACATATCAACACTATGTGAAGTCAAATTATCACATTTTACGGACTTTTCCCTATCTTGACTTTTAGTCAATTTGGGGTTAAATCACTCGATTAAACCCCCAACTCTACCATTTATCATACAACATGTGTACCATATGGTAGCCCATCATTTCTATAGGCATTTCAAAGTTTAACCTCGAGCCATCCACATGTTATAATTGTCTCGAATTGATCTCGTACTTATGAGGGTATTACACTAAACTTCCTAATCAGCCTCCTCTAAGTAACTTAACCAAAACATAAAAATGATTTTCCTTCAAATTCAATTATGACTCCACTGTCCAGTTTTAAACCACGATTTTTTATCCTATTTTTAAAAATTCTAAAAATCTAAAAATGCTACTGGAGACTCAGGACATGTAAAACTACACGGTAAAAAATAGGCTTAATTTTTTTATTAAATATGACTGCCCAAAAAAATCGAGAAAGTACGAGTACTGGGTGAAAAAACTGTTTTCCCAAAACACATTTTTGCCTTTGATAAAATCATTTAAAAATCAAAGTAAAAATATTTAAGACTCTCTAAATGACTCACAAACAGTAGCTAGCACTTTTGAAAAGTTAGACAAAAATTGGCTAAAGTAAAAAAAAAAATCACAAAGGTAGAATAATCAATTTGACAACTCTTTAATTTTCCACAAGTATGCTTAAGAGAGCATGACTTTGAACCATTGATTGGCCTAAGTCATAAGTCAAGTGGCATAAACATGAAATGCATGAAAAATACAGCAAATATGATGCATGAAATGCATGATTTAAAACCTAAATGACATGAAAAATGCATGGCATCAATAAAATGACATAGACCTAAATGAACGTGCATGGCATTTAATGCAACCTAGGTCTAAAATGCATGGATATGCATGACAAAACAAACCAATCCTACATCTAAAGTATGCAAGGCAATAACACAAACACAAGGCATGCTTAAACCAAATACTCAACCAAATGTCATGAAAATGAAAACCTATAAACTAACATAACAAAAATGCACACACCAAGCAAAGAAAGTGAAGTGGCCGAATGACCTCATGTACAAAGTGAGCATGGCATTTTCACAAACACTTGATATACTAACATACTTAACTAAAGCATAACACTCAAATCATGCAAATATAAAGTAGAGGTATGAAAACTAACAAGCATTTTCACAAACACATGGATTTCAAAATATAAAACATAAACAAAATAGAAAATCAAAAATGCAAGAACATGATGATAGACTCATAAATGGAAATAAGCAAGCAACCAAATTAAAACAAGCTTCAAGTATATAGAGTAGAAGAAGATTTACAGCATCAAGACTTATTTAATATCAAAAATAACATGAAATAACAAAGAAAACAACAACTAAAACAAAAACAAAAAAACTGGGCCATTCGGCCATGTCAAAGAACAAGGGAAAAAAATATTTCAAGAACTTTTTATAAGAAAAGATGAAGAAAGAACTTAAAGAAGAACATTAAAAACACTTATTTGAAAAGAAAAATCAAAAGAAACTCACCAAAATAATAATCAAAACAGCAAATCAAGAATGAAAAATCAAAGAAAGTGCAAGAGTATGGTGCTAAAAGCAACCTCTAGAAGCTATCTTTCAAGTTTTTTCTCTTCTAACTTTCTTTTCTTTTCTAAACTTTTCATTTTGCTATTCAACAATGGAGAGAAAATCTGCCAAAAGCAAGAGAGAATAGAGAATGAGAGTGTGAAAAATGAAAGAGAGAGTCCTTTCCTTCATATGGCTGAATGCCCCCTTCCCCTAGGCTAAGATGTTGTCATTTTTCCATCAACCAATTTTCATCCAAGGGCTATTGATTCAAGATGTTTAAAACATGAAATTATCACCCTTAGATTAGGCCATCAGCTATCCACAATTACAGCTATTCAAGAATCGTAAGCCATTATGTTGACACTCTCCCTCTTCATGCATTGGTCCATGTGGCTTATTTGCAAAGGCTTGATCAAAAAATCAGTAACTCACTCTTCATTGTTGGCCTTTTGATTAAAAAATCAGAAACCTCCTTTCCATCTATGGGCCTTGGTCGGCTAGCCCTCCTTCTTCCAGCCCATGTTTGATTTTTTTAAAAGGCAAGAAGAGCCCTTTTCGGTTTCTTGGGTAAAATGACTTTTTTGCCCCCCCGAATGCAAATAAATGGCAAACGGACTCCAAATTCAAATTTCTTTTTTAAATAATTTTAAAATAATAAAAAATTGAATTCTGAAAGTTTTCAAAAATTTTCGAGTCCATCTGCTATTTATTTGGATTTTTTCTTCCAAAATTGCCCTTTTATGCCTCCAAATTTTACCAATTTTTAAACGAGCTCCAAATCAAGATTTTTCTTCACCAATCTCTTCCAAATAATTTAAAAATGTGATTTGGAAGTTTCATAATTTTTGGAACTCATTTGGTATTTTTTCGGAATTTATCTGCTTGAATTACTGAATAGGGGGCCCGAGATTTGGCCATTTTGCAAACGATCCGAATCAAGATTTTCTTTCACCAATCTCTTCCAAATAATTTAAAAATGAGATTTGCAAATTTACAGAATTTTTGGAGTTCATTTGCTATTTTTCCAGGATTTATCTTCTTGAATTTCTACATAGGAGACCCGGGCTTTGGCCATTTTGCAAACGAACTACGAATCAAGATTTTATTTCGTCAATCTCTTCCAAATGATTTAAGAATGAGATTTGCAATTTTTCAGAATTTTTGGAGTTAATTTGCTATTTTTTCCAAATTTTCCAATTTTGTCTTTTTCCCTCCGAAACCCGGTTTTGCTCAAAACAAGTTCGATATTCAGATTTTCTTCAAACTGAGCCTTGGGCTATCCTTTTTTAATCACTCCTCATCCATTAGGGGCTTTAGTCTTACCGAGTCAGGCTATTTCAGTAATTCTTCCCAATTTCACCGAAATCCACCAAAAACCCTAATTCTCGGTTTTCTTTCGGATTGACTTTTCTTTCAGTTTTTTCTTTCAAGTGGCTTCTCCATTACCCGTAGTCAGTGCTTATCTTTCATTTGGAACCTTCAATTTTGGCCAAATCGATCGTTTAAGCACTTTTCCCCAAATATCCCAGATTAGGGTTTCCTTTCTATTGAATCTCCATAACCCAACTTCCGAACTCCATATCTTTCAATGTAGACCTCGGATTATCAAAATTCTTTCACCATTTTTCAATTGAACTTCAAATGTTGATTTTGAAAGTGGGATGACTTTTTTAGTAGTTGACTTTTCGGGGTTGACTTTTTTAAGTTTGACTTTTTATGCTCGTCCTCTTAAACTAAGTCTCGGAGTATCACCTGTAGGATGAAAACAGTCTTTTTACATTCTGAAACATCAATTTAGGATGAAAACATACCTGTTTTAGTGGACCGAACAAAATTAGGTGTCAACAGCTGCCCCTCTTTGACTATTGCTGAGAATCAGGAATCAGACAAAGATAAATAAATACTAATTTTGTTCGGTTAGTGAAATCACATGTGAAGAGAATGACATTTCTTTTTTATTTTTCCATTTTCATTCATTTTTTTGTTGAGAAAAACTGTAAAATAGAAGATATTGTCCTTAAATTAAATTCCCTGACTAATCAAGGCTCGACCCGTCTTAAGGAAACGAGTTCAATTTGCAAGAAAAATTATGCCCGGAGGTCTTAAGAATGATGCCCGGAGGTCTTAAAAATGGTGCCCGGAGGCCTTACCCGTGATTTTGAAAAAAAAATGCATTGTATGCGGCTTTAAAAATTGATGCCCGGAGGTCTTACTCGTGATTTTGAAAAGAAAAAAAAATGCGTTGTATGCGACTTTAAAAAATGATACTTGGAGGTCTTAAGAATGGTGCTCGGAGGTCTTAAAAATGGTGCCCGGAGGCCTTACCCGTGATTTTGAAAAAAAAATGCACTGTATGCGACTTTAAAAAAATGATGCTCGGAGGTGTTAAGAATGTGCCCAGAGGTCTTAAGACCAGCCCGGAGGCCTTACCCGTGATTTGAAAATACCTTGACGACGGTTTCAAGGTTCGACTCATTTGATAAACAGAATGAATTTGATTTAAAACAAAAGAAAATACCTCGACGATGGTCTCAAGGCTCGACTCATTTGATAAAACAGAATGAATTCGATTTAAAACAAAAGGAAATACCTCGACGGTGGTCACAAGGCTCGACTTATTTGATAAAACATAATCAATTGGATTTAAAACAAAAAGAAATACCTCGCTGGTGGTCTCAAGGCTCGACTCATTTGATAAAACAGAATGAATTCGATTTAAAACAAAAGGAAATACCGCGATGGTGGTCTCAAGGCTCGACTCATTTTATGAAACAGGATGAATTCGATCTAAAACAAAAGGAAATACCTCGACGGTGGTCTCAAGGCTCGACTCCTTTAATAGAACAGAATGAATTCGATTTAAAACAAAAGAAAATACCTCAACGGTGGTCTCAAGGTTTGACTCATTTGATAAAATAGAATGAATTCGATTTAAAATGAAAAAAATACTAAGAACGATTCTGGGTTTGGTGCATTTGGAAAAAATAAATTTACTTTGAAAATGAAAGGAACATACCTCGACGGCGGTCTTAGGGCTCGACTTATTTGAGAAGCAAAACGAGTTCGATTTGGAAAGGAAACGTACCTCAATGGTGATCTCCGGGCTCGATTCGTTTGAAAAACAGAACGAGTTCACTTTGGGGAAGTCCAAGTTTTCCTGATTTTTGCACTGTTAGCTAAATGCAATGATGAAAATGACATGTTTTGCAAATGCTTGTATGTTTCCTAAGAATGAATGCAATCAATTGATTGTGTCATGATTTCTAATCCATGGTTTCTTTGAGATTCACAGATTATCCGACTTCATGACAGAGTCTTCAATTGTTCATTGATGCCCCATTTAAGGATTCCTTCACTAAAGATAACTTGTCAAACAGTCTCAGTTTTTGACTTTCGCTGAAATTCACAGATTTTTCTGACTTCGTGATGGAGTTTCCAACACGTTCACTATTTTCTTTTCTTGGTGAACTTTCCAAACCTTTCCCAAGATTTAAATCTATTCCTTAGTAATACTTTGAAATCCTTTTATTTAAAGATTTTTTTTATTACTAATCATTATTCAATTTAATAACAATCATAATGCATCTCAAACATGTATGAAAGAAAATATGAATCAAGCAAAAATTGTCATGAAAAGGATAACAAGAATTTATTGCAAGAAATGTTTTAAAATAGTACACATGAATATCAAGGATATAAGAAACAAATGTAAAGTTATAGGTTGTAGATGCTCTGGATGCGGAGTATCTTGGACCCCTCATTTTTCCAACCATCTGAAATTCTCTTGAATGAGCAATTTACTTGGGTAACCTCTCGACTTCCGTAGTTACATCAGACTGAGTTGTTCCCCTTTTCTCTGATTGTCAGATACTTTCTCCCCCTTTACATGGAGCATTGATTCAAACTTTAATCAGTACCTGAGCCGCCCTTTGCGGGTTTTCAACTCAAGTGCCGTCCATTCGGTATTAAGTCGCCCTTTGCGGGTTTTCGGCTTAAACCTCTCCTTTTACATTCTTTTTTCATTTCCATTTTTTTTTTGTATTCTGCCATGCATCTAAGAATTCTAAATGCTTCCAATTTAAAAATATCAATTCAAAAGATGGGATGAATTCTGAGAATAACCTTTCAAATTAAATATCCATGCTTGATCAAAATGGGCTTTTAAAGCACGTAATGTTGGCTAAGGTTTAGGCTTAGAAAGAAAGGATAATAATAGGCCCAAAGTGTATTTAAGGGTGATTGCATCAAGGATCATTTCTTGAGGAGAAATCATTCTTGAAACATTTGTCCCTTTTTGGACTCTTTTTTCTTCTTTTTTTGCTTTATTGGCTTTCATTTGCCACATTTTTCGATGGCTTTCTTTTTGCCATGATTTTTTTTATTATTTTTTCTTGTATTTGTCCTCCAGTATAGAGGGTGATCCTTGATTAAGGTTTAAAGAAAGAAATAATTCCTAAGGCTCAAAGGGGTGACTAAAGATAATTTTTTCTTAGTGAAAGGAATATGAAAGATGGCCATTCATCATATCAAGCATGAATATTCTCTTTGAAAAGCAATTCACAGGGGAGATAGACATATAAATTTCCATTTTTACACTTGGAATCATTCGAATTTCTATGTGCACAGCATCACACTTTTTTTTTTTAGGCATAATACTTCTTCTGTTCATCAGTATTCACGAGATTTCTGAAATCCTCCTCGTCCATTCTAGTTAAAATCAATGCTCCTCCAGAAAAAGCTCTTTTTACCACATAAGTTCCTTCCCAATTCGGAGCCTATTTTCCTCTCGGGTCCTTCACTATAGGGAGAATTTTCCTCAGTACCAACTCCCCCTCTCGGAACTGTCTAGGACGAACTTTCTTGTTATGGGCTCGAATCATCCTTTTCTGATACAACTGCCCATGACAAATTGCTTTCAATCTTTTCTCCTCGATGAGATTCAACTGTTCATAATGAGCTCTAACCCATTCTGTTTCCTCTAGGCCAACTTCCACCAAAACCCGAAGTGAAGGGATCTCAACTTCAATAGGTAGCACTGCTTCCATCCCGTATACCAAAGAAAATGGTGTTGCCCCTGTAGATGTGCGGACCGAAGTACGATATGTATGAAGAGCAAAAGGCAAGATCTCATGCCAATCCTTGTACACATCGGTCATCTTCTCAACAATCTTCTTGATGTTCTTGTTAGCTACTTCTACTGCGCCATTCATCTTCGGACGGTAAGGTGTCGAATTATGATGTGTGATTTTGAACTGAGTACATACTTCTCTCATCATCTTATTGTTTAAATTGAGAGCATTATCCGAAATAATTCTTGCTGGCAACCCGTAACGGCATATGATTTCTTTATTAACGAATTTGCATACCATCGACTTTGTTATATTCGCATAGAAAGCAGCTTCTACCCAATTTGTGAAATAATCTATGGCCACCAAGATGAAACGATGTCCATTTGAAGCTTTCGGGGTAATAGGCCCTATCATATCCATTCCCCACATTGAAAAGGGCTATGGTGCAGTCATGACATGTAATGGCGATGGCGACACATGAATCTTATCTGCATATATCTGGCATTTATGGCACTTTCAGGAATAACTGATGCAATCTCCTTCCATCGTCAACCAATAGTACCCTGCCCTCATAATCTGTTTAGCAAGCATGTGACCATTAGCATGAGTGCCACATATCCCTTCATGGACCTCTTCTATAAATCTTTGAGCTTCAGCAGATCCGACACATCTCAACAAGACTTGGTCTTTTCCTTTCTTGTATAGAATCTCACTGTCTAGAACAAAACCCATTGCTAGCCTTCTCAGAGTCCTCTTGTCATTTTCTAGTTGCTTGTTCTGGATACTGTTGACTCTTGATGTACTGCAAGATGTCGTTATACCAAGGAAGGCCAACTGCTTCTTCTTCAATACTCAGACAGTGGGCAGGAGACTCATATATACTCATCTTTATTGGCACGACTTCAGCCCCTTCATTCACTTTAAACATTGATGACAAAGTAGCCAAAGCATCTGCCATTCGATTTTTTTCTCGAGGAAAGTAATTGAAATTCACATCTTCAAATTCCTCCAATAAACTCAGTATGAGTTCTCGAAATCGGATTAGCTTTGTATCTCGGGTTTTTTCCTCGTAGCTGGTATATCACTAAAGATGAGTCTCTGAAAACTTCCAATACTTTGATATTTCTGTCCACTACAGCACGAAGGCCCATAGTACACGTTTCATACTCGGCAGTATTATTTGTACAATCAAAATCCAATCTAGCAGTGAAAGGATAATAATCTTCTTCTGGGGATATAAGGACTGCACCGATTTCGTGCCCCATGACATTAGATGCACCATCAAAGTACATTTTCCCTACTTTCTTTTTCAGGGGAATCTCATCTGCTTGCGAAACATACATCAAATCTTCATCCGAGAAGTCAAAGTTCAACGGCTCATAATCTTCCACTGCCTGACTTGCTAAGAATTCAACCACTGCACTGCCCTTGATAGCTTTTTGACTTACATATACAATGTCGTACTCTGACAATAAAACCTGCCATCTTGCCGTCATCCCTGACAAAAAAGGTGCTTCCAACATGTACTTGACTGGATCCAGTTTGGCAATCAACCATGTTGTGTGGTACAACATGTACTATCTGAGTCTTCGGGCAGTCCAAGCTAAAGCACAACACAACTTTTCTACCGACGAATATTTCAACTCATAATCTATGAACTTCTTGCTAAGGTAGTAAACTGCCTGTTCTTTCTTTCCAGTCTCATCAGGCTGCCCTAAAACACAACCCATGGATCTCTCAAATACTAATAAATACAGTATCATTGGTTTATCCGGAACAGGTGGCATTAATACTGGTGGGTTGGATATATAATGTTTAACCTTTTCAAATGCAATCTGACAACCTTCATCCCATTCTCCTAGATCACGTTTTCGAAGTAACTTACATATTGGATCACACTTGTCAGTTAACTGAGAAATAAACCGAGCAATGTAATTCAATCTCCCCAGAAAGCCTTTTACTTCCTTTTGAGTACGAGGTGGTGGCAAATTCTGAATAGCCTTCACTTTATCTGGGTCAATCTCAATTCCTCTTTTGCTGACGACAAAACCCAACAATTTTCCCTAAGTGACTCCAAAAGTGCATTTTGCCGGATTTATCTTGAGTCTAAACTTCTTTAGTCGTTCAAAGAGCTTCTTAAGATTCGCAATATACTCCTATTCTCCTTGTGACTTTGCGATCATATCATCAACATAGACCTCAATTCCCTTATGCATCATATCATGAAACAAGGTTACCATGGCTCTTTGATATGTTGCCCCAGCATTCTTCAACCCAAATGGCATTACCTTGTAGCAGAAGGTTCCCCACATTGTAACAAATGTGGTTTTCTCCATATCTTCCGGTGCCATCTTGATCTGATTGTATCCTGAGAATCCATCCATAAAAGAAAATAAAGAACTTTTTGCCGTATTATCCACCAGAGTATCAATATAGGGCAAAGGGAAATTATCTTTAGGGCTGGCTTTGTTCAAATCTCGGTAATCAACGCACATCTGCACTTTGCCATCCTTCTTTGGTACTGGAACAATATTTGCCACCCATTCTAGATATTTTGCCACCTCTAAGAACCCAGCATCAAATTGCTTCTTCACCTTCTCTTTTATCTTTAACAGCATGTCTAGCCTTATTCTTCTCAACTTTTGCTGAATTGGCTTGCATTCTGGCCTTAAAAGGAGCTTATGAACTATAATATCCGGATCCAACCTTAGCATGTCTTGGTAAGACCATGCAAATACATCCATATATTTCTGGAGCAAGGCTATCAATTCACCCTTTATTGATGACGTCAATGATGTTCCGATTTTGACTTCCTTTATCTCTTCACCATCTCCCAAATTTATCGTTTCCAATAATTCCTTATGAGGAAGTACTTGTTTCTCCTCTTGTTCTATTTTCCTTAATAGATCCAGAGGTAAACCATAATCCTCAGTATCTTCCCTAGCCTCAAAATCACCCGTGCAAATGGGTCTTTCAAAATCAATTTTAGAATTACTGACAGGAAGGTCCTCATATTTCGCATTCGTACACCTGTAAATAGGTGGAGAAGAAACAATATAGGAAAATATATAATGAAAACAAAATAAATAACAAAAATGAAAGAATATTGACACATTAATATGGATAAAATGCATTATGCTTGTTATTTATTGAATAAAAATGTTTAAACAAAAAGCCCATTACATAAAAGAAAAACAAACTCTTAATATCTCTGGGTAAAGATACTTAAGATTGTTTTATTAAAGTATTACATTGGAATAGACTTAAAAACTATGGGCAACTTAGTCGCACTCCAATTGGTTAGTCTATATCCTGGTGGACAAGGTCGCACCATCCAGTTCGCACTGTCACTTTCCATCTCTTCTTTCCCGATCATGCAAATCACCATATCCTGAATCTGCCCCCTTTTATTCACATGGAATTTTTCAAAAGCTTGCTCGATCATTATGAGTACATCTTCTGAATTCTTTTCTCCGAATTAAAAACCAGTAGAGCGAAAGTTGTGAAGGATTGGTGGGAAAATCATGGGTTCCCATTCAATATCCATACCCATGATACGGGACATTCTTCTTTGTCTATTCCTTTCAACCTGTTTTCTCTTCTCATGGGCCTTCAGAAGATACCCTAAGCCAAACCGATCTTTCTTTCCCACTGTTTCCATTGCTCGGGCCATCCCTTGAAGATATTTCCCCACACCTTTTCCAGCCCTACAGCCTTTTCCCACTGTGGTTCTTACTCCCAGCCTTTTGTTCTTAGACAACCTTGGCTTTGGAATTTTTCGTCCTTCAGCGACGAAAATCGCATTTACGAATTCCAAAGACCAAAAAGAATATTCTACGGCATCTTCATTGGGTTCAACATAAGGAGATTCAGTAGATGCGAAGCTATTATGTCTTATTCTCCTGATGCAGTGATCAAACGGCCCTCCATCATAAATTTCAGCTTTTGGTGGAGAGACGAGGGTACAGCCCCTGCTGAATGTATCCATGGCCTTCCCAACAAGCAATTATAAGACGGATTAATATCCATAACTTGGAAATTCACCGTATAAGTGCATGGGCCTATCTCCAGAGGAAGCTCAATAGTTCCCATTACCTCTCTCCTGGTACCATCGAAAGCTCTGACTACTGTGCAACTCGGTAACATATAAGACATATCCACTGGAAACTTAGACAAAGTTGCCAAGAGCATTACATTTAATGAAGAACCATTGTCTAGAAGCACCCTTGGTAGTATATGCCCCTTGCAGGTAGTTGTTATGTGAAGAGCCTTTGTAGACCCAATACCATTAGGTGGTATTTCATCATAATTGAAAAATATATGGTCGTCCGCTGCAATGTTTCCCACCAGCCTGTCTAACTTTTCTATTGATATGTTGTTAGCTACGTATGCCTGATTCAACACTCTTAACAAGGTATTTCTGTGTGGCTGATGCACCCAAAAGAGTGTATCTTATTTAACCTTGCACTAAAAAGATAAATTGTAAGTATAGTAGTTAGCAAGGGTCGAGTCCTCAGGGATTGGGTTTTAGTTTATAAGTTAATAGTTTAAAACTTAAATTCAAGAACAATAAAAGAAAAGGGGTTTTTGAAGACAGATTTAAACTAAAGTAAATAATAAGAATAAGATGCAAGGCGGTATAACCAGCCAATAAAAATATATATACTAAATTAGGCGG
Source organism: Fremontodendron californicum (assembly GCA_030761205.1). Classification (NCBI taxonomy): domain Eukaryota; kingdom Viridiplantae; phylum Streptophyta; class Magnoliopsida; order Malvales; family Malvaceae; genus Fremontodendron; species Fremontodendron californicum. The sequence goes on from JAULJL010000045.1 coordinate 6,013,681, forward strand.
TATAACCAGCCAATAAAAATATATATACTAAATTAGGCGGTATAACCAGCCAATAAAAATAAATATAAAAAATAAGCAAACTAAAAGTAAGAAAACAAATAAGTAAGAAGAATCAAATATGAAAAATATGGTTAAGGTTTCATTCTCCACCACTAGACATCATTAAGAATCAATTTCAAATCTATCAATATCAACCAACTATCAAAGTTAACAACCGTAGATAACAACAAGCTCTGTTATCCCAATCTTTCCTTAGTTTGTCGTTAAATAGAACAAGCTCTCTATTTAATCTCTAACCATTAAACAACCTAGAATAAGCTCTCTAAATTCAATTTAATGGCAGCTTTATGATGAGAAAGATAGGTTGATCTAAGAAACAAACACATAAGCTCGGATTGTTCAACTTAGGTTATGTTCCACTTTGCAATTATTGAAAACTTGACCATAATCATTAATCACAAATTGCCACTTATGAATAGGAAATCAAGACAATTACACGGATCAAGACTCTTAGACTAGCAATAGATAATTATCAAGATCTATCTAGTTGTACACCTAAATAAATCAAGACAACATCATGAACAATTCTTGTAGAAGAACATAAGCAACTTTGATAGAAAATTAATGATAGATAGAATCTGAAAATCAATCACCAAACATGTCTAGGGCTTTGAAATCACCCTTAACCAAATAGAAGTTTAGCCTAGCATAGGCATTATAAACATAAAATTAAATAGAATCTAAGAAGAAAATAAAAGAAAGAAAGAAGAAGAAGAAGAATATTAATTATCCAACCTCTTGCCCTTTCTAAAGAAAAAGAAAACTAGAGAAAAGAAAGAAGAAGAAAACTTAGAGAATTTTATTACAAAGGCTAATATCCTACCCATGTACAATATGATCCCTTACAATCATCCAAGGCCCTCTATTTATACACATTTTGGAGGGCTAAATGACAAGAGACAAGCTTTACAAATTTCAAAGGTAGGTATAATAGGTGGGTGCATTTTTCTAACAATTTTCGTCATATATGACGATTTTGATCAGCCAACTTGATGGTCGATTTTGTCAATTTTGGAGGCCTTATCTGATCACATGGTCTTCTAGAAATATGTTACCCTATCAGTTACTGATCCATAGCCGTTAGAATCAGCTCATTTCCTGATGTGGAGGAGAAGATATGGGCAAAATACGAAAATAGGTCAGCACAGACGTCATTGCACATCAGCAAACTTGATGGTCGATTTCTTCAATATTGGAGGCTTTATCTGATCACATGGTCTTCTAGACAAATGTTTCTCTATCAGTTAGTGATCCATAGCCGTTGGAATCAGCTCATTTGCTGATGTGGATCGGACGATATGGTCAAAATGCGAACACTGGTCAGCACAGACGTCATTGCACATCAGCCAACTTGATGGTTGATTTCGCTAGGGAAAACGACTCCGTTTCAAGAAGTGTAAAACATGAAAAAGATAGATATGCCTCTTATCTTTGCACGGCTACAAATTTCAGCCTTATTGCTTCAGTGAAACTCGAGATATAGCTGATATGGCAAAAGGTGTCGGAACTGGAACTGAACTGGATTTGCCCTTAATTCTAGTAATCTGAAATCACTCAAAGAAACTTGTGAAAAACACCAAAATACATAAAAATATAAAAGATCATAAACACAATTAGACTAAACAATAATAACTCGTATTTGACACAAAACAATAATAAAACATAACTAAAAACTATATAATTATACGAGTTATCACACCCCCACACTTAGATTGTTGCTAGTCCCTAGCAACGACTCAATAAAAATAAAATAAGAAAATCTAATCTAATCCATTTTCGTAGGAAATCACGGTGGCACTTAGCATGTGACACAAGCCTTTAAACCCCTAGGTGTCCCTAGTGGACGAGTTTAGTCTCGTGAGGGTTTACTAGAACGATACCCACAAACATTGAAAAACTAAAATATAAATAAACTACATATACTAAAAATATTTACTCCTAATCCTTTCAATACAATTAGAGACAATCTTTGAACAAGTCTTATAAACTAATCAATAGCTTAAAGAATTTCACAAAAAATCAAGCTTGAATGTAAATTGTTTGAGTTAAGCCAATATTAACATAACATATCTCAATCAAAATAGTGCATGTTCAAATTTAATCTCAACTTCTCACATGGGATACCCTCATGATTTTCACTCTTTAAAGTAGTGGTGAAGTGTTTACACTCAATCAATCTCATGAAAACAGTTCTACCATATTCTTGCTTGTCCACCTATTCTCCACTATTTAGATCATACAACTTCATGAATCAAGAGGTCTTTAATGAAGGTTGTAATGGGACCAAGGGGTTTGTAATGTGGTTGAAGAACAAAAGGATAAAGATATCACAAAGGTTCCAAAGAGTTCATAAAGTTTAGAGACATAATAAGATCATACAAAGAAACTTCTCAAAACTCTTTACAAGTACATAGTCACATAGGCCGGATATTCATGTTGGGCCTTTTCTTCATTCTAAACAACTTTGTAACATCTTTTTCTTTTTCCACAAATTCAAGAGATGATTCATATTTTTTTTTACATAAGAATGTATTTGCCAGTATTCCATTTCTTTTTCTCTTGACTTTTCTTTTCTTTTCCCCCCACACTTATTTCTTATTTCTAACCCAAATTTTTAACTAAAAATATCCCTTGTTTTTTTTGCAATATGTCTCAAAATATATAATCCATCTTTAGAACAAGGGTAAGGATATAAGTATATTTAGGCTAGGTGTAAGTTGTGGTTACCAATAAAACAACATATTTAATGTAGGCTCAAATTGGCTCACTAGTGGGGATGTTCTCTTAGAACATTAGTAATGGATGGCTGTTTGGCTTTGGTTATAATCCTAATGCCTCTATCATATTCATGTTGTCACATGTATCAATATAGTCTCAAACGGTTTAAAGCAAGTTCTAGAGAATCATGTAATCATAAGAGCACTCAAGAAAGAAATTAGATTGATTTGTATAATGCATCAATCATTATAGGCTCAAAAACTCACAAGGATGATTATACAAGTCAGATTAAGTCTAAACATGCTTCTTTCTCAATCAACATATCATATTAACATTGGCTCATAAAAAGGTTGACATCAAGCTCAATTCTCATGAAAATCTTCTCACTAATAAATCTGTTTTAGACTTATGCAATTCATATCTCATCATTGTATTAAAAAGGAACTAAAACACACTAAAATAATAATAATAATAAAGACTCATAAAAAATATAGTAGACAAAAATAAAAGAAATCCTAAATCATTCCCCCCACACTTAATTCTTACATTGTCCTCAATGTAAGTCTATTAACCCAAATGAAAGAATCATGTGTAAGAGAAAAGAACTAATAACATAAGAATAGGAACAACTAAGACTCAAAACAAAACAAACTCATGCAACCTAAATAATCCTAAAATACTAAACAAAAATTAACAAGTAAACATAAAAAGATTAAAATCAAACTGACAAGGTATGTCTCAAGTCTCCCTTACTCAGACCTTGTTCAGAATGAATACTTCTAAATTGCTTAAAACATAACATTTTTTTTTTTTTTGAAAAGAAGAAATCAAACTGACAAGGTATGTCTCAAGTCTCCCTTACTCAGACCTTGTTCAGAATGAATACTTCTAAATGGCTTAAAACACAACAATTTTTTTTTTTTTTATTAGCAAAATATGTCCCTCACCCCCTACTAAAATATGACATTGTCCCCAATGTCAAATTTTAAAGGTAGAATTTAGGAGATATTACCTGCAGAGGTTGTTAACCACTTATTATAACTGAGACACAACAAACAAAATGTTAGATAATGTCACAAAGACAAAGTGCAGTCCACTCCTTGCTCGTCCATATCTCTTTTTCTTTTTTCGAGCGTTTGCAAAACAACCGTAGCAGATAAACACTCATAAGCTTGGAGCTTTTTGAGTAAATCTTCGATGGTTGTAGCAGAAATTATGGTTCTCCTTGCCTCTGAAAACATGAATCCATTATCCACAGCATTATCTAAATATGAAAGCAAATTACTAAAATAACCATTAATATTAAGCAAACCAATGGGTTTCTTATTTGTGACCAAAGATGACCAAGAAGCCACGCAAGCTATTTCTTCCAATGTACCCAGCCCTCCTGGTAAAGCAATGAATGCATCGGCAGAATGGTACATGATTGTTATCCGTTCAGGGACACTCCAGACTTGTATTTCCTTACCCACGGTAGGTCCACAAAAACTTGTGAATAGTTTTGGCACGATTCCTAGAACTGGACTTCCTCCGGCGTGTGCTGCTGTAGCGACTGCTCCCATTAAACTCGTACTACCGCCTCCATAAATCAAGTGGATCTTTTGTTGGGCAAGTATTACTCCAACTCTTATGGCTTCATCAGCGAATATGTTAGTTTTCCCTGGATAAGCACCTCCAAAGACACAAATTTTTTTTTATGCGCTGGGACGAAGTACTTTCCATTTTTTTTTTCGAGTGCCTGAAAGAGAATGAGTACATGGTGTAATATATAGAGGACTGAGTAGTGAATCAGACAAGAGTAATAATGTCGCCGAAAGTGTATCTGACCTGTCAGAAGAAAATGTTAACCTAACAAAAGATTTTTTTGCGTGATTTCAGGAAGAAAATCAAAAAGAGAAGAAAAAATCAGCCGTAAAAGACAAATAAAAAAAACGAGAATAATTACACAAATCAAACAACACGTAAATTAAACCGAAATAAAGTTATTGCAAATCAAACCAAAAGCTGAGAAGTCATTTATTGTAGTTGTGATTGTGGCTCACATCTTCCTCTGGTTTTACGTCCAGAAACGGCTTAAACGCCTTCTATGAGTCGAGGATATGCTTCCCATCCAGTTTTCTTACAAGCTGGCAAACAGGGTCTTTTAACATCAGATTCCCAAGATGTTGCCATTCCCTTTGGAATTGCGGCCATAAATCAAGAATTTCTCTTTGTACGTCTTCACTAGGATGCGTCTCAAGAGAAAGTTGGATATTACCCAAATTCTCCTTACTCAGTCCATCCTTAATGAATTCAATTTTATCATCTCGATTAGAGGACGGAATCCCAATAGAACGACATTTACCGTTACACGTCCATCGTGCACATTTGTGGCAATTTGAACTCATGCGCTTTGCTCGTCGCTTCTTTGCAAAAGTGCTTCTACCTGTACCTGGTAAATGCAAAACAGGAAGATATTCATCTTCACGTACCTTGGCTTCAATTATCCAACGTATGTCTCCAGGAATCCCTTTGTGCATAAGCATTCTTAATCTTTCAAATCGAACTTGGTAAAGCTTCAGTAAAATATTTCGAGGAAAATGAGGAAATCGTTTCTGCAATCTTGTGAGAATATCATCCATCCTGAAAAAAAAAATGAAAAAAAAATTGAAAGAGAAATTGGAAGAGAAATTTATATACAATATCAGTTTTGTGGGTAGCTGATGGAACCGATTTAAATAATCACGGAGTACCGTTATCCGCCATTTAACCGGGGTAAAAAAAAAATTATATTTACATCTAGTTATTTTCAAAACAAGGATGAGAAAGAAAAACAACATAAAAAGACTCAAAAACAAAACACTCTAAATAAAATCCTAAATTCTTCCCCCCACACATAATTCTTACATTGTCATTAATGTAATGCTATTAATCCCAAATGAAAGAATCATGTGTAAGTGAAAAGAACTAATAAACAAAATAAACTTATGCAGCCTAAATGAACTTAGAAACACTAAACACAATTAGCAAAGAAACATAAGAAAAAGATAAAGAAAAAGAGAGCAAATCTGAGGATGGCAGTTTGGCAATGCTTTCACTAATTAGGCTGCCTCTCCCAATTAGCACTTGATTTAGTGTTTTGAACCTAACCAACACCCTTTCTTGGCATTTTAGGCTTGTCAGGCTCATACATGAAATTTCCCAAATTTATGCGTTTGAGAGGAAGCTTTCTTTGCACAACAGTGGATGCATTCTCCATTACAAGTATTATTCCATCATCCTTTGTGGTGCATATGTCATCGAGGAATGGAGCATATTTTGATACTTGTTGAATGACCTCCACAAACAAGTTGTTTAAGGTTTCCGGCATGTGTTGTTCATGTTCTTCCTCCTTGAACTTTGCAAATCTACTAGGAAAAGGTGGAGAAAAAACATTAGTAAAAAGTGAAACCTTAAACGTTACCTCAGGTGCCGAAATACTCTTATTTGGATCTTTGGCTTCATTATCCTCAAGAATAGAATCCATCTCTAATTTTGTTTCATCCTCATCTTGTTCCTCATTCTTCAAGGTCACAATAGTAGCATTCTCCTTTGGGTTAACCATCGTTTGGGCTGGGAGTTCTTCAGATCTTTGTGCTACCCATCCCACCATACTACTAGCCAATTGGCTCATTTGCTTTTCCAAATTCTGGATGCTTGCCCTTGTTTCCTGTTGAAATTGCAAAGAATCAGTAACAAGAGAATAGACAAGATCTTCTAAAGAAGTACCTGAGTTTTGAGTCATATGTGGTGGTTGAAAAAGATCTGGTTCTTGAGACCATGAATGATTGAAGCTAGATGGATGAGTGTAATTGGCATAAGGATCTACTTCTTGGTAATTTTTCGAGTAGCCATAATTAGTATGATCCCACCATCCCTCATGGTAAGTGTTTGAGTAATGATCATACTGTTGGTCTTGGAACACTTGATGGCCTTGACATCCTCCCATGGCCAATTGTTGAACTGGGGAGGTGAGATTGGCTTGTTCATTCTCCATGTTCATGTATGCCACCAACTCTTCAAGTGTTAGATTGCTCAATTCCATTGTTTTTTTTTTTTTTTTTAAATTTGAAAAGAAAAACTTGTATGTACAAGAAAATAAAACTAATTAGAACTGAAAATAAGAATAAACCAAGTAACAAATAAACTAAAGAAAGCAATCCCCGGCAACGGCGCCAAAAATTTGATGCACCCAAAAGAGTGTATCTTATTTAACCTTGCACTAAAAAGATAAATTGTAAGTATAGTAGTTAGCAAGGGTCGAGTCCTCAGGGATTGGGTTTTAGTTTATAAGTTAATAGTTTAAAACTTAAATTCAAGAACAATAAAAGAAAAGGGGTTTTTGAAGACAGATTTAAACTAAAGTAAATAATAAGAATAAGATGTAAGGCGGTATAACCAGCCAATAAAAATATATATACTAAATTAGGCGGTATAACCAGCCAATAAAAATATATATACTAAATTAGGCGGTATAACCAGCCAATAAAAATAAAACAAAGTTAATATACAAATTAGGCGGTATAACCAGCCAATAAAAATAAATATAAAAAATAAGCAAACTAAAAGTAAGAAAACAAATAAGTAAGAAGAATCAAATATGAAAAATATGGTTAAGGTTTCATTCTCCACCACTAGACATCATTAAGAATCAATTTCAAATCTATCAATATCAACCAACTATCAAAGTTAACAACCGTAGATAACAACAAGCTCTGTTATCCCAATCTTTCCTTAGTTTGTCGTTAAATAGAACAAGCTCTCTATTTAATCTCTAACCATTAAACAACCTAGAATAAGCTCTCTAAATTCAATTTAATGGCAGCTTTATGATGAGAAAGATAGGTTGATCTAAGCAACAAACACATAAGCTCGGATTGTTCAACTTAGGTTATGTTCCACTTTGCAATTATTGAAAACTTGACCATAATCATTAATCACAAATTGCCACTTATGAATAGGAAATCAAGACAATTACACGGATCAAGACTCCTAGACTAGCAATAGATAATTATCAAGATCTATCTAGTTGTACACCTAAATAAATCAAGACAACATCATGAACAATTCTTGTAGAAGAACATAAGCAACTTTGATAGAAAATTAATGATAGATAGAATCTGAAAATCAATCACAAAACATGTCTAGGGCTTTGAAATCACCCTTAACCAAATAGAAGTTTAGCCTAGCATAGGCATTATAAACATAAAATTAAATAGAATCTAAGAAGAAAATAAAAGAAAGAAAGAAGAAGAATAAGAATATTAATTATCCAACCTCTTGCCCTTTCTAAAGAAAAAGAAAACTAGAGAAAAGAAAGAAGAAGAAAACTTAGAGAATTTTATTACAAAGGCTAATATCCTACCCATGTACAATATGATCCCTTACAATCATCCAAGGCCCTCTATTTATACACATTTTGGAGGGCTAAATGACAAGAGACAAGCTTTACAAATTTCAAAGGTAGGTATAATAGGTGGGTGCATTTTTCTAACAATTTTCGTCATATATGACGATTTTGATCAGCCAACTTGATGGTCGATTTTGTCAATTTTGGAGGCCTTATCTGATCACATGGTCTTCTAGAAAAATGTTACCCTATCAGTTACTGATCCATAGCCGTTGGAATCAGCTCATTTTCTGATGTGGAGGAGAAGATATGGGCAAAATACGAAAATAGGTCAGCACAGACGTCATTGCACATCAGCCAACTTGATGGTCGATTTCTTCAATATTGGAGGCTTTATCTGATCACATGGTCTTCTAGAAAAATGTTTCTCTATCAGTTAGTGATCCATAGCCGTTGGAATCAGCTCATTTTCTGATGTGGATCGGACGATATGGTCAAAATGCGAACACTGGTCAGCACAGACGTCATTGCACATCAGCCAACTTGATGGTTGATTTCGCTAGGGAAAACGACTCCGTTTCAAGAAGTGTAAAACATGAAAAAGATAGATATGCCTCTTAGCTTTGCACGGATACAAATTTCAGCCTTATTGCTTCAGTCAAAATCGAGATATAGCTGATATGGCAAAAGGTGTCGGAACTGGAACTGAACTGGATTTGCCCTTAATTCTAGTAATCTGAAATCACTCAAAGAAACTTGTGAAAAACACCAAAATACATAAAAATATAAAAGATCATAAACACAATTAGACTAAACAATAATAACTCGTATTTGACACAAAACAATAATAAAACATAACTAAAAACTATATAATTATACGAGTTATCAGTGGCTCTAAGTTTAATAGCAAGGATAAGATAGAAATTCTTGCTGGCTGACGCAGCAATTGCTCAACCACACTATACTCACTATGTTTTATGAACTTTAAAAACTCACATGCCTCTTTCTCGTTTACCAGCTCCTTTATCCTATTTATCGAGGCTGATCCCTCTCTACTTCTTTTGACAAATCCATCTCAATTTGGATTGGCTCAACTACTTTTTTCCCTTTGTCTTCTCCTCTGTCTTTCCCTATTAACCCCTATTCAGCAGCCTCAGGAGCATAACACCTTCCTCTTCATGTTAAATGGCCCACACCTGTGATATCTTGCTGACTTAAAGACCCAGGCATAACCATGCTGCAGTCGTATTTCCATGGTGCAACTTTGTTTTCCTTGTATGAAAAGGAAACAGGCAAATCAATGATTAACTTAGGTGCACTTTCCTCAACGACTGGCATAACTTTCTCCTTTGATTCATCATAATAGATGATCAAGGGTCTTCCTATCCTATAGCCAGCTGTATTCTCAATAACTTTTATTTCCTCCTCTGTCTCTTCGTAAAACTGGGCCTCCCTATTATCTATCCTTTTTTGGACTTTAACCAGAAAGTCTCCGCAGTCCTGTATGACTTGACCTCCACACTTATGGATTGGGCACCAATTTTGCACCCTCTTTGCAACCATTTTTAGACTGTCTGCATCTCCCACCATTCCTGCCTTGACCATCTGATAATGAATGATGAATGCATATAAAAGTATTGGCTCTGGGATAATTCCAACCAAACTGTCTATCATTGATTTCTTGGAACTAAATACATCAAAGAAAAGATCACTGCTTAAGACAATCTGATAATCTGTCTCTCTTAATTAAAAATGCTATTACAAAATACTGGTCTTATAGTAACTCCCTCGGATCTTGAACCTTTTTCACTTTCCTCTTTTGACTGCCTTGCTCTTCAATCTAACCCCTACTTGTTCACGACCCTTTGACATGTCAGCAGAAGCATCACCGTATAAGCTTTCCTTAGCTTGTTTCTCCAGTTGATTGGCTCGGGCTTCCTCATGCTTTGCTCTTTCTGCCCAATAGTTCTTCTCCTTCTTGAGGCTTTTGACTTCTTGTTCCCATTCCCCGAAAATCTTGAGAGTCCCCTCGAATTTGAGCTCGAAACGGTACCTCTTGTTCTCCAAGTGTAATTCCTGAAGATCGCTTTCAGCAGTGTCCCTTTCTCTCTTGATCTTTTCCTTTTCTCTTTCTCGGGCTGATTCCCTATTTTTCATATCCTCAAGCTCTTCTTGCAAACGGGCAATTTCCTTGCTCATTTGGGCCTTTTCTTTTTCGAATTCTGCCCTTGCGATTTCTAACTCCAATGGCGCTTCCTTGGGCAGCGAACTCAAATGCTGAACTTCTTCCCCATCCGATGTCAACAACCTATCATTAACCCTTAATTCCCTCCATGTCAGGTAATCATGTGTGACGATGCCGGCATATCTAGCTACCTCCACTCGATGAGTTTCCTTCCATGCTACTACAATTTCACGTACCTTTCCCGAATATCCATCTTCTCCATAAGTAAATTCCAAATTACAGAGGTCATGGGTCATAGGAGTAAACTGACGAGATTCTGATTGTCTCAGTACTAGCAGTGGTGCATAGCTCACTCCTCCCCATACTCCCAATAATGGAACAGAAGCTTTATCTCCGCATTTGTACAATGTCGAGCTCTCCAAATTATCATCTTAGCCCTGATATTTTGGAATATGTTGATCCATTGTTCCTTGGTCCTATTTTCAAGCCAATCCCTCTTAAGAAATTCACCAATTGGTGCAAAAGATTTCCAGTATGAGTGAGAAGGGAAATTCTCCTATTTACAAAGTGGCTCTGAACCCATATGTAAAGGAGCTGTATACAACCTAGAAAATGCCTTTTTCTTTCCCGTCTACAGAAATTCAGGGATCGGATTGTTTCTGCTATAATTGCCGGGGCTGGGTTTATCCTTTGCTCAAGCCTCTCAAAAACATCAAATATCGCCACATCCACATGCCCTAATGTCTTTGGGAAGATAACTAAACCATAGATAGCCAAAGAAAAAATATTCCTAACTGTCTCCTTACTTGAATGGCTATGGATTAAGGTCCATAAAATGTCCCATGATAAACAATAGCTTACCCCTTTTCGGACAACATGGCTTTCGACCCAATTTCTTTCCACTCCCAGAATTTTAGACATTTTTTTCTTAAAACCCGGCGTCTTTGTATCCTTCAAATAAATACGGTCAGGAATAACATTCTCAATATGCAGCAAGGTCGAATATTCCTCTATGGTTGGAGTCATATCCTCTCGGTTGAAGGTAAAACACCGATAAGCGGGATTCCAGAATTGCACCATAGACCGGATCACCTCACCACTGACCTTAACCTGAACTAACAATGCTATGTCCCCATAAGTCTGAGTGAAGGCTTCTTTTTCTGATATGTTCCACTGATTCCATATATCTATCAATTCCCGGAGATCATTTTGCTTGATAGTAAGATCAACCTCGGCTGGCAATGCTGACACATATCCCATCTTCAAACAATCCCCATTATCCTGCTGACCTTTCTCGGACTGTTTCCTAACCTTTAAATGCTTCTCGACTACTGAGACACTCTGACCCTCCATGAAAGCCTTTTTGGTTGAATATTATTCCGAGACCAATAACTTTCCATGTGCAAACGGCTGGCAATGCTGACACATATCCCATCTTCAAACAATCCCCATTATCCTGCTGACCTTTCTCGGACTGTTTCCTAACCTTTAAATGCTTCTCGACTACTGAGACACTCTGACCCTCCATGAAAGCCTTTTTGGTTGAATATTATCCCGAGACCAATAACTTTCCATGTGCAAAAAATGATGACAAGAATGAAAAAAAAAAAAACAAAAAGAAAAAGAAAATGAATTAGTAACGGGAATAAATACGAATAATACAAAAAAACATATAATTCAAAACAATAATTGTCCCTGAGGATGCTAACAAAATTATAACACCTCTGGGATGAAATACCAACACTTATTACGGGCATTGTGATGTACGTTCATCATTGTATGATTTTCAAAAATAAACTTATTCAGAAAGTAGAATAGAAGGTAAAAGGATTGGAAATATTCCTCCATCATTTTGCTTGATAGTAAGATCAACCTCGGCTGGCAATGCTGACACATATCCCATCTTCAAACAATCCCCATTATCCTGCTGACCTTTCTCGGACTGTTTCCTAACCTTTAAATGCTTCTCGACTACTGAGACACTCTGACCCTCCATGAAAGCCTTTTTGGTTGAATATTATCCCGAGACCAATAACTTTCCATGTGCAAAAAATGATGACAAGAATGAAAAAAAAAAACAAAAAGAAAAAGAAAATGAATTAGTAACGGGAATAAATACGAATAATACAAAAAAACATATAATTCAAAACAATAATTGTCCTTGAGGATGCTAACAAAATTATAACACCTCTGGGATGAAATACCAACACTTATTACGGGCATTGTGATGTACGTTCATCATTGTCCGATTTTCAAAAATAAACTTATTCAGAAAGTAGAATAGAAGGTAAAAGGATTGGAAATATTCCTCCATGTTTTCTTAACTTTGGGATATCTAATTGGAAATCCGGCATGGCTTCGCCAAGGTTTACTATATGAAGGTGAATTAGTTCTAAAAGCCCCGAATTGTTCCTCACTGTCGCCGGTGAAGGCTAGTAAGGTACCCCGATAAAAGCGGGTTCAATTCGTTAGAGTCTATTTCCCTAGCCCATGCGGATTGTTAATCACGAAGGCTTAGGTAATTTAGTACTCCGGAAGTGTTTCACTAGCCCATGCGGATTGTTAATCACGAAGACTTAGTTACTTTGCTCCCACTTAAAAAGAAGGAACCCGGGTATAGGATTCATGATATGCAAATGCACGTGTAGTGTAGTGTAGTGTGTGAGGAGAAATAACAAACCTTTCACCACCTATTCGATATCCCTTATTCTAAATGCCCCAACAAGATTAAACAACATAAACCATCAATTAATCAATAAATGAATATATGCATCAAAATAACCAAATAACAATTATAATATGTATGCACATTAATATGGACATATTAAAAACATTTTATTATTTTTGAAATTATCCTTATTTTTTTAAAATGTGAGAATTAAAATTAAATACCAATTAAACCAACAAAACCGAGACTTTGATAACACACGACTAATTCTAGGCCTGACTCTCTAATAGTCCCCAGTGGAGTCGCCAAGCTGTCGCAAGCTAAAAAATAACAAGTCTCATCGCAAGACTTTATTATTTGTTAAGCGTGACATTAAAAAAAACCGAGGAAAGGTCGACTTAATTCATCTTGAAAAATGAAGGTTTTGAAAATGACCTTGAAAAAGACATGGAGTCGCCACCAATCTTTTTTAGCTAGGTGTGATCGGCCACCTTAAAACCGGTTTTATAAAATATTTTAAAATTAATCAAAACATTTTTAAAACCAATTTCAAGTCTGCGTTTTAAACCAGAGAGATAAAAAAAAAAACGGGTTTGGGACTCGGTTACGTGTGGGGAAGGATTAGCACCACCCACAACGCCCGTATAAAACGGTACCTTATTAATCATATGTTATCTCAAGTCTTGGTAAAAAGTCAGTTTTAAATTTAGTATTTCAAGTTAATTCCCAATTTAAAGAAAAATAATTCCATTTTTAATTGAAAATGATCCGGAATTTATAAATTCAAAATTTTCCTATATTCCCCAACAAACGTGGCAAAATATAGAAATTTTTATTAGTTTAAAAAACTTTCCGAATCATTCTTATTTTAAAGAAGATATTCCGTTATTAATGATAATTGATGATATCCTCCCCCAACAAACCCGGCAGAGAACTCATGAATTATTTTAACTCGGGAATATCTTTATTTTATTGAAAATCATTACTTTGAAAACATTTTAAAAAATATGAATATGAATATGTATGACATAAATAAAATGACATAGCAAAGTCTAAATAATAGAATGCAACCTAAATGATATGATATAATTTAAATGTCTTAGCATATTCTAAATGAAATGAAACATCCTAAGTGACATAATATATTCTAAATGAAATGACTTAGGTAACATAATATATTCTACATGAAATGAAATAATTTAAATGACATGGCAAATATAAATTATATGGCATATATTCTAAATGACTTGAAATATAAAATAATGCTATCATATAATATGTATGAAAATAAAAATAAAAATAATAATGCATGAACATAACATATGCTAAATAATATGACAAAAATAACTAAATAAAAAGCATAGGATATCATGAAATATTCAAAATCATATAACAAATAAAATAATATCAAAAATTCAAATCAAAGATAATAACACCATCATGAAAATTAAACATAGCATAAATTACATATTATATAATATGCATGAATATGGAAAATGCATTGCATGAAACTGTATTTTTTCCTTTAATTAAGGAAATTCGTATATCTAAAAAGATATCCGGCTACCTTAGGAAAATATATCAAATTAAATATTCTAAAACCAAAATACTTTGTGATTGTTTGAAAACACTTTTGAAAAGCTTAGATTAAAAATAAAAACTTAGCTAAACCCTTTTTTAAATGGCTCTAATTTCCTATGTTTAAAATCTCGGACTTGACCACCCTTAACCCGAGACTTAAAAAATCATTTTTAGAGTTTAAAAAGGCTTAGAAACTACCCTAAGTCAGTAGCTTAACTTCCTAGTCAGCCCCCTTTAAGTAACTTAACCAAAACTGAAAAATGATTTTCCTTCAAATTCAATTCTGACTCCATTGTCCAGTTTTAAACCACGATTTTTTACCCTATTTTTAAAAATTCTAAAAAATCTAAAAAAACTACTGGAGACTCATGACATATAAAACTACACGTAAAATTTTTTTATTAATTTTCTGAATAAAGATGACTACCCAGAAAAATTGGGAAAGTATGAGTACTGGGTGAAAAAACTGTTTTGCCAAAACACATTTTTGCCTTTGATAAAATCATTTAAAAATCAAAGTAAAAATATTTAAGACTCTCTAAATGACTCACAAACAGTAGCTAGCACTTTTGAAAAGTTAGAAAAAAATTGGCTAAGTAAAAGAAAATCACAAAGGTAGAATAATCAATTTGACAACTCTTTAATTTTTCACAAGTATGCTCAAGAGAGCATGACTTCGAACCATTGATTGGCCTAAGTCATAAGTCAAGCGGTATAGACATGAAATGAATGAAAAATACAGCAAATATGACGCATGATATGCACGATTTAAAACTTAAATGACATGAAAAATGCATGGCATCAATAAAATGACCTAGACTTAAATGAACTTGCATGGCATTTAATGCAACCTAGGTCTAAAATGCATGGATATGCATGACAAAACAAACCAATCCTACATCTAAAGTATGCATGGAAATAACACAAACACAAGGCATGCTTAAACCAAATACTCAACCAAATGTCATGAAAATGCAAACCTATCAACTAACATAACAAAAATGCACACACCAAGCAAAGAAAGTGAAGTGGCCGAATGGCCTCATGTACAAAGTGAGCATGGCATTTTCACAAACACTTGATATACTAACATACTTAACTAAAGCATAACACTCAAATCATGCAAATATAAAGTAGAGGTATGAAAACTAACAAGCATTTTCACAAACACATGGATTTCAAAATATAAAACATAAACAAACTTAAATATTTTGAAAACAGAAAATCAAAAATGCAAGAATATAATGATAGGCTCATAAATGGAAATAAGAAAGCAACCAAATTAAAACAAGCTTCAATTATATGTAGTAGAATAAGATTTAAAGTATCAAGACTTATTTAATATCAAAAAGAACATGAAATAACAAAGCAAACAGTAGCTAAAAAAAAAAACTGGGCCATTCGGCCATGTCAAAGAACAAGGGAAAAAATATTTCAAGAACTTTTTATAAGAAAAGATGAAGAAAGAACTTAAAGAAGAACATTAAAAACACTTATTTAAAAAGAAAAATGTGAGACCCTCGTAAGCTAGAGATGACTCGGGTCTCCTATAACACTCTAATGGTTCGGAACTACACATGTAAAATCCACTAGGAAGGACGGACTATCATGTGGTATACATGTTGTATGATAGGTTATAGAATTGGAGGTTAAATCAGGTGGTTAAACGATCTGACCCTAAAATAGTTTAAAATTCAGACTAAAATCGGGAAGGGCAAAATTCCATATAATATGCTAAATTGAGTGGATATGATGAGAAAATACTATATAGAATCCATACCTATTATCAGAGCAACAATCGGCATCAAATTCAAAAAAATATGCATTAGGGGTATTTTGGTCATTTTACACCCCTTTTCATTTTTAGTCCAAGAAATGGTATAAATGGGCTTTTTGACTATATAATATGTTAATATGACATTTGGATCTAATATTTGGCATTAAAAAAAAAAAAAAAAAGTCAAAGTTGGTCAACTTTTTTTGACCAAGCTTAGGCAAGATGAGAAACATGGGATAATTTCCCATAAGATATCAGCCCTAATATGAAGACACAACGTCTTCTTCTTTTTTTTCATGCCGTAAGGCATTTTCTCCCCAAAAACACCATTAAAGCTTGCTAAAGCTTTCTCTCTCCTCCAAATTTCAAGGGAAATCACCAAGTATTGCAAGGATTCCACTAACCTATAGGTAATTTCATATTCTAAGCTTGATTTTGATATTAGATTTTGAAGAATTTGTCTCTATCTATGAGAAATCATTTTGGCTGAAAATTGGTAGTGATGAATCACCATGTTGCCGCCACTTTTTTCGTTATGGGAGGTGT
This sequence comes from Fremontodendron californicum, assembly GCA_030761205.1. NCBI lineage: Eukaryota > Viridiplantae > Streptophyta > Magnoliopsida > Malvales > Malvaceae > Fremontodendron > Fremontodendron californicum. The sequence continues at coordinate 6,030,584 of JAULJL010000045.1, forward strand.
TCCTCCACCTCTTTAAACCGTAAATTAGTATCGGATAGCTTTGAATCAAATTTAGAGGCTAAAACAAGCTTGGTTAAAACCCTAGCTTGCCCATGAGGTGGTGCTGCCACCTACCTTGGTTGTCCGAGGCCACCGTTAGCTTCATTGTTATTGTGTGAGCAACTTTTCAGTTGATTGTTGCTCCGAATTTTGACTCGAGCTAAGTGTAGGAATTTATTTGTAAAAAATTCTTAAGCTGAAAATTTTTGGATAGTAGCTAACTATTATAAATAATGGGAATTTGAGTGTCCCGTAGTTGTAAAATACTTACAGAATATCCTGACGATGTCATAGGTACCCATATCGTGGAGTTCGCCTGGGATCGCGACAGAGTAACGAAAGTGTCGCTTTAATACTCGAAATAACACAGTGAGTATTTAGGTTAATCTAGGAAGTAGTTATTGTTTTATATGCAATGTTGACTGATATGGAAATTGAAACACGAAAGATTGCTCGGATTACAAAAATGGTAAGTTTCGAACCTTACGCGGATCAAAGGCGTAAGTGTGGTGTTAGTATGGTTACACGAGGTAAGTGTTGTGGAGTTGAATAATAATGAATGTTAGCTAATTGTAATGCTTTGAGAAACATAAGTATAAATATATTAGTGTAGAGATTGTTTCCTAGCATAGTATATATATATATAAATATATATATATATATTACTCCATGAAATTAGAGAATTAATATATCATACTATTATTGTACGGACAGGGTGATGTCCGGGATGCTATTTTATACGGACAAGGTGATGTCCGGGATGCTATTTTATACGGACAAGGTGATGTCCGGGATGCTAATATTGTACGGACAGGGTGATGTCCGGGATGCTAATATTGTACGGACAGGGTGAAGTCCGGGATGCTAATATTGTACGGACAGGGTGATGTCCGGGATGCTAATATTGTACGGACAAGGTGAAGTCCGGGATGCTATTGTTGTACGGGCAAAATAGTCCAGGATAACAGATATTACGGACTAGTATAAGTCCGGGATATTTTGATAATGTAGACATGAGAAAATTTTCATTTATAATTGTGAAGGTATACACGTAAAATCGATTGCTAAATATTTTTGGCTATCAAGTTAGGCTAGCCAATAGCTTATTTATATTCAACACTCAGTATAGAAGATTTCATGTGGGACAAATAATTTTTATAAGTCCCGGAATAATTTTTAAATATTACTTTTCGGTTAATTAGTCATACTTGATATGTCATGTTTATACTTTAATGGTAAAGAAAGGAAGTACGAAATTTCCAAGTACTCATCCTAGTTACCTTATGCTCACTGAGTTTTTCGACTCACTTTGTTTATTTTTAATTTCTTTTCAGATTCTAACAGACCCAGCTCTTCCCATATTCCGGATAGCTAGCTGCTCACATACTTTTGGTGAGCGAATTGACCCAAGACGTGGTAAGCTGTGGCGATGGTTGGGTACATTTTGCAGTCACTAGGGTATCATGGGTCCTTTGTATTTTGTGTATGTTGAATATGTTCTGTATATTTATAAGCGGATGTAATTAATTGATGTATGATGTATAACAGTCTTAGAGGCCTGGTATGACATGGTGATGTTTATTTTGTTATGATATAGTATAAATATATGTTTGTATATAAGATGTCATAAAGGTTGAGTCTGCTGCGGGGCATTTCGGTTACTCCCTATCGGAGGCGTCCAAACCGAGATGTCATGTGTTGATGAATTATTATATTGTGAATGTTGATGATTGAACGGTAAACGCCCATGTAGGGCGAGATCATGCCAAAATTTTCTTTAATTTGGTTTGATGAGTATAGACAGGCTTCGGAGGCAGGGGCATACCTTGTCTCTAGCCGGTCACATGCCCTGAATTTGGGGTGTGACAAAGGTGGTATCAGAGCATGGTCTAGAGGTCAGTGACTGCAAAAAAAAAAAAAAAAGTTGTAGGGTAGTAGTGCATTGCTTACAAGTAATCCCGAGATATTAGTAAGTAGTGTACTACCCCTATGGGTGTGTATCGTCACATGCTACTACGTCCGGTGATTTTTAAGCTAGCTAGCACATATTGAACTTTATAAATAATATTATGGAATTATTGACATATGTTTATTTTCTAGATACGATGCCTCCCCAAACAAGAACTCGTAGACCTAGAGATAAATCAAGGGACCGAGAGCTTGAGGTCCCGGATCAGATTTCTGTTGGCCCTGAGATTAGAGGCCAGAGTGGGGAAAGTAGTAGGACTTCTACTAGGAATACTACAGAGACGGAGATGAGATTTGACAGGATGGATGCTAAAATGGATGAGGTATTACACCAGGTAGAGGCTCTGACGCAGGTTGTGGCAGAGCAACAGAGGAAATTAGATCAGGCCCAGCAGGCACAGCCATAGCCACAACAGGCAGCTGCACCGGTAGAGTCAGAGCAGGGCCGACCAGAGGGATACCTTCAGGTTTCGTTATCTGAGTTTAAGAAGAATCAACCACCTTTGTTTACAGGGAAGGATGCGAATGCAGATCCCAATGACTTTTTGGATCAATGTAGTAGATTATTCATATCATTGGGATGTTCTCCGGTTCGATCTGTAGAGTTAATTAGTTTCCAGCTTAGGAGTATAGCTGGGACGTGGTATACGACCTTGCTTAAGAGACGACGAGCTACTGATCCTCCATGAGCGTGGCCAGAATTTTGTACTGAGTTTCTTCGTAGGTTCTTACCACAGAGTGTTCGCGAGACTAGGGCTCGTGAATTTGAGCAGCTAAAGCAGACAGAGACCATGACTGTGACTGATTATGATATTCGATTTTCAGATCTTTCTGTATATGCACCACAATTGGTATCCACCGAGTATGATAGAGCTAAGAGGTTTGTGGATGGTCTTCGGGAGTATTTGTTTAGGTCAGTTCAGTTGACAGAGACATCCACATATGCTGATGTCCTAAATTCTGCTCTAAGGTTCGAGCAGCGAGCTCGAGATAGGCAGAGTGATAGGGGCCTACAAAAGAAGCCCAGATTTGGTGGACAGGGTTCTAGGGCAATAGGGTTATCAGGGCCAGTTGGTGGTATCGTGTCTAGAGGAGAGACATTTACTAGTGGTGTACAGAGGGACTGGGGTCAAAACAGTCAGCATAGACCTGGTGGTCGCCCTCAGAGTACATCAGCAACTACTACTACTGGGGGAGCTTCTACCCCATTATGTCAGATTTGTGGACGCCGACATAGAGGCGTATGTTGGAGATCAGATTTATGTTTTAGATGCGGTAAATCGGGGCACATGAGGAGAGACTGCCCATTGGGTTCTGGCTCACTCCCACCAGTAGTAGCTCCACTCCCAACTACAGCTGCACCAGGACAGTCAGCAGGATCAGTCGCACAACAGGCTGTCAGAGGTACTCAGGGTCGGGGACAGCAATCTGCTGGTAGGGGACAGACGTCAGGCGGCAGGGGGCAGGCTCGAGTTTTTGCACTGACACCTAGGGATGCCCAGGCATCCAATGCAGTTGTGACAGGTATTATTATGGTTTGTTTACAGCCTGCACATGCTTTATTTGATCCGGGTGCCACCCATTCATTTATTTGCCCTCGATTTGTGGATATTTTGCTCAGAGATGTTAGTGAGTTAAATGAACCTTTGCTAGTTTCAACACCTGTCGGGGTAGAGTATGTAGTTAGTCAAGTTTTGAAAGGGTGTGATATTGAGATTGGTGGGGAGGTGTTCATAGCCGATCTAGTGATACTAGATATACTAGAATTTGATGTGATATTGGGCATGGATTGGCTAGCTGCCAATTATGTTGTGTTAGATTGTTTCGAGAAGGTTATTACCTTCCAGATACCAGGAAAATTAGTTTTAAAATATCAGGGAGATCGAAGTATGAATACAACAAGAATGATATCGGTCTTAAAAGCTGAGAAGTTGTTAAACAGTGGCTGTCAAGGCTATTTAGCCTATGTGTACGATATTGAAGGCAAGGTTTCGGATTTGGATAAGATACCAGTAGTATCTGAGTTTCCAGATGTATTTCCAGAGGATTTACCGGGACTGCCTCCTGAACGAGAGATTGAGTTCTGTATTGATGTGTTGCCAGGAACCCAGCCTATTTCAATTTCCCCTTACCGTATGGCTCCCCTTGAACTGAGGGAATTAAAGGTACAACTTCAGGATTTGTTGGACAAGGGATTCATACGCCCAAGTACTTCACCCTGGGGTGCTCCGGTATTGTTTGTTAAGAAAAAGGATGGATCCCTGCGGCTATGTATTGACTATAGGCAACTTAATAAAATGACTATTAAAAATAAGTACCCACTACCGAGGATTGATGATTTGTTTGATCAGTTGCAGGGAGCTAGTTGTTTTTCTAAGATTGATCTTCGATCAGGTTATCATCAGCTCCGTATTCGGAGGGAAGATGTGCCTAAGACTGCTTTTCGCACGCGTTATGGGCACTATGAGTTTCTTGTAATGTCTTTTGGACTGACTAACGCTCCTGCAGCTTTTATGGATCTAATGAACAGGGTGTTTAAACCCTATTTAGATCACTTCGTGATAGTATTTATTGATGATATTTTGGTGTATTCACGGACTGAGGATGATCATAGCCAGCATCTTAGGGTGGTACTTGAGACCTTGAGAACACAGCAGTTATATGCTAAGTTTTCAAAGTGCGAGTTCTGGTTGAGTAGTGTAGGATTTCTTGGACATATTGTATCCAAGAAAGGTATTAGTGTGGACCCTAAAAAGGTGGAGGCAGTACGTGATTGGAAAAGGCCTACCACCGTTACTGAGATTCAGAGTTTCTTGGGGCTGGCAGGGTATTACAGGAGGTTTGTTGAGAATTTTTCAAGATTGGCAGCTCCATTGACTAGACTTACCCAGAAGGATGTCAAGTTTGAGTGGTCAAACGAATGTGAGAGGAGCTTTCTAGAGCTCAAGGAACGTTTGACTACTGCTCCAGTTTTGACATTACCCACGGGATCCGGTGGATATGTTGTATATTGTGATGCATCTAGGGTTGGATTGGGATGTGTATTAATGCAGGGTGGCAAGGTTATAGCATATGCCTCAAGGCAGTTGAAGAAACATGAGCAGAATTATCCTACACATGATTTAGAGTTAGCAGCCATTATCTTTGCATTAAAGATATGGCGACATTACCTATATGGCCAATCATGTGAGATATACACCGATCACAAGAGTTTAAAATATATTTTTGATCAACGGGAGTTAAATTTAAGACAGAGGCGGTGGTTGGAGTTACTCAAGGATTACGATTGCACTATCCTTTATCATCCAGGCAAAGCCAACGTGGTTGCAGACGCTTTGAGCCGTAAATCTATGGGAAGCATGGCTCACTTGTCCCTAGAGAAGAGACTGTTGGCTAAGGCTATTCAGGATTGTTTGGGAAGAGGTGTTACCTTGAGTTTTATCGGGACTGGTGCACTTATTGCACATGTACAGGTTAGATCCTCCTTAGTAGAGGAAGTTAAAGCAAGGCAGCATGTCGATGCTTTTTGTACTGAGACTATAACTAGTGTGAAACAGGGTAAAGATGATGGATTTCAAGTAGATGAAGAGGGAAGTCTCCATTTCCATAGTCGATTAGTAGTTCCTGAGATAGAGGGAATTCGAGGTAAGATCCTTGATGCAGCACATAATTCATCATATACGATGCATCCTGGTGCTACCAAGATGTACCGTGATCTTAAGCAATTCTACTGGTGGCAAGGCATGAAACGTGATGTAGCAGATTATGTGGCTAAATGCCTAATATGTCAGCAAGTAAAGGCTGAACATTTGAGACCAGCTGGTCTATTGCAGAGTCTTGAAGTGCCAGAGTGGAAATGGGATCATGTTACCATGGATTTAGTAATTGCTTTGCCTAGAACTAAGGCAGGATATAATTCGATTTGGGTGATTGTCGACAGATTGACTAAGTCGGCACATTTTATTCCAGTGAAAACTATTTATCCAGCTAATAAGTATGCTAAGCTTTATTTGGATCGAATTGTGCCTTTACATGGTGTACCATTATCGATTATATCAGACAGAGGTTCGCAGTTTACAGCGAGATTTTGGAAATCATTCCAGGAGGCCCTCGGTACGCAATTGCGGTTTAGCACTGCTTTTCACCCCCAGACAGATGGACAATCGGAGAGGACTATACAGACCCTTGAGGATATGTTGCGGGCCTGTGTATTAGATTTTGAAGGGACTTGGGATGATCATTTACCTTTGATTGAGTTTGCTTATAACAACAGTTATCACAGCAGTATACAGATGGCACCATTTGAGGCACTATATGGTCGGAAGTGTAGATCACCTGTTGGTTGGTTTGAGGCAGGCGAGTATCGGCTACTTGGTCCAGATATTGTGCAAGATGCAGTGCAAAAGGTTGGAATAATAAGAGAAAAGTTGATGGCTGCCCAAAATCGGCAAAAGGCCTATGCTGATAACCGAAGACGTGAGTTAGAGTTTGATGTTGGAGATTATGTGTTCCTAAAAGTTTCACCTTTCAAAGGGGTTATGAGATTTGGGAGACGAGGTAAGTTGAGTCCAAGGTACATTGGACCATTCCAGATATTGAGCCGTAAAGGTGCGGTAGCATATGAGTTAGCATTGCCTCCAGACTTGAGCTTTGTACACCCTGTATTCCATGTGTCTATGTTGCGAAAATACATTTCAGACGATTCACATGTTTTACAGCCACAGGCAACACAGATAGACTCCCAGTTAGCATATATTGAAGAACCCGTAACCATTGTAGATCGTCAAGTGCGAAAGATGCTGTCCAAGGAAGTTCCTACAGTTAAAGTTTTGTGGCAGTATCACAATACACAGGAGGCTACATGGGAACTCGAGGATGAGATGAGACAGCAGTACCCCCAGTTATTTCAAACATGAGGTAATTCTTTATAGATTAATTTTATGTAAAATTCGAGGACGAATTTTATTAAGGGGGGAGAAATGTGAGACCCTCGTAAGCCAGAGATGACTCGGGTCTCCTATAACACTCTAATGGTTCGGAACTACACTTGTAAAATCCACTAGGAAGGACGGACTATCATGTGGTATACATGTTGTATGATAGGTTATAGAATTGGAGGTTAAATCAGGTGGTTAAACGATCTGACCCTAAAATAGTTTAAAATTCAGACTAAAATCGGGAAGGGCAAAATTCCATATAATATGCTAAATTGAGTGGATATGATGAGAAAATACTATATAGAATCCATACCTATTATCAGAGCAACAATCGGCATCAAATTCAAAAAAATATGCATTAGGGGTATTTTGGTCATTTTACACCCCTTTTCATTTTTAGTCCGAGAAATGGTATAAATGGGCTTTTTGACTATATAATATGTTAATATGACATTTGGATCTAATATTTGGCATTAAAAAAAAAAAAAAAATCAAAGTTGGTCAACTTTTTTTGACCAAGCTTAGGCAAGATGAGAAACATGGGATAATTTCCCATAAGATATCAGCCCTAATATGAAGACACAACGTCTTCTTCTTTTTTTTCATGCCGTAAGGCATTTTCTCCCCAAAAACACCATTAAAGCTTGCTAAAGCTTTCTCTCTCCTCCAAATTTCAAGGGAAATCACCAAGTATTGCAAGGATTCCACTAACCTATAGGTAATTTCATATTCTAAGCTTGATTTTGATATTAGATTTTGAAGAATTTGTCTCTATCTATGAGAAATCATTTTGGCTGAAAATTGGTAGTGATGAATCACCATGTTGCCGCCACTTTTTTCGTTATGGGAGGTGTTCCTCCACCTCTTTAAACCGTAAATTAGTATCGGATAGCTTTGAATCAAATTTAGAGGCTAAAACAAGCTTGGTTAAAACCCTAGCTTGCCCATGAGGTGGTGCTGCCACCTACCTTGGTTGTCCGAGGCCACCGTTAGCTTCATTGTTATTGTGTGAGCAACTTTTCAGTTGATTGTTGCTCCGAATTTTGACTCGAGCTAAGTGTAGGAATTTATTTGTAAAAAATTCTTATGCTGAAAATTTTTGGATAGTAGCTAACTATTATAAATAATGGGAATTTGAGTGTCCCGTAGTTGTAAAATACTTACAGAATATCTTGATGATGTCATAGGTACCCATATCTTGGAGTTCGCCTGGGATCGCGACAGAGTAACGAAAGTGTCGCTTTAATACTCGAAATAACACAGTGAGTATTTAGGTTAATCTAGGAAATAGTTATTGTTTTATATGCAATGTTGACTGATATGGAAATTGAAACACGAAAGATTGCTCGGATTACAAAAATGGTAAGTTTCGAACCTTACGCGGATCAAAGGCGTAAGTGTGGTGTTAGTATGGTTACACGAGGTAAGTGTTGTGGAGTTGAATAATAATGAATGTTAGCTAATTGTAATGATTTGAGAAACATAAGTATAAATATATTAGTGTAGAGATTGTTTCCTAGCATAGTATATATATATATATATATATTACTCCATGAAATTAGAGAATTAATATATCATACTATTATTGTACGGACAGGGTGATGTCCGGGATGCTATTTTATACGGACAAGGTGATGTCCGGGATGCTATTTTATACGGACAAGGTGATGTCCGGGATGCTAATATTGTACGGACAGGGTGATGTCCGGGATGCTAATATTGTACGGACAGGGTGATGTCCGGGATGCTAATATTGTACGGATAGGGTGATGTCCGGGATGCTAATATTGTACGGACAAGGTGAAGTCCGGGATGCTATTGTTGTACGGGCAAAATAGTCCAGGATAACAGATATTACGGACTAGTATAAGTCCGGGATATTTTGATAATGTAGACATGAGAAAATTTTCATTTATAATTGTGAAGGTATACACGTAAAATCGATTGCTAAATATTTTTGGCTATCAAGTTAGGCTAGCCAATAGCTTATTTATATTCAACACTCAGTATAGAAGATTTCATATGGGACAAATAATTTTTATAAGTCCCGGAATAATTTTTAAATATTACTTTTCGGTTAATTAGTCATACTTGATATGTCATGTTTATACTTTAATGGTAAAGAAAGGAAGTACGAAATTTCCAAGTACTCATCCTAGTTACCTTATGCTCACTGAGTTTTTCGACTCACTTTGTTTATTTTTAATTTCTTTTCAGATTCTAACAGACCCAGCTCTTCCCATATTCCGGATAGCTAGCTGCTCACATACTTTTGGTGAGCGAATTGACCCAAGACGTGGTAAGCTGTGGCGATGGTTGGGTACATTTTGCAGTCACTAGGGTATCATGGGTCCTTTGTATTTTGTGTATGTTGAATATGTTCTGTATATTTATAAGCGGATGTAATTAATTGATGTATGATGTATAACAGTCTTAGAGGCCTGGTATGACATGGTGATGTTTATTTTGTTATGATATAGTATAAATATATGTTTGTATATAAGATGTCATAAAGGTTGAGTCTGCTGCGGGGCATTTCGGTTACTCCCTATCGGAGGCGTCCAAACCGAGATGTCATGTGTTGATGAATTATTATATTGTGAATGTTGATGATTGAACGGTAAACGCCCATGTAGGGTGAGATCATGCCAAAATTTTCTTTAATTTGGTTTGATGAGTATAGACAGGCTTCGGAGGCAGGGGCATACCTTGTCTCTAGCCGGTCACATGCCCTGAATTTGGGGTGTGACAAAAAATCAAAAGAAACTCACCAAAATAATAATCAAAACAGCAAATCAAGAATGGAAAATCAAAGAAAGTACAAGAGTATGGTGCTAAAAGCAACCTCTCGAAGCTATCTTTCAAGCTTTTTCTCTTTTAACTTTCTTTTCTTTTCTAAACTTTTCTTTTTGCTATTCAACAATGGAGAGAAAATCAGCCAAAAGCAAGAGAGAATAGAGAATGAGAGTGTGAAAAAATGAAAGAGAGAGTCTTTTTCCTTCATATGGCCGAATGCCCCCTTCCCCTAGGCTAGGATGTTGCCATTTTTCCATCAACCAATTTTCATCCAAGCGCTATTGATTCAAGATGATTAAAACATAAAATTATCACCCTTAGATTAGGCCATGAGCTATCCATAATTACAGCTGTTCAAGAATCTTAAGCCATTATGTTGACACTCTCCCTCTTTATGCAGTGGTCCATGTGGCTTATTTGCAAAAGGCTTGATCAAAAAATCACTAACTAACTCTTCATTGTTGGCCTTTTGATTAAAAAATCAAAAACCACCTTCCCATATATGGGCCTTGGCCGGCCAGCCCTCCTTCTTCTAGCCCATGTTTGATTTTTTTAAAAGGCAAGAAGAGCCATTTTCGGTTTCTTGGGTAAAATGACCTTTTTAGCCCCTGAACGCGAATAAATGGCAAATTTTTCTAGTCCATTTTCTATTTATTTGGATTTTTCTTCCAAAATTGCCCTTTTATGCCCCCAAATTTTACCATTTTTTAAACAAGCTCCAAATAAATATTTTTCTTCACCAATATCTTCCAAATAATTTAAAAGTGTGATTTGGGAGTTTTCATAATTTTTGGAACTCATTTGGTATTTTTTCGAGATTTATCTGCTTGAATTACTACATAAGGGGCCCAGGATTTGGCCATTTTGCAAACGAACTCCGAATCAAGATTTTATTTTGCCAATCTCTTGAAAATAATTTAAAAATGAGATTTTCAAATTTTCAAAATTTTTGGAGTTCATTTGCTTTTTTTCGGGATTTATCTTCTTGAATTTCTACATAGGAGACCCGAGATTTGGCCATTTTCCAAACGAACTCCGAATCAAGATTTTATTTCTCCAATTTCTTCCAAGTGATTTAAGAATGAGATTTACAATTTTTCAGAATTTTTGGAGTTTATTTTCTATTTTTCCCAAATTTTCCAATTTAGCACTTTTGCCTCCAAAACCCGATTTTGCTCAAAACAAGTTCGATTTTCAGATTTTCTTCAAACTAAGCCTTGGACTATCCTTTTTTAATCAATCCTCATCCATTAGGGGCTTTATTCCTACCGAGTCGGGCCATTTCTGTAATTCTTCCCAATTTCACCGAAATCCACCAAAAACCCTAATTCTCGATTTTCTTCTAGATTGACTTTGCTTTCAGTTTTTCTTTCAAGTGGCTTCTCTATTACCCATAGTCAGTGCTTATCTTTCATTTGAAACCTTCAATTTCGACCAATTCGATCGTTTAACCACTTTTCCCCAAATTTCCCGGATTAAGGTTTCCTTTCTACTGAATCTCCATAACCCAACTTCCAAACTCCATATCTTTCGATGTAGACCTCGGATTATCAAAATCTGTTTGCCATTTTTCAATTGAACTTTGAATTTTAATTTTGAAAGTGGGTTGACTTTTTCAGTAGTTGACTTTTCGGGGTTGACTTTTTTCAAGTATGACTATTTATGCTCTCCCTCTTAAACTAAGTCTCGGAGTATCACCTGCAGGATGAAAAAAGTCTTTTTACATTCTGAAACATCAATTTAGGAAGAAAACATACATTCTTTTTCAGCACTTTCTCATTCTCTATTCTTTCTTACTTTTGGCTGATTTTCTCTCCATTATTGAATAGCAAAAAGAAAAGTTTAGAAAAAAAAATAAAGTTAGAAGAGAAAAAGCTTGAAAGATAGCTTCTAGATGTTGCTTTTAACACCATACTCTTGCACTTTCTTTGATTTTCCATTCTTGATTTGCTGTTTTGATAATTATTTTGGTGAGTTTCTTTCGATTTTTGATAACTCGTATAATTATATAGTTTTTACTTATGTTTTATTATTGTTTTGTGTCAAATACGAGTTATTATTGTTTAGTCTAATTGTGTTTATGATCTTTTATATTTTTATGTATTTTGGTGTTTTTCACAAGTTTCTTTGAGTGATTTCAGATTACTAGAATTAAGGGCAAATCCAGTTCAGTTCCAGTTCCGACACCTTTTGCCATATCAGCTATATCTCGAGTTTCACTGAAGCAATAAGGCTGAAATTTGTAGCCATGCAAAGCTAAGAGGCATATCTATCTTTTTCATGTTTTACACTTCTTGAAATGGAGTCGTTTTCCCTAGCAAAATCGACCATCAAGTTGGCTGATGTGCAATGACGTCTGTGCTGACCTGTTTTCGTATTATGCCCATATCTTCTTATCCACATCAGCAAATGAGCTGATTTCAACGGCTATGGATCAGTAACTGATAGGGTAACATTTTTCTAGAAGACCATGTGATCAGATAAGGCCTCCAAAATTGACAAAATCGACCATCAAGTTGGCTGATCAAAATCGTCATATATGACGAAAATTGTTAGAAAATGCACCCACCTATTATACCTACCTTTGAAATTTGTAAAGCTTGTCTCTTGTCATTTAGCCCTCCAAAATGTGTATAAATAGAGGGCCTTGGATGATTGTAAGGGATCATATTGTACATTGGTAGGATATTAGCCATTGTAATAAAATTCTCTAGGTTTTCTTCTTCTTTCTTTTCTCTAGTTTTCTTTTTCTTTATTTTCTTCTTCTTCTTTCTTTCTTTTATTTCCTTCTTAGATTCTCTTTAATTTTATGTTTATGTTTACAATGCCTATGCTAGGCTAAACTTCTATTTGGTTAAGGGTGATTTCAAAGCCCTAGACATGTTTTGTGATTGATTTTCAGATTCTATCTATCATTAATTTTCTATCAAAGTTGCTTATGTTCTTCTACAAGAATTGTTCATGATGTTGTCTTGATTTATTTAGGTGTACAACTAGATAGATCTTGATAATTATCTATTGCTAGTTTAGGAGTCTTGATCCGTGTAATTGTCTTGATTTCCTATTCATAAGTGGCAATTTGTGATTAATGATTATGGTCAAGTTTTCAATAATTGCAAAGTGGAACATAACCTAAGTTGAACAATCCGAGCTTATGTGTTTGTTGCTTAGATCAACCTATCTTTCTCATCATAAAGCTGCCATTAAATTGAATTTAGAGAGCTTATTCTAGGTTGTTTAATGGTTAGAGATTAAATAGAGAGCTTGTTCTATTTAACGACAAACTAAGGAAAGATTGGGGTAACAGAGCTTGTTGTTATCTACGGTTGTTAACTTTGATAGTTGGTTGATATTGATAGATCTGAAATTGATTCTTAATGATGTCTAGTGGTGGAGAATGAAACCTTAACCATATTTTTCATATTTGATTCTTCTTACTTACTTGTTTTCTTACTTTTCTAGTTTGCTTATTTTTAAAAGTATATTTATTTTTATTGGCTGGTTATACCGCCTAATTTAGTATATATATTTTTATTGGCTGGTTATACCGCCTAATTTAGTATATATATTTTTATTGGCTGGTTATACCGCCTTGCATCTTATTCTTATTATTTACTTTAGTTTAAATCTGATTTCAAAAACCCCTTTTCTTTTATTGTTCTTGAATTTAAGTTTTAAACTATCAACTTATAAACTAAAACCCAATCCCTGAGGACTCGACCCTTGCTAACTACTATACTTACAATTGATCTTTTTAGTGCAAGGTTAAATAAGATACACTCTTTTGGGTGCATCAAATTTTTGGCGCCGTTGCCGGGGATTGCTTTCTTTAGTTTATTTGTTACTTGGTTTATTCTTATTTTCAGTTCTAATTAGTTTTATTTTCTTGTACATACAAGTTTTTCTTATCAAATTTTCAAAAAAAAAAAATAAAAAAAAAACGATGGAATTGAGCAATCTAACACTTGAAGAGTTGGTGGCATACATGAACATGGAGAATCAACAAGCCAATCTCACTTCCTCAGTTCAACAATTGGCCATGGGAGGATGTCAAGGCCATCAAGTGTTTCAAGACCAACAGTATGATCATTACTCAAACACTTACCATGAGGGATGGTGGGATCATACTAATTATGGCTACTCGAAAAATTACCAAGAAGTAGATCCTTATGCCAATTACACTCATCCATCTAGCTTCAATCAATCATGGTCTCAAGAACCAGATCTTTTTCAACCACCACATATGACTCAAAACTCAGGTACTTCTTTAGAAGATCTTGTACATTCTCTTGTTACTGATACTTTGCAATTTCAACAGGAAACAAGGGCAAGCATCCAGAGTTTGGAAAAGCAAATGAGCCAATTGGCTAGTAGTATGGTGGGATGGGTAGCACAAAGATCTGAAGAACTCCCTGCCCAAACGATGATTAACCCAAAGGAGAATGCTACTATTGTGACCTTGAGGAATGAGGAACAAGATGAGGATGAGACAAAATTAGAGATGAATTCTATTCTTGAGGATAATGAAGCCAATGATCCAAATAAGAGTATTTCGGCACCTGAGATAACGTTTGAGATTCCAATTTTTACTAATGTTTCTTCTCCACCTTTTCCTAGTAGATTCACAAAGTCCAAGGAGGATGAACATGAACAAGACACGCTGGAAACCTTAAACAGTTTGTTTGTGGATGTCATTCAACAAGTACCAAAAGATACACCATTCCTCGATGAGATATGCACCACCAATGATGATGGAATAATACTTGTAATGGAGAATGCATCCACTATTGTGCAAAGAAAGCTTCCTCTCAAACGCATAAATTTGGGAAATTTCATGTATGAGCCTGACAAGCCTAAAAAGCCAAGAAGGGGTGTTGGTTAGATTCAAAACACTAACTCAAGTGTTAATTGGGAAGACAGCCCAGTTAAATATGAAATTGCCAACCTTCCATATTCAGATTTGCTTTCTCTTTCTCTTTCTTTTCCTTTTTCTTTTATTATTTTTATTGTTTTTATTTTTATTTCTTATGTTTCTTTGTTAATTGTGTTTACTGTTTTTAAGTTCATTTAGGCTGCATAAGTTTCTTTTGTTTAATAGTTCTTTTCTCTTACATATAATTCTTGCATTGGGGGATAATAGCATTACATTAATGACAATGTAAGAATTATGTTTGGGGGGAAGAATTTAGGATTTTATTTAGAGTGTTTTGTTTTTGAGTCTTCTTATGCTGTTTTTCTTTCTGATCCTTGTTTTGAAAATAACTAGATGTAAATATAATTTTTATTTTTTTACCCCGGTTAAATGGCGGATAACGGTACTCCGTGATTATTTAAATCGGTTCCATCAGCTACCCACAAAACTGATATTGTATATAAATTTCTCTTCCAATTTCTCTTTCAATTTTTTTTCATTCTTTTTTTCAGGATGGATGATATTCTCACAAGATTGCAGAAACGATTTCCTCCTTTTCCTCGAAATATTTTACTGAAGCTTTACCAAGTTCGACTTGAAAGATTAAGAATGCTTATGCACAAAGGGATTCCTGACGACATACGTTGGATAATTGAAGCCAAGGTACGTGAAGATGAATATCTTCCTGTTTTGCATTTACCAGGTACAGGTAGAAGCACTTTTGCAAAGAAGCGACGAGCAAAGCGCATGAGTTCAAATTGCCACAAATGTGCACGATGGACATGTAACGGTAAATGTCGTTCTATTGGGATTCCGTCCTTTAATCGAGATGATAAAATTGAATTCATTAAGGATGGACTGAGTAGGGAGAATTTGGGTAATATCCAACTTTCTCTTGAGACGCATCCTAGTGGAGACGTACAAAGAGAAATTCTTGATTTATGGCCGCAATTCCAAAGGGAATGGCAACATCTTGGGAATCTGATGTTAAAAGACCCTGTTTGCCAGCTTGTAAGAAAACTGGATGGGAAGCATATCCTCGACTCATAGAAGGCGTTTAAGCCGTTTCTGGACGTAAAACCAGAGGAAGATGTGAGCCACAATCACAACTACAATAAATGACTTCTCAGCTTTTGGTTTGATTTGCAATAACTTTATTTTGGTTTAATTTACGTGTTGTTCGATTTGTGTAATTATTCTCGTTTTTTTTTTTTTATTTGTCTTTTACTGTTGATTTTTTTTTCTCTTTTTGATTTTCTTCCTGAAATCACGCAAAAATCTTTTGTTAGGTTAACATTTTCTTCTGACAGGTCAAATACACTTTCGGCGACATTATTACTCCTGTCTTTTACAGTTGATTTTTTCTTCTCTTTTTGATTTTCTTCCTGAAATCACGCAAAAATCTTTTGTTAGGTTAACATTTTCTTCTGACAGGTCAGATACACTTTCGGCGACATTATTACTCTTGTCTAATTCACTACTCAGTCCTCTATATGTTACACCATGTACTCATTCTCTTTCAGGCACTCGACAATTAAAAAAAAAATGGAAAGTACTTCGTCCCAGCGCATTAAAAAAATTTGTGTCTTTGGAGGTGCTTATCCAGGGAAAAATAACATATTCGCTGATGAAGCCATAAGAGTTGGAGTAATACTTGCCCAACAAAAGATCCACTTGATTTATGGAGGCGGTAGTACGGGTTTAATGGGAGCAGTCGCTACAGCAGCACACGCCGGAGGAAGTCCAGTTCTAGGAGTCGTGCCAAAACTATTCACAGATTTTTGTGGACCTACCGTGGGTAAGGAAATACAAGTCTGGAGTGTCCCTGAACGGATAACAATCATGTGCCATTCTGCCGATGCATTCATTGATTTACCAGGAGGTCTGGGTACATTGGAAGAAATAGCTTGCGTGGCTTCTTGGTCATCTTTGGTCACAAATAAGAAACCCATTGGTTTGCTTAATATTAATGGTTATTTTAGTAATTTGCTTTCATATTTAGATAATGCTGTGGATAATGGATTCATGTTTTCAGAGGCAAGGAGAACCATAATTTCTGCTACAACCATTGAAGATTTACTCAAAAAGCTCCAAGCTTATGAGTGTTTATCTGCTACGGTTGTTTCGCAAACGCTCGGAAAAAGAAAAAGAGATATGGACGAGCAAGGAGTGGACTGCACTTTGTCTTTGTGACATTATCTAACAGTTTGTTTGTTGTGTCTCAGTTATAATAAGTGGTTAGCAACCTCTACAGGTAATATCTCCTAAATTTTACCTTCTTAAAAAAAAAAAAAAAAAAAAAAAAAAAGTTTGTTGTGTTTTAAGCAATTTAGAAGTATTCATTCTGAACAAGGTCTGAGTAAGGGAGACTTGAGACATACCTTGTCAGTTTGATTTCTTCTTTTCAAAAAAAAAAAAAAAGGGGTTTGTTATGTTTTAAGCAATTTAGAAGTATTCATTCTGAACAAGGTCTGAGTAAGGGAGACTTGAGACATACCTTGTCAGTTTGATTTCTTCTTTTCAAAAAAAAAAAAAAAGGGTTTGTTATATTTTAAGCAATTTAGAAGTATTCATTCTGAACAAGGTCTGAGTAAGGGAGACTTGAGACATACCTTGTCAGTTTGATTTTAATCTTTTTATGTTTACTTGTTAATTTTTGTTTAGTATTTTAGGATTATTTAGGTTGCATGAGTTTGTTTTGTTTTGAGTCTTAGTTGTTCCTATTCTTATGTTATTAGTTCTTTTCTCTTACACATGATTCTTTCATTTGGGTTAATAGACTTACATTGAGGACAATGTAAGAATTAAGTGTGGGGGGAATGATTTAGGATTTCTTTTATTTTTGTCTACTATTTTTTTTTATGAGTCTTTATTATTATTATTATTATTTTTAGTGTGTTTTAGTTCCTTTTTAATACAATGATGAGATATGAATTGCATAAGTCTAAAACAGATTTATTAGTGAGAAGATTTTCATGAGAATTTAGCTTGATGTCAACCTTTTTATGAGCCAATGTTAATATGATATGTTGATTGAGAAAGAAGCATGTTTAGACTTAATCTGACTTGTATAATCATCCTTGTGAGTTTTTGAGCCTATAATGATTGATGCATTATACAAATCAATCTAATTTCTTTCTTGAGTGCTCTTATGATTACATGATTCTCTAGAACTTGCTTTAGACCTTGTTGAGACTATATTGATGCATGTGACAACATGAATATGATAGAGGCATTAGGATTTTTAGCCAGGGCCAAACAGCCATCCCTTATTGATGTTCCAAGAGAACACACCCTTAGTGAACCAATTTGAGCCTTCATTGAATAAGCTATCTCTTTGGTAACCATAACTTGTCCCTAACCTAAATATACTTATATCCTTACCTTTGTTCCAAAGATGAATTAGCATGTTTTGAGACAAGTTGCAAAGACAAGGAAGATCTATTGAAAATTTGGGTTAGAAACAAGAAATAAGTGTGGGGGGGGTGGAAAAGAAAAGTCAAAAGAAAAAAAAAAGAAATGGAATACTGGCAAATACATTCCTATGTAAAAAAAAAAAAAATATGAATCATCTCTTGAATTTGGGGAAAAAGAAAAAGATGTTACAAAGTTGTTTAGAATGAAGAAAAGGCCCAACATGAATATCCGGCCTAGGTGACTATGTACTTGTAAAGAGTTTTGAGAAGTTTCTTTGTATGATCTTTTTATGTCTCTAAACTTTATGAACTCTTTGGAACCTTTGTGATATCTTTATCCTTTTGTTCTTCAACCACATTACAAACCCCTTGGCCCCATTACAACCTTGATTAAAGACCTCTTGATTCATGAAGTTGTATGATCTAAATAGTGGAGAATAGGTGGACAAGCAAGAATATGGTAGAACTGTTTTCATGAGATTGATTGAGTGTAAACACTTCACCACTACTTTAAAGAGTGAAAATCATGAGGGTATCCCATGTGAGAAGTTGAGATTAAATTTGAACATGCAATATTTTGATTGAGATATGTTATGCTAATATTGGCTTAACTCAAACAATTTACATTCAAGCATGATTTTTTGTGAAATTCTTTAAGCTATTGATTAGTTTATAAGACTTGTTCAAATATTGTCTCTAATTTGTATTGAAAGGATTAGGAGTAAATATTTTTAGTATATGCAGTTTATTTATATTTTAGTTTTTTAATGTTTGTGGGTATCGTTCTAGTAAACCCTCACGAGACTAAACTCGTCCACTAGGGACACCTAGGGGTTTAAAGGCTTGTGTCACATGCTAAGTGCCACCGTGATTTCCTACGAAAATGGATTAGATTAGATTTTCTTATTTTATTTTTATTGAGTCGTTGCTAGGGACTAGCAACAATCTAAGTGTGGGGGTGTGATAACTCGTATAATTATATAGTTTTTAGTTATGTTTTATTATTGTTTTGTGTCAAATACGAGTTATTATTGTTTAGTCTAATTGTGTTTATGATCTTTTATATTTTTATGTATTTTGGTGTTTTTCACAAGTTTCTTTGAGTGATTTCAGATTACTAGAATTAAGGGCAAATCCAGTTCAGTTCCAGTTCCGACACCTTTTGCCATATCAGCTATATCTCGAGTTTCACTGAAGAAATAAGGCTGAAATTTGTAGCCATGCAAAGCTAAGAGGCATATCTATCTTTTTCATGTTTTACACTTTTTGAAACGGAGTCGTTTTCCCTAGCGAAATCGACCATCAAGTTGGCTTATGTGCAATGACGTCTGTGCTGACCTGTTTTCGTATTATGCCCATATCTTCTTATCCACATCAGCAAATGAGCTGATTCCAACGGCTATGGATCAGTAACTGATAGGGTAACATTTTTCTAGAAGACCATGTGATCAGATAAGGCCTCCAAAATTGACAAAATCGACCATCAAGTTGGCTGATCAAAATCGTCATATATGACGAAAATTGTTAGAAAATGCACCCACCGATTATACCTACCTTTGAAATTTGTAAAGCTTGTCTCTTGTCATTTAGCCTTCCAAAAGGTGTATAAATAGAGGGCCTTGGATGATTGTAAGGGATCATATTGTACATTGGTAGGATATTAGCCATTGTAATAAAATTCTCTAAGTTTTCTTCTTCTTTCTTTTCTCTAGTTTTCTTTTTCTTTATTTTCTTCTTCTTCTTTCTTTCTTTTATTTCCTTCTTAGATTCTCTTTAATTTTATGTTTATGTTTACAATGCCTATGCTAGGCTAAACTTCTATTTGGTTAAGGGTGATTTCAAAGCCCTAGACATGTTTTGTGATTGATTTTCAGATTCTATCTATCATTAATTTTCTATCAAAGTTGCTTATGTTCTTCTACAAGAATTGTTCATGATGTTGTCTTGATTTATTTAGGTGTACAACTAGATAGATCTTGATAATTATCTATTGCTAGTTTAGGAGTCTTGATCCGTGTAATTGTCTTGATTTCCTATTCATAAGTGGCAATTTGTGATTAATGATTATGGTCAAGTTTTCAATAATTGCAAAGTGGAACATAACCTAAGTTGAACAATTCGAGCTTATGTGTTTGTTGCTTAGATCAACCTATCTTTCTCATCATAAAGCTGCCATTAAATTGAATTTAGAGAGCTTATTCTAGGTTGTTTAATGGTTAGAGATTAAATAGAGAGCTTGTTCTATTTAACGACAAACTAAGGAAAGATTGGGGTAACAGAGCTTGTTGTTATCTACGGTTGTTAACTTTGATAGTTGGTTGATATTGATAGATCTGAAATTGATTCTTAATGATGTCTAGTGGTGGAGAATGAAACCTTAACCATATTTTTCATATTTGATTCTTCTTACTTACTTGTTTTCTTACTTTTCTAGTTTGCTTATTTTTAAAAGTATATTTATTTTTATTGGCTGGTTATACCGCCTAATTTAGTATATATATTTTTATTGGCTGGTTATACCGCCTAATTTAGTATATATATTTTTATTGGCTGGTTATACCGCCTTGCATCTTATTCTTATTATTTACTTTAGTTTAAATCTGATTTCAAAAACCCCTTTTCTTTTATTGTTCTTGAATTTAAGTTTTAAACTATCAACTTATAAACTAAAACCCAATCCCTGAGGACTCGACCCTTGCTAACTACTATACTTACAATTGATCTTTTTAGTGCAAGGTTAAATAAGATACACTCTTTTGGGTGCATCAATTTTTCTTTTTAAATAAGTGTTTCTAATGTTCTTCCTTAAGTTCTTTCTTCATCTTTTCTTATAAAAAGTTCTTGAAATATTTTTTCCCTTGTTCTTTGACATGGCCGAATGGCCCATTTTTTTGTTTTAGTTGTTGTTTTGCTTTGTTATTTCATGTTATTTTTGATATTAAATAAGTCTTGATGCTTTAAATCTTTTTCTACTACATATACTTGAAGCTTGTTTTAATTTGGTTGCTTGTTTATTTCCATTTATGAGTTTATTATCATGTTCTTGCATTTTTGATTTTCCGTTTTCAAAATGTTTAAGTTTGTTATGTTTTATATTTTGAAATCCATGTATTTGTGAAAATGGTTGCTAGTTTTCATACATCTACTTTATATTTGCATGATTTGAGTGTTATGTTTTAGTTAAGTATGTTAGTATATCAAGTGTTTGTGAAAATGCCATGCTCACTTTGAAAATGAGGCCATTCGGCCACTTCACTTTCTTTGCTTTGTGTGTGCATTTTTGTTATGTTAGTTGATAGGTTTGCATTTTCATGACATTTGTTTGAGTATTTGGTTTAAGCATGCCTTGTGTTTGTGTTATTGCCATGCATATTTTAGATGTTAGGATTGGTTTTTTTGCCATGCATATCCATGCATTTTAGACCTAGGTTGCTTTAAATGCCATGCAAGTTCATTTAGGTCTAGATCATTTTATTGATGCCATGCATTTTTCATGGCATTTAGGTTTAAAATCATGCATTTCATGCATCATATTTGTTGTATTTTTCATACATTTCATTTCCTTATGACTTAGGCCAATCAATGGTTCAAATTCATGCTCTCTTGAGCATACTTGTGGAAAATTAAAGAGTTGTCAAATTGATTATTATACCTTTGTGATTGTTTTTACTTTCCAATTTTTGTCTAACTTTTTAAAAGTGTTAGCTACTATTTGTGAGTCATTTAGAGAGTCTTAAATATTTTTACTTTGATTTTTTAAATGATATTATCAAAGGCAAAAAAAATGTGTTTTGGGAAAATAGTTTTTTTCACCCAGTACTCGTACTTTTCCAATTTTTTTGGGCAGTCAGCTTTAATCAGAAAATTAAGCCATTTTTTCCCGTGTAGTTTTACATGTCCTGAGTCTACAGTATTTTGTTTATATTTTTTAGAATTTTTAAAAATAGGGTAAAAAATCGTGGTTTAAAACTGGACAGTGGAGTCATAATTGAATTTGAAGGAAAATCATTTTTCTGTTTTGGTTAAGTTACTTAGAGGGGGCTGATTAGGAAGTTTAGCTACTGACTTAGGGTAGTTTCTAAGCCTTTTTAAACTCTGAAAATGATTTTTTAAGTCTCGGGTTAAGGGTGGTCAAGTCCGAAATTTTAAACTTAGGATATTAGAGCCATTTAAAAAAAAGTTTAACCCAGTTTTTTCATTTTTAATCTAAGCTTTTTCAAAATTGTTTTCAAACAATCACAAAGTATTTTGGTTTTAGAATATTTAATTTGATATATTTTCCTAAGGTAGCCGGATATCTTTTTAGATATACGGATTTCCTTAATTAAAGGAAAAAATACATTTTCATGCATTGCATTTTTCATATTCATGCATTTTATATAATATGTGATTTTTACTATGGTAATTTCTATGGTAATATTATTATTTGGATTTATATTTTTGATGTTATATTGTTTATTATATGGTTTTGAATAGTTTATGATATCCTATGCTTTTTATTTAGTTGTTTTTGTCATATTATTTAGCATATACTATGTTCATGCATTATTATTTTCATTTTTATTTTCATGCATATTATATGATAGCATTATTTTATATTTCATATCATTTAAATTATATGTCATACGATTCATATTTGCCATGTCATTTAAATTATTTCATTTCATATAAAATATATTATGTTACCTAGGTCATTTCATTTCATATAGAATATATTATGTTACCTAGGTTATTTCATTTCATTTAGGATATATTGTGTCATTTAGGATATTTTATTTCATTTAGAATATATCATATGACTTAGGATATTACATTTCATATAGAATATATTATGTTACCTAAGTCATTTCATTTCATTTAGAATATATCATACAACTTAGGATATTTCATTTCATTTAGAATATGCTAAAACATTTAAATTATATCATATTATTTAGGTTGCATTATATTATTTAGACTTTGCTATGTCATTTTATTTATGTCACACATATTCATATTTTAAAAAAAAAAAATCAAAAAGATAATGATTTTCAATAAAATAAAGATATTCCCGAGTTAAAATAATTCATGAGTTCTCTGCCGAGTTTGCTGGGGAGGATATCATCAATTATCATTAATAACGGAATATCTTCTTTAAAATGAGAATGATTCGGAAAGTTTTTCAAACTAATAAAAATTTCTATATTTTACCACGTTTGTTGGGGAATATAGAAAAATTTTGAATTTATAAATTCCGGATCATTTTCAATGAAAAATGGAATTATTTTTGTTTAAAAATTGGGAATTAACTTGAAATACTAAATTCAAAATCGACTTTTTTACCGAGACTTGAGATAACACATGATTAATAAGGTATCGTTTTATACGGGCGTTGTGGGGGTGCTAATCCTTCCCCACACGTAACCGAGTCCCGAACCCGTTTCTTTGATTTCTCTGGTTTAAAACGTAGACTTGAAATTGGTTTTAAAAATGTTTTAATTAATTTTAAAATATTTTATAAACCGGTTTTAATAGGTGGCCGATCACACCTAGCTAAAAAAAGATTGGTGGCGACTCCATGTCTTTTTCAAGGTCATTTTCAAAACCTTTATTTTTCTAGAGGAATTAAGTCGATTTTTCCTCGGTGTTTTTTTTAATGTAACACTTAATGAATAATAAAGTCTTGCGATGAGACTTGTTATTTTTTTTAGGTTGCGACAGCTTGGCGACTCCGCTGGGGACATTTAGAGAGTCAGGCCTAAAATTAGTCGTGTGTTATCAAAATCTCGATTTTGTTGGTTTAATTGGTATTTAATTTTAATTCCTATTTTTAAAAAATAAGGATAATTTCAAAAAAAAAAAAAAATGTTTTAAATGTGTTCATATTCATGTACATACATATTATAATTTTTCTCTGATTATTTTGGTGCATATAATTTTTCTCTGATGGTTTATGTTGTTTAATCTTGTTGGGGCATTTAGAATAAGGGATGTAGAATAGGTGGTGAAAGATTTGTTATTTCTCCTCACACACTACACTTGCATTTGCATATCATGAATCCTATGCCCGGGTTCCGTCCTTTTAGGTGGGAGAACAATAACTAAGCCTTCGTGATTAACAATCCGCATGGGCTAGTGAAACACTTCTGGAGTACTAAATTACCTAAGCCTTCGTGATTAACAATCCGCATGGGCTAGGGAAATGGACTCTAACGAATTGAACCCGCTTTTATTAGGGTGCCTTACTAGCCTTCACCGGCGACAGTAAGGAACAATTCGGGGCTTTTAGAACTAATTCACCTTCATATAGTAAACCTAGGCGAAGCCATGCCGGATTTCCAATTAGATATCCCTAAGTTAAGAACATATGGAGGAATATTTCCAATCCTTTACCTTCTATTCTACTTTCCAAATAAGTTTATTTTTGAAAATCGGACAATGATGAACGTACATTACAATGCCCGTAATAAGTGTTGGTATTTCATCCCAGGGGTGTTATAATGCCGAAATTTTGTTGGCATCATCAGGGATAATTATTGTTTTGAATTATATGTTTTTTTTTGTATTATTCATATTTATTCCCGTTACTAATTCATTTTCTTTTTGTTGTTGTTTTTTGTTTTTTGCATTCTTGTCATCATTTTTTGCACATGGAAAGTTATTGGTCTCGGGATAATATTCAACCAAAAGGGCTTTCATGGAGGGTCAGAGTGTCTCAATGGTCGAGAAGCATTTAGAGGTTAGGAAACAGTCTGAGAAGGTTCAGCAGGATAATGGGGATTGTTTGAAGATGGGATATGTGTCAGCATTGCCAGCCAAGGTTGATCTTACTATCAAGCAAAATGATCTCCAGGAATTGATGGATATATGGAATCAGTGGAACATATCAGAAAAAGAAGCCTTCACTCAGACTTTTGGGGACATAGCACTGTTAGCTCAAGTTAATGTCAGTAGTGAGGTGATCCGGGCTGTGGTGCAATTTTCGAATCCCGCTTATCGGTGTTTTACCTTCAACCGAGAGGATATGACTCCAACCATAGAGGAATAATGACCTTGCTGCATATTAAGAACGTTATTCCCGATTGTATTTATTTGAAGGATACAAAGACGCCGGGTTTCAAGAAAAATATGTCTAAAATTCTGGGAGTGGAAAGAAATTGGGTTGAAAGCCATGTTGTCCGAAAAGGGGTAAGCTACTGTATATCATGGGATATTTTACGGACCTTAATCCATAGCCATTCAAGTAAGGAGACAGTTAGGACTATTTTTTCTTTGGCTATCTATGGTTTAGTAATCTTCCCAAAGACATTAGGGTATGTGGATGTGACGATATTTGATGTTTTTGAGAAGCTTGAGCAAAGGATAAACCCAACCCCGGTAATTATAGCAGAAACAATCTGATCCATGAATTTCTGTAGACGGGAAGGAAAAGGGCATTTTCTAAGTTGTATACAGCTCCTTTACATATGGGTTCAGAGCCATTTTTGTAAACAGGGGAATTTTCCTCTTCGCTCATACTGGAAATCTTTTGCACCAACTGGTGAATTTCTTAAGAGGGATTGGCTTGAAAATAGGACTGAGGAACAATGGATCAACATATTCCGAAATATCAGGGCTGAGATGATAATTTGGAGAGCTTCATGGATAGCTCCTATGCCGATATTTTACAAGTGCGGAGATAAAGCTTCTGTTCATTATTGGAAGTATGGGGAGGAGTGAGCTATGCACCACTGCTAGTACTGAGACAATCAGAATCCCGTCAGTTTACTCTTATGACCCATGATCTTAGTAATTTGGAATTTGCTTATGGAGAAGATGGATATTCGGGAAAGGTACGTGACATTGTAGTAGCATGGAAGCAAACTCATCGAATGAAGGTAGCTAGATATGCCGACATCGTCACACCTGATTACCTGACATGGAGGGAATTGAGGGTTAATGATAGTTTGTTGACATCAGATGGGAAAGATGTTCAGCATTTGAGTTCGTCGCCCAAGGAAGCGCCATTGGAGTTAGAAATTGCAAGGGCAGAATTCGAAAAAGAAAAGGCCCAAATGAGCAAGGAAATTACCCGTTTGCAAGAAGAGCTTGAGGATATGAAAAATAGGGAATCAGCCCGAGAAAGAGAAAAGGAAAAGATCAAGAGAGAAAGGGACACTGCTAAAAGCGATCTTCAGGAATTACACTTGGAGAACAAGAGGTACCGTTTCAAGCTCAGATTCGAGGGGACTCTCAAGACTTCCGGGGAATGGAAACAAGAAGTGAAAAACCTCAAGAAGGAGAAGAACTATTGGGCAGAAAGAGCAAAGCATGAAAAAGCCCGAGCCAATCATCTAGAGAAACAAGCTAAGGAAAGCTTACACGGTTATGCTTCTGCTGACATGTCAAAGGGTCGTGAGCAAGTAGGGGTTAGATTGAAGAGCAAGGCAGTCAAAAAGGACAGTGAAAAAGGTTCAAGATCCGAGGGAGTTACTATAGGACCAGTATTTTGTAATAGTTTTTTAAATTAAGAGAGACAGATTATCAGATTGTCTTAAGCAGTGATCTTTTCTTTGATGTGTTTTAGTTCCAGGAAATCAATGAAAGACCATTTGGTTGGAATTATCCCGGGACCAATACTTTTAAATGCATTCATCATTCATTTGTTCTTTCTTTTATATATTTTATTTGTTCATTCATTTATTTATTCTTTATAAATTATTCATATACTTAGTCATTTATTTACTTGTCTATTAATTTATTCTTTATAATTAGTCATTTAGGTTCATACACTTAATCATTTACTTATTTGTTCATTCATTAACATTTAGTCATTTATTCATTCATTCATTTTTATAAAATAAAATAAGAAATGTGTCAATAATTTCTAATCCATGATTTTCAAAACTAAAAGTACAATTGGTCGCACTCAGAAAGAATCAGACTTTCGACACCCTTACAATACTCGATCTCAAGCAAGAGCTATGGAGAACGATCAGCTTGCTAGAATTGAAAGGATGGAAAGAATTCAAAAAGAACTACAAGAACAGTTAGCTAAGTCTCAAGAGGAGTCACGGGAACAAATGACCAAACTCATGGAAATGATGAGTACCATGATGAGGCAGAAGTGGCCAGGAGAAAATTCAGTTACAAGAATGGGGGCAGTAAACCAGGAAGACCAATCAGAGGTGGTACAGAAGAATGGCCAGACATCCCAACCTATGGGAAATGAACTTCCGATTGGGGCAGCATCCTATACTTACATCCGACCAGCGGCCGAAGCACAAAATTTTGGTCCTAAAAGGGGTAATATCGGGGTTGATCTAGTTGATGTAGAAGTTCCAAACTTTGAAGAAATAGTTGAAAATGAAAAGGCAAAGATGACTGAACTGAAGAAGGTTGAAACTGCAGAATCCCAGAAAAAATATCAGCTGCTATAGGAAAGGTTGAGGGCAGTTGAACAAAGCTATTTGGCAGTCTAGATGCCAAATAGATGAGTTTAGTGCACGGTCTGGTGATTCCTCCAAAGTCAAAGTACCAAACTTTGAAAAATATAACGGAACTACCAACCCATCAGCGCATCTAACCATGTATTGCCGGAAGATGACCGGACATGATGAAGACGACAAATTGCCCATCCACTATTTCTAAGATAGTTTGATAGGGTTCGTAACTCGGTGGTATAACCAACTTACCCGTTCTAAGATCCATTCCCGGATGGATCTCGCCAAAGCTTTATGGAACAGTACAAGCATGTGACAGACATGGTGCCTGACCGTCTAACTCTCCAGAACATGGAAAAGAAATCTACTGAAAGATTTAAAGAGTATTCTCAAAGATGGAGAGACCTGGCTACACAAGTGCAACCCCCTTTAACCAACAAGGAAACTACAGTTCTTTTCATCAATACCTTGAAAGCACTTTATTATGATAAATTGGTGGGAAGCGCCCCCAAGGACTTTGCAGATATGGTGATAACTGGGGAGATGATAGAGTCTGCTATTAAGAATGGGAAAATGGAAGGGGGAGAGTCTGCTACCCCGAAGAGAGTTTTCCCTGCAAAGAAGAAGGAGGAGACACATGTAGTCAGTTTAAACAATGCCTCTATACACCTCCTACACCATACACATCTCCCAGGCCTTATACTCCTACCATATCTTATACACCTCCAACACCTAACACACCTTACCCGGGGTATAATCCTTACTACCCCAATGTGAATCACCTTACGCAAAATCCATTCCTCTATACCAATATACCACAACAGCCGTTCCCAACTGGTATATCCCCACAAATAACCCTTCCTCGAAATACTATCCCAAACACTCAAGGTCCGGCGCGCAATGGTTATCGTTCACTAAATAATGATCAAAAACCCCAGTTTAATCCCATTCCTACCACCTATGATGAGCTATATCCTAAACCACTACAAGGCCAACTTGTCGCGCCTGTATATCTTAAACCTTTGACCCCACCATACCCAAGATGGTACAATGCAAATACCAACTGTGCATATCATGCAGGAATTCAGGGGCATTCAATGGAAGATTGCATTGCTTTCAAAAAGAAAGTCCAAAGCTTAATTATTACCGGAGTTGTAAAGTTTGGGTCAAAGAATGGGCTGAATGTAGCGGGAAACCCATTGCCCGATCATGCTAAGAATCAGGTAAATGCAGTATTAACAGGGGAAGTCATAAAGGTAAAAAGGGACGTCACGGAAGTCAAGACTCCAATGTTGACAGTATGGGCCGAGATGGTCAAGGCAGGAATGGTGGGAGATGCAGACAGTCTAAAAATGGTTGCAAAGAGGGTGCAGAATTGGTGCCCGTTCCATAAGTGTGGAGGTCATGTCATACAGGACTGCGGAGACTTTCTGGTTAAAGTCCAAAAGATGATGGATAATGGGAAGGCCCAGTTTTACGAAGAGACAGAGGAGGAAATAGAAGTTATTGAGAATACAGCTGGCTACGGGATAGGAAAACCCTTGATCATCTATTATGATGATCCAGAGGAGAAAGTTATGCCAGTCGTTGAGGAAACTGCACCTAAGTTAATCATTGATTTGCCTGTTTCCTTTTCATACAAGGAAAACAAAGCTGCACCATGGAAATAAGAATGCAGCATGGTTATGCTTGGGTCTTCGAGTCAGCAAGATATCACAGGTGTGAGGCATTTAACACGAAGCGAAAGGTGTTATGCTCCTGAAGCTGCTGAACAAGGGTTAACAGGGAAAGACAGAGAAGCAGGCAAACAGAAGAAAGTAGTTGAGCCAATCCATATTGAGATGGATTTGTCAAAAGAAGCAGAGAGGGGATCAGCCCCGGTAAACAGGATAAAAGAGTCGGTAAATGAGAATGAGGCATATGAGTTTTTAAAGTTCATAAAACATAGTGAGTATAGTGTGGTTGAGCAATTGCAGCGTCAGCCAGCTAGAATTTCAATCTTATCTTTGCTTTTGAATTCAGAGCCACACAGAACTGCTCTATTAAGAGTGTTGAATCAGGCATACGTGGCTAACAACATATCAGTAGCAAGGTTAGATAGGCTAGTGGGAAATATCACAGCAGACGACCATATATTTTTCAGTTATGATGAAATACCACCTAATGGTATTGGGTCCACAAAGGCTCTTCACATAACAACTACCTGTAAGGGGCATATACTACCAAGAGTGCTTCCTGACAATGGTTCTTCATTAAATGTAATGCCCTTGGCAACCTTGTCTAAGTTACCAATGGATATGTCTTATATGTTACCAAGTTGCACAGTAGTCAGGGCTTTCGATGGTACCAAGAGAGAGCTAATGGGAACTATTGAGGTTCTTCTGGAGATAGGCCCATGCACTTATATGTCCTTATGTTGAACCCAATAAAGATGCCGTAGAATGTTTTTTTCGGTCTGTGGAATTGTAAATGCTGTTTTCGTCGCTGAAGGACAAAAAATTCCAAAGCCAAGGTTGTCCAAGAACACAAAGCTGGGAGTAAAAACCACAGTGGGAAAGGGCTGCAGGGCTGGAAAAGGTCTGGGGGAATATCTTCAAGGGATGGCCAGAGCAATAGAAGTAGTGGGAAAGAAAGACCCGTTTGGCTTAGGGTATTTTTCCAAGGCCCATGAGAGGAGGAAACAGGTAGAAAGGAACAGACAAAGAAGAATGACCCGTCTCACGGGTATGGATATTGAATGGGAACGCATGACTTTCCCACCAATCCTTCACAACTTCCGCTCTACTGGTTTTCTATTCGGGGAAAAGAATTCAGAGGATGTACTTGTAATGATCGAGCAAGCTTTTGAAAAATTTCATATGGATAAAAGGGGGCAGATTCAGGATATGGTGATTTGCATGACCGGGAAAGAAGGGATGGAAAGTGACAGTGCGAACTGGATGGTGCAACCTTTTCCACCAGGATATAGACTAACCAATTGAAGTGCGACTGAGTTGCCCATAGTTTTTAAGTCTATTCCAACGTAATACTTTAAAAATCAATCTTAATTATCTTTACCCAGAAATATTAAGAGTTTTTTTTCTGTAATGGGTTTTTTGTTTAAACATTTTCATTTAATAAATAACAAGCACAATGCATTTTATCCATATTGATGTGTCCATATTCTTTCATTTTTGTTATTTATTTTGTTTTTATTATATATTTTCCTATATTGTTTATTCTCCACCTATTTACAGGTGTACGGATGCGGAATATGAGGACCTTCCTGTCAGTAATTCTGAAATTGATTTTGAAAGACCCATTTGCACGGGTGATTTTGAGGCTAACGAAGATACTGAAGATTATGGTCTACCTCCGGATCTATTAAGGAAAATAAAACAAGAGGAGAAACAAGTACTTCCTCATAAGGAATTATTGGAAATGATAAATCTGGGAGATGGTGAAGAGATAAAAGAAGTCAAAATCAGAACTTCATTGTCATCATCAATAAAGGTTGAATTGATAACCTTGCTCCAGGAATATGTGGATGTATTTGCATGGTCTTACCAAGACATGCCAGGTTGGATCCATATGTCGCCATCAATGCCAGATATATGTAGATAAGATTCATATGTCGCCATCACCATTACATGTCATGATTGCACCGTGGCCCTTTTTAATGTGGGGAATGGATATGATAGGGCCTATTACCCCGAAAGCTTCAAATGGACATCGTTTCATCTTAGTGGCCATAGATTATTTCACAAAGTGGGTAGAAGCTGCTTCCTATGCGAATGTAACAAAGTCGGTGGTATGCAGATTCGTTAAGAAAGAAACCATATGCTGTTACGGGTTGCCAGCAAGAATTATTTTGGATAATGCTCTCAATTTGAACAATAAGATGATGAGAGAAGTGTATACTCAATTCAAGATCACACATCATAATTCAGCACCTTACCGTCCGAAGATGAATGACGTAGTAGAAGCAGCTAACAAGAACATCAAGAAGATTGTTGAGAAGATGACCAATGTGTACAAAGATTGGCAAGAGATCTTGCCTTTCGTTCTTTATGCATATCGTACTTCGGTTCGTACATCTATAGGGGCAACGCCGTTTTCTTTGGTATACGGGATGGAAGCAGTGGTACCTATTGAAGTTGAGATCCCTTCACTTCGAGTTTTGATGGAAGTTGGCCTAGAGGAAGCAGAATGAGTTAGAGCTCGTTATGAACAGTTGAATCTCATCGAGGAGAAAAGATTGAAAGCAATTTGTCATGGGCAGTTGTATCAGAAAAGGATGATTCGAGCCCACAACAAGAAAGTTCATCCTAGACAGTTCCAAGAGGGGGAGTTGGTACTGAGGAAAATTCTCCCTATAGTGAAAGACCCGAGAGGAAAATGGGCTCCGAATTGGGAAGGATCCTATGTGGTAAAAATAGCTTTTTTTGGAGGAGAATTGATTTTAACTAGAATGAACGGGGAGGATTTTAGAAATCCCATGAATGCTGATGAACTGAATGAGTATTATGCTTTAAAAAAAATGACTGATGCTGTGCACATGGAAATTCGAATGATTCCAAGTGTAACAATGGAAATTATATATATCTATCTTCCCTGTGAATTGCTTTTCAAAGAGAATATTCATGCTTGATATGATGAATGGCCATCTTTCATATTCCTTTCACTAAGAAGAAATTATCCTTAGTCACCCCTTTAAGCCTTAGGAATTATTTCTTTCTTTAAACCTTGATCAAGGATCACCCTCTATACTGGAGGGCAAATGCGAGGAAAAATAATCAAAAAAATCGTGGCAAAAAGATTTGAAGTTCAATTGAAAAATATGGCAAATGAAAGCCAACGAAGCAAAAAAAAAAAAAAAAAAAAAAAAGGAAGTCCAAAAAGGGACAAATGTTTCAAGAATGAGTTCTCCTCAGGAAATGATCCTTCATCTAATCACCCTTAAACACACTTTGGGCCTATTTTATCCTTTCTTCTAAACCTAAACCTTGGCCTACATTACGTGCTTTAAAAGCTCATTTTGATCAAGCATGGATATTTAATTTGAAAGGTTATTCTCAGAATTCATCCCATCTT
The DNA here is from genome assembly GCA_030761205.1 of Fremontodendron californicum. NCBI lineage: Eukaryota > Viridiplantae > Streptophyta > Magnoliopsida > Malvales > Malvaceae > Fremontodendron > Fremontodendron californicum. The sequence continues at coordinate 6,063,126 of JAULJL010000045.1, forward strand.
TTGAATTGATATTTTTACCTTGGAAGTATTTAGAATTCTCATATGCATGGTAGAATACACAAAAAAAATGGAAATGAATAAAGAATGTAAAAGGAGAGGTTTAAGCCGAAAACCGCAAAGGGCGACTTAATACCGAATGAAGGACACTTGAGTTGAAAACCCGCAAAGGGCGGCTCAGGTACTGATTAAAAGTTCAAATCAATGCTCCATGTAAAGGGGGAGAAAGTATCTGAAAATCAAAAGAAAGGGGAACAACTCAGTCTGATGTAACTACGGAAGCCAAGAGGTTACCCAAGTAAATTGCTTGTTCAAGAGAAATTTCAGATGATTTGAAAAGGGAGGGGTCCAAGATATTCTGCATTCGGGGCATCTACAACCTATAACTTTACATTTGTTTCTTATAATATCCTTGATATTTATTTTTACTATTTTAAAACATTTCTTGCAATAAATTCTTTTTATCCTTTTCATGACAATTTTTTCTTGATTCATATTCTCTTTCATACATTTTTGAGATGCATTATGATTGTTATTGAATTGAATGATGATTAGTAATAAAAAATCTTTAAATAAAAGGATTTCAAAGTATTACTAAGCAATAGATTTAAATCTTGGGAAAGGTTTGGAAAGTTCACCAAGAAAAGAAAACAGTGAACGTGTTGGAAACTCCATCATGAAGTCAGAAAGTCTGTGAATTTCAACGAAAGTCAGAAATTGAGACTATTTGACAAGTTATCTTGAGTGAAGGATTCCTTAAGTGGGGCATCAATGAACAATTGAAGACTCCGTCATGAAGTCGGATAATCTGTGAACCTCAAAGAAATCATGGATTAGAAATCACGACACAATCATTTGATTGCATTCATTCTTAGGAAACATACAAGCATTTGCAAAGCATGTAATTCTCATCATTGCATTTAGTTAACATTGTAGAAATCAGGAAACTTAGACTTCCCTAAAGTGAGCTTGTTTTGTTTTTCAAACGAGTCAAACCCCGAGATCACCTTCAAAGTACGTTTCCTTCCATAATCGAACTCATTTTGCTTCTCAAATAAGTCGAGCCCCGAGACCGCCGTCGAGGTATGTTCCTTTCATTTTCAAGTTAAATATATTCTTTTCCAAATGAACCAAACCCAGAATCATTCTTAGTATTTCTTTTTGTTTTAAATTGAATTCATTCTGTTTTATCAAATGAGTCGAACCTTGAGACCACCGTTGAGTTATTTCTTTTTGTTTTAAATTGAATTCATTCTGTTTTATCAAATGAGTTGAGCTTTGAGACCACCGTCGAGGTATTTTCTTTTGTTTTAAATCAAATTCATTCTGTTTTATCAAATGAGTCGAGCCTTGAGACCACCGCCGAGGTATTTCCTTTTGTTTTAAATCGAATTCATTCTGTTTTATCAAATGAGTCGAGCCTTGAGACCACCGTCAAGGTATTTCTTTTTTTTTTAAATCGAATTCATTCTGTTTCATCAAATGAGTCTAGCCTTGAGACCACCGTCGAGGTATTTCATTTTGTTTTAAATCGAATTCATTCTGTTTTATCAAATGAGTCGAGCCTTGAGACCGTCGTCAAGGTATTTTCAAATCACGGGTAAGGCCTCCGGGCACCATTCTTAAGACCTCCGAGCATCATTTTTTAAAGCCGCATACAGCGTATTTTTTTCAAAATCATGGGTAAGGCCTCCGGGCACCATTCTTAAGACCTCCAGGCATTATTTTTTCAAATCACGGGTAAGGCCTCCGGGCACCAATTTTAAGACCTCATGGCACTATTCTTAAGACCTTCGAGCACAATTTTTTCTTACAAATCGAACTCGTTTCCTTAAGATGGGTCGAGCTTTGATTAGTCAGGGAATTTAATTTAAGGACAATATATTCTATTTATAGTTTTTCTCAACCAAAAAAAAAAGATGAAAAAAACAAGAAAATGGAAATGGAAAAAGAAAAAAAAAAAAAAAAAAAGAAATCCCCTTCTCTTCACATGTGATTTCACTAACCGGACAAAATTAGTATTTGTTTATCTTTGCCTTATTCCTGATTCTCAGCAATAGTCAAAGAGGGGCAGCTGTAGACATCTAATTTTGTTCGGACCACTAAAACAGGTATGTTTTCTTCCTAAATTGATGTTTCAGAATGTAAAAAAGCTTTTTTCATCCTGCAAATGGTACTCCGAGACTTAGTTTAAGTGGGCAAGCATAAAAAGTCAAACTTGAAAAAAGTCAACCCCGAAAAGTCAACTACTAAAAAGTCAACCCATTTTCAAAATCAAGATTTGAAGTTCAATTGAAAAATGGTGAAATAATTTTTATAATCCGAGGTCTACATCGAAAGATATGGAGTTCAAAATTTGGGTTATGGAGATTCAGTAGAAAGGAAACCCTAATCCGAGAAATTTGGGGAAAAGTGCTTAAACAATCGAATTGGTCAAAATTGAAGGTTCCAAATGAAAGATAAGCACTGAATACGGGTAATGGAGAAGCCACTTGAAAGAAAAACTGAAAGAAAAGTCAATCTGGGAGAAAATCGAGAATTAGGGTTTTTGGTGGATTTCGATGAAATTGGGAAGAATTACAGAAATGGCCCGAATTGGTAAGACTAAAGCCCCTAATGGATGAGGAGTGATTAAAAAAGGATAGCCCAAGGCTCAGTTTGAAGAAAATCTGAAAATCGGATTTGTTTTGAGCAAAACCGAGTTTCGGAGGCAAAAGAGCAAAATTGGAAATTTGGGAAAAATAGCAAATGAACTCCAAAAATTCTGAAAATTTTCAAATCTCATTTTTAAATTATTTGGAAGAGATTGGCGAAAGAAAATCTTGATTCGGAGTCCGTTTGCAAAATGGCCAAATCTCGGGCCCCTTATATAGTAATTCAACTAGATAAATCCCAAAAAAATACCAAATGAGTTCCAAAAATTATGAAAACTTCCAAATCACACTTTTAAATTATTTGGAAGAGATTGGTGAAGAAAAATCTTGATTTGTAGCTTGTTTAAAAAATGGTAAAATTTGAGGGGATAAAAGGGCAATTTTGGAAGAAAAAATCCAAATAAATAGCAAATGGACTCGAAAAATTTTGAAAATTTCAAGAATTTAATTTTTTATTATTTTGAAAGTATTAAAAAAATTGAATTTGGAGTCCGTTTGCCATTTATTTGTATTCGGGGCAAAAAGGTCATTTTACCCAAGAAACTGAAAGGGCTTTTCTTGCCTTTCAAAAAAATCAAACATGGGCTGGAAGAAAAAGGGCTGGCCGGCCAAGGCCCAAGGATGGGAAGGAGGTTTCTGATTTTTTAATCAAGAGGCCAAAAATGAAGAGTTGGTTAGTGATTTTTTTATCAAGCCTTTGCAAATAAGCCACATGGACCAATGCATGAAAAGGGAGAGTGTCAACATAATGGCTTAAGATTCTTGAACAGCTGTAATTATGGATAGCTTATGGCCTAATCTAAGGGTGATAATTTCATGTTTTAAACATCTTGGATCAATAGCCCTTGGATGAAAATTGGTTGAGGAAAAAATGACAACATCCTAGCCTAGAGAGAGGGAAGGTTAGGCCACTAGAAGGGGGATTTTTATTTCATTTTAAGCACTCTCTCATTCTCTATTCTCTCTTGTTTTTGACTGATTTTCTCTCCATTGTTGAATAGCAAAAAGAAAAGAAAAGAAAAGAAAGTTAGAAGAGAAAAAGCTTGAAAAATAGCTTCTAGAGGTTGCTTTTAGCACCATACTCTTGCACAATCTCTGATTTTCCATTCTTGACTTGCTGTTTTGATTATTATTTTGGTGAGTTTCTTTTGATTTTTCTTTTTAAATAAGTGTTTTTAATGTTCTTCTTTAAGTTCTTTCTTCATCTTTTCTTATAAAAAGTTCTTGAAATATTATTTTCCCTTGTTCTTTGACATGGCCGAATGGCCCTTTTTTTTTTTGTTTTAGTTGCTGTTTTGCTTTGTTATTTCATGTTATTTTTTATATTAAATAAGTCTTGATGCTTTAAATCTTCTTCTACTACATATACTTGAAGCTTGTTTTAATTTGGTTGCTTGTTTATTTTCATTTATGAGTTTATTATCATGTTCTTGCATTTTTATTTTCTGTTTTCAAAAAGTTTAAGTTTGTTTATGTTTTATATTTTGAAATCCATGTATTTGTGAAAATGCTTGTTAGTTTTCATACCTCTACTTTATATTTGCATGATTTGAGTGTTATGTTTTAGTTAAGTATGTTAGTATATCAAGTGTATGTGAAAATTCCATGCTCACTTTGAACATGAGGCCATTCGGCCACTTCACTTTCTTTGCTTTGTGTGTGCATTTTTGTTATGTTAGTTGATAGGTTTGCATTTTCATGACATTTGTTTGAGTATTTGGTTTAAGCATGCCTTGTGTTTGTGTTATTGCCATGCATATTTTAGATGTTAGGATTGGTTTGTTTTGCCATGCATATCCATGCATTTTAGACCTATGTTGCATTAAATGCCATGCAAGTTCATTTAGGTCTAGGTCATTTAATTGATGCCATGCATTTTTCATGACATTTAGGTTTAAAATCTTACATTTCATGCATCATATTTGCTGTATTTTTCATGCATTTCATGTCCTTGCTACTTGACTTATGACTTAGGCCAATCAATGGTTCAAAGTCATGCTCTCTTGAGCATACTTGTGGAAAATTAAAGAGTTGTCAAATTGATTATTCTACCTTTGTGATTTTTTTTACTTAGCCAATTTTTGACTAACTTTTTAACACTGTTAGCTACTGTTTGTGAGTCATTTAGAGAGTCTTAAATATTTTTACTTTGATTTTTAAATGATTTTATCAAAGGCAAAAAAATGTGTTTTGGCAAAACAATTTTTTTCACCCAGTACTCATACTTTCCCAATTTTTTTGGGCAGTTATCTTTAATCAAAAAATTAAGCCGATTTTTTTTCGTGTAGTTTTACATGTCTTGAGTCTCCCGAATGTTTTTAGATTTTTTAGAATTTTTAAAAATAGGGTAAAAAATCGTTGTTTAAAACTGGACAGTGGAGTTAGAATTAAATTTGAAGGAAAATCATTTTTCTGTTTTGGTTAAGTTACTTAGAATGGGCTGATTAGGAAGTTTAGCTACTGAATTAGGGTAGTTTTTTTAGCCTTTTTAAACTCTAAAAATAATTTTTTAAGTCTCGGGTTAAGGGTGGTCAAGTCTGGGATTTTAAACTTAGGAAATTAGAGCCATTTAAAAAAAAAAAAAAAGGTCTAGCTAAGTTTTTATTTTTTAATCTAAACTTTTCAAAATTATTTTCAAACAATAATAAAGTATTTTGATTTTAGAATATTTAATTTGATATATTTACCTAAGGTAGCCGGATATCTTTTTAGATATACGGATTTCCTTAATTAAAGGAAAAAATACATTTTCATGCATTGCATTTTTCATATTTATGCATTTTATATAATATGTGATTTTTACTATGGTAATTTCTATGGTAATGTTATTATTTTGATTTATATTTTTGATGTTATATTGTTTATTATATGGTTTTGAATATTTCATGATATCCTATGCTTTTTATTTAGTTATTTTTGTCATATTATTTAGCATATACTATGTTCATGCATTATTATTTTCATTTTTATTTTCATGCATATTATATGATAGTATTATTTTATATTTCATGTCATTTAAATTATATGTCATATCATTCATATTTGCCATGTCATTTAAATTATTTTATTTCATTTCATATAGAATATATTATGTTACCTAGGTCATTTCATTTCATGTAGAATATATTATGTTACCTAGGTCATTTCATTTCATTTAGGATATATTGCGTCATTTAGGATATTTTATTTCATTTAGAATATATCATATGACTTAGGATATTACATTTCATATAGAATATATTATGTTACCTAAGTCATTTCATTTCATTTAGAATATATCATACAACTTAGGATATTTCATTTCATTTAGAATATGCTAAAACATTTAAATTATATCATATCATTTAGGTTGCATTATATTATTTAGACTTTGCTATGTCATTTTATTTATGTCATACATATTCATATTCATATTTTTTCTAAATATTTTCAAAAAGGTAATGATTTTCAATAAAATAAAGATATTCTCGAGTTAAAATAATTCATGAGTTCTCTGTCGAGTTTGCTGGGGAGGATATCATCAATTATCATTAATAACGGAATATCTTCTTTAAAATGAGAATGATTCGGAAAGTTTTCCAAGCTAATAAAAATTTCTATATTTTGGCACGTTTGTTGGGGAATATAGGAAAATTTTGAATTTATAAATTTCAGATCATTTTCAATTAAAAATGGAATTATTTTTTTTTTAAATTGGGAATTAACTTGAAATACTAAATTTAAAACCAACTTTTTTACCGAGACTTGAGATAACACATGATTAATAAGGTAACGTTTTATACGGCCGTTGTGGGGGTTCTAATCCTTCCCCACACGTAACCGAGTCCCGAACCCGTTTCTTTGATTTCTCTAGTTTAAAACGCAGACTTGAAATTGGTTTTAAAAATATTTTAATTAATTTTAAAATTTTTTATAAAACCGGTTTTAAATAGGTGGCCAATCACACCTAGCTAAAAAAAGATTGGTGGCGACTCCATGTCTTTTTCAAGGTCATTTTCAAAACCTTCATTTTTCTAGAGGAATTAAGTCGATTTTTCCTTAATGTCAAACTTAACGAATAATAAATTCTTGCGATGAGACTTGTTATTTTTTAGGTTGCGACACTATTTCTTTGGTAACCATATCTTGTTCCTAACCTAAATATACTTATTTAAATCATCACCCTTGTTCTAAAGATAAATTAGCATGTTTTGAGAAATATTGCAAAAACAAGAAAGATCTATTGAAAATTTGGGTTAGAAACAAGAAATAAGTGTGGGGGAAAAGAAAGAAAAAAAGTCAAGAGAAAAAGAAAGGGAATATTTCCAAATACATTCCCATGTAAAAAAAAAAAAAAAGAAAAAAAAAAAGAAATATGAATCATCTTTTGAACTTGTGGAAAAAGAAAAAGATGTTACAAAGTTGTTTAGAATGAAGAAAATGCCCAACATGAATACTCGACCTTTGTATTATATGCTTTATAAAGAGTTTTGAGAAGTTTTCTTTGTATGAATCTTATTATGTCTCTAAACTCTATGAAATCTTTGGAACCTTTGTAATATCATTTTCCTTTTATTCTGTAACCACATTTATAACCCCTTGACCCCATTACAACCTTGAATAAAGACCTCTTGATTTATGAAGTTGCATGATCTAAATAGTGGAAAATAGGTGGACAAGTAAGCATATGGTAGAACTGTTTTCATGAGATTGATTGCGTGTAAACACTTTACCATTACTTTAAAGAGTGAAAATAATGAGAGTATCCCATGTGAGAAGTTAAGTTTAAGTTTGAACATGCACTATTTTGATTGAGATATGTTATGTTAATGTTAGCTTAATTCAAACCCATTTACTATCAAGCATGATTCTTTGTGAAGTTCTTTAAGATATTGATTAGTTTATAAGATTTGTTCAATGATTATCTATAAGCTGTATTGAAAGTAAGCTAAATCAGGTTTTCTTTACTTTATTCTCTATTTGATTTTGCTCGAGGACTAGCAAAAGACTAAGTGTGGGGGAATTTGATAAGTGCTTAAATTCATAATTTTCATATATCAATTCCTTATATTTTATGCTTAGTTCCTTGAAATCCTTGATAGTTTACTATGGTTTTGTGTTTTGTAGGTGTTTTGGAAGATAAGAATTGCTATGGAGTTGAAAATAGTGAATTTGGACAAGAAATGAAGCTTCAAGCAAAATGGACACTTCAAGAAGACTAGATGCAGTTGCCTACATCTCATTCCCTAAAAACCCTGTTGAAAAACCTACTTTCAAGCTCAAAAGAACCCTAGCGGAAGCTTTTATCTAGCCTTGAAGAATTTCAGCCGCCACTTCCTTTTGCATTATTATGGGTTGCCCTAATTCTTCCTTTAAATACCTTAGCTGATTACATGGTTTCTAAGATAAATAAAAGGTGGTGGCATCTCCTAGTATTATTGGCTGTCAACTTTGTCAACTTGCATTAATTGCAAAGTTCTTTCCTTAAAGCTAATCCTAGTCAAAGTAGAAGAATTAAATCGCCAAGACTTTCTTTCCTTACACTTACTTTGGCTGCAAGTTTGTAATCTCTCCTCATTAAAGAGTGCTTTGACTACAATTAATTATTCTTTCCTTATATCTACATGCCTTGGCTACCAAGTAATCCTTATTTCCTTAAAACACAAAAATCAGCCATCTTTCCTTAGCTTTAGCCACAAGTCAGCATTTATTGAAGGGAGAGAGCTGAAATTCACTTGTTTAATGCCCTAGCTATTGCCTATAAATAGAGAACAAGGGGGCAAACAAAAATCACACTTCTCCAAGTATTAGAGTTCTGATTTCTTCTTTGTTTTAGAGTTTTTTAGAGAGCAAGAGGCTGGATAATTAATATTCTTCTTCTTCTTTCTATCTTTTATTTACTTCTTAGATTCTCTTTAATTTTATGTTTATGTTTACAATGCCTATGTTAGGCTAAACTTTTATTTGGTTAAGGGTGATTTCAAAGCCCTAGACATGTTATGTAATTAATTTTCAGAATCTATCTATCATTGTTTTCTATCAAAGTTGCTTATGTTCTTCCATTAAAATTGTTCATGATGATGTTTTGATTTGTTTTGGTGGCCAACTAGATAAATCTTGATAATTGTCTAATGCTAGTTTAGGAGTCTTGATCCGTAATTGTCTTGATTTCCTATTCATAAGTAGCAATTTTTTATTAATGATTATGGTCAAGTTTTCAATAATTGCAAAGTGGAACATAACCTAAGTTGAACAATCCGAGCTTATGTGTTTGTTGCTTAGATCAACCTATTTTTCTCAACGTAAAGCTACTATTAAATTGAACTTAGAGAGCTTATTCTAGGTTGTTTGATAGTTAGAGATTAAATAGACAGCTTGTTCTATTTAACTACGAACTAAGGAAAGATTGAGGTAACAGAACTTGTTGTTATCTATGGTTGTTAACTTGATAGTTGATTGATGTTGATAGATATGAAATTGATTCTTAATGATGTCTAATGGTGGAGAATGAACCTTTAGCCATATTTCTCATATTTTATTCTTCTTAATTATTTGTTTTATCATTCTTATTGTTAACTTTAGTTTAAATCTGATCTCAAAACCCCTTTTACTTTTGTTTACCTGTTTTTAAGTGATAAACTATTAACTTACAAACTAAAACCCAATCCCTGAGGACTCAACCCTTACTAATCACTATACTTTACAATTGATTCTTTTTATGTGCAAGGTTAAATAAGATACACTCTTTTGGGTGCATCATCTAGCCTTTTCAGAACACGATTAATCCTGTCAATGTCCTGAACTTAGATGATCCAACTGAACAGGAAAAATTGAAAATGGATGAATTGAAGAAGGCTGAGTCGGTAGATTCCCAAGGGAAATATCAGCTGTTAGATGAAAGGCTTCGGGCATTAGAAAACACAGATATATGTAGGAGTGTAGATGCAAATGAACGTTGCCTGGTCCCCGACTTAGTCATTCCGCCTAAATTCAAGGTTTCTAATTTTGAGAAATATGATGGGACAACCGATCCGTCTGCCCACATCACTGTGTTCAACTGAAAAATGACAAGCCCTACAGATAATGATAAGTTTTTGATCCACTGCTTCCAGGATAGCCTCAGTGGGTCCGCAATTAGGTGGTATAGTTAGTGGAGCAAGGATCAGATTCGCTCTTGGATTGATTTGGCTAATGCATATTTAATCCAATACAAGCATATGACCGATATGGCGCCTGACCGTCTCACCTTGCAAAATATGGAGAAAAGGGCTATTGAGAGCTTCAAAGAATATGCAAAGCGATGGATGGACATGGCCGTCTAAGTATGACCACCTTTGACACAGAAGGAAATCACCGTCCTTTTTATGAATACACTACGGGCCCCATACTACGATAGACTCGTCGGCAATGCCACGAAAAATTTTATGGATATGGTAATCTTAGAGGAGATGATTGAGAATGCTATCAAAGATGGGAAACTTGAAGGAGAAAGAACATCCAATGCCGAGAGAAATGGGGCATCCAAAAAGAAAGAGGAAGATGCCCAAGTCATGGAAGGCTTTGCCCCATCTCCCTAATTCTCCTCCTATCAGCCATTCTACCCTACCCTGAACAACGTCTCTCAAAGTGCTTATCCTTATCAACCAATGCTTGCAACCGTGCCAGCATTTACAGCTGTCTATCAATCTAGCACCCTTGGGAATAATCAAATAGGGCATAAAAAGAGAGGAAGAAATCAGGTTGATCTGATTCCTATGTCATAGACTGAGCTACTACCTCAACTCATCCAGAATCACCTTGTGACACCCATGCAATTAGAGCTTCTTAAGCCCCCTTATCCGAGCTGGTATGATGCTAATGAGTGTTGCGATTATCATTCTGGCATTCGAGGCCACTCAACGGAGAACTGCCCCGCTTTGAAGTACAAGGTCAGGGATCTCATCAAGGCTGGTTCGATAAGTTTTGAAGATGGGAAAGCCAAGTGTCATAAGAAACATAGTGCATGATCATATTAGTTTTTTTATGCATGTAGTTTCATACCTCATGATGAAAACACTTGTCTCATTCATATGAATTAAATGAATTTTGAATTTTAAATACTTTGTGTTTGTTGTGTTTTAACAATAATTTGAATAGGCGAAAATAAGCATTAAGAAAGTTCTAGTAATGAACAGTCTCGAGAATATTGATGATCATTGTTAGAAATAACCCAATGCCTTCCCCCCTCTCTTTTGGTCTTCCCTATGCCTAAATCCCTTGAACCAAGACCACTTGAAAGACCTAATGCTTCAAGAAATATGAATGATTGAACTTCATAAACCATTGTCATTGTAGAATAAGCAAAGATGTAGATCCTAGTTTAGGCTATGAGAAAAGGAACAAAAATTTTGAAAATTTTCCAAGCTCTTTGGAAACCCGGACAAATGAGACATTCTTTCAAGAATCTAGATCATGTTAACTTGATGTGTGTCAAGGATGTGCCAAAACCATTCACATCTTTTTCAATAACCACAAAAGCACCAATTGCCCAAACATCACTTCATGATTTGACACCTCAGGGAACAATGACTAAACTAGATTATTCCATTTCTTCAAAGAAACCTATTTTGGGCCATATTTTCCTTGTTACTTCAAGCAAACCCAAGATTTAAACTCAGCCTTTTCAATGTAAACCTAGACTTGCGATGTTCCTCGTAATGATACAAACTCTCATGGTTAATCAAATTGGGGCATCATATGTGAAAATGATAAACACATGGTGAATAAGAAGGGAAATAATGCATGAATCATTGGGGCATGCGACAAAAAAAAAGAAGAAGAAAAAAATTGTGATATCATGCATATGAGAATTCGGATGATTCCAAGTGAAAAATGAAATTATGATTATCTATTCCCCCTAGGGATTGCTTTTCAATGAGAATATTTGTTCTTGATATGAGAAATGGTCATCTTTCATATCCCTTTCACAAAAAGAAATTATCTATAGTTACCCCTTTTGAGCCGAAAGAATTCTTTCTTCTTCGAACCCTGATCAAGAATCACCCCTTACACTAGGGGCAAATGCGAGGAAAGATCTTCTCAAAGATCACTGAGAAATAAGTCCTAACTCGAAGACAGACACAAAGCAATTTGAGCTCCCAAATACATACGGGCTCACTCTGTCGAAATGAAGAACAAAAAAAAAACACACACAAAAAAAAAAAAGATGTGTGAAAAAGTATGGCAAATGAAAGCTGGGAATAAAAGAAAAAAAAAAGAGTATGGCAAATGAAAGCCAAAACAAAGCCAAAAAATGAGCAAAAGTCAAAAGAAGGAAAGAAAAGTCCAAAAGGGACAAATGCTTCAAAGGGAATCCTCCTCAAGAAATGATCCTTGATCTGATTACCCTTAAACACATATTTTGGGCCTATTTATCCTTTCTTTCTGAACCCTAAACCTTGGCCTACATTACATGCTTTAAAAGTCCATTTTGATCAAAATGAACATTTAACTTGAAGGGTTTTTCCTCAGATTTTATCCCATCTCATCGAATTATCATTTCACTGTGGAAGAGTTTAGAATTTTCAAGTGTATGGTAGAACAATAAAAAAAAAAGAAAGAAAAAATTGGAAAGAATGGGACTCTAGGGCGAAAACCCAAAAATGGGCGGTCTAAAGTAAAATAGGAATTTCCGATGCCATCTAAGTTAGTTTCAATGCCACATAAGACAAGGTCATCTTGAAGAAATTGAGGAACGCCTAGGAATCCTTGAACGTCCTAAACTATCAGCTCTCATTTGGAGGATTGACTTCAAAAACTGAGACTTTTTTTTTTCTTTTCCTTCAAAATTAATGTTCCAGTTTGAACATCTCGACCAATCTTGACGCTTGTCAAAATGCATGATATGGAAACTAAGAGAATGTTAAATTTGTTTGGTTCTCAAGGAATTCATGTTTTATAAAACCCGTTCCATTTGTGAGCCTAGAAGGGACATACATTTTTGTTGTGAAGTTTCCTTCGATCAACCAAAATCCTGTTGTATCAAGCCTTCCAATTCAAGTTGAAAAACCCAAATTGACATTCAAAAATTTCTAACAGTGATCATCAGTCTTCAAGAGATTCGTACATCACACACTGTGGGGTTAATATTTTTGACTCATAAGTTTTCATTAAATTCTTTCTAGAATGGGAAAACAAATAAAAATATTTTTGAAATAACCATTTTTGATGTTGACATAAGACAAGGGTTTTTCTAACCCAAAGGTATGGAACTATTAGGGTAGATCTTGACTTCCAGATATGAGAAGAAGAAATAGAACCCGGTTCAGACTTCTATTAATAAGGGTTTGAAAATTGTTTGGGCAAAGAGATAGCCAAGGATTGGAAAGAAAATGATCTCTTATAGGGCACGAGTGTTCAAAATACATTCTGATTTGGAAAGGAAAGATTAAGCCAAAGTCTAGAAAAATAATCGGGGATATTGGCATCATTAATAAGCACTTACCTATTTATTGAGCTTTGCATTTGCACCATGTCAATAAGCATTTGCATCATTTATAGGTACTTGCATTTCCACCATTCCATGAGAATCTGCATTTTACCCTTACATTTACATCCTTCATGGATATTTTGCGTCACCTTAAGCAATTGCATCATTTCTAGGATCAGTGTATCTTCATTATTGTGTGGTAACTGCAATTACACCATTCATGGACCAATCACATGAACACAATTCGTAGAAGCATCTGCATCTTTTCATGAAGCATTTGCATCACTATTGATCTTTGCATTTGCATCATTTAGAAGCATTTTGCACACTGCTGATCTTTGCATCTGCCTCATTCAGAAGCATTTGCACAATGTCGATCTTTGCATCTGCATCATTACATGAAGTAGTTCTGTCAATATTGATCTTTGCATTTGCATCATTAAGAAGCATTTGCGTAATATCGATCTCCGCATTTGCACCATAAACATTTGCATCAATCCAAGACATTTGCATTTGCACCATGAGGCATTTGCATCTTATTCAATATATGCATCTGCACCTAGAAGCATTTGCATCAATCCAAGACATTTGCATTTGCACTATGAAGAATTTGCATCTTATTCAATACCTGCATCTGCACCCATAAGCATTTGCATTTGCATCAAGAAGCATGTGCATGTTGTTAAAGACATTTGCATCTGTATCATGAATCACGAAGCATTTGCATCCTCTCTCAAAGATTTTAGGTATAATTTTTAGCACGTTTTCAAGAACCAATATCCAAATTTTTTTAAAATGAACACGTCTTTGGTGGTGTTAGCCGAAGCTTCTAAGGGAGATATCCAGAATTCTATAGTTTTAAAAATGAACAAGACTTTGGTGGTGATAGCCAAAGCTTTTGAAAAAAAAAATCTAAAATTTTACTTTGGTGGTGATAGCCGAAGCTTTTGAAAAACATCTAAAATTTTACTTTGGTGGTGATAGCTGAAACTTTTGAAAAAATCTAAAATTTTCCTTTGGTGGTGATAACCGAAGCTTTTGAAAAAAAAATCTATAATTTTACTTTGGTGGTGATAGCTGAAGCTTTTGAAAAACATCTAAAATTTTACTTTGGTGGTGATAGCCGAAGATTTTGAAAAAATCTAAAATTTTTCTTTGGTGGTGATAGCTGAAGCTTTTGAAAATAAAATCTAAAAACTTTACTTTGGTGGTGATAGCCGAAACTTCTGGTGGAGATATCCAGAATTTTACAGTTTTAAAAAATGAGCAAGTCTTTGGTGGTGATAGCCAAAGTTTCTAGCGAATTTTACAGTTTTAAAAAATGAGCAAGTCTTTGGTGGTGATAGCTGAAGCTTCTGGTGGAAATATCCAGAATTTTACAGTTTAAAAAAAATGAGCAAATCTTGGTAGTGATAGCCGAAGCTTTTAGAGGAGATATCAGAATTTTACAGTTTTAAAAATTAACAAGTCTTTGGTGGTGATAGCCGAAGCTTCTAAACAAGACATTAAGAATATCATTTTATCCCCAAATTACATACATGTCATGTAAAAAGATATTTTTAAGCTCTGTTGGGTCTGTCGGAGAGTTCGATATCCTACAACATGCCGTTTGTATAATTTCACCCCAAATTATATACATGTAATTTTTCAAAAGCTCTACCGGGTTGCCGGGGAGTTCGATATCATGACACATGTCATTCATATAATTTCACACCAAGATGAGACAAAGCTGCACCAAGGTGAAGTAAGGCCTCGAGACTTCCATCGAGGTATTATCTTCCCTTGCAAATCGAACTCGTTTTCTTAAGACGGGTTGAGCCTTGATTAGTCAAGTTAAGGACAAATAGTAGGTTTCAAACAAAGCTGCACCAAGATGAGGTAAGGCCTTGGGACTTCCGTCGAGTTATTGTCTTCTCTCGCAAATCGAACTCTTTCCTTAAGACGGGTCGAGCCTTGATTAGTCAGGGAACTGAAGTTAAGGATAAATCTTATCAATGTTAATCAAGACTTCACCAAGATGGGATAAGGCCCCGGGACTTCCGTCGAGGTATTTTCTTCTCTTGCAAATCAAAGTGCACCAAGATGAGGTAAGGCCCCAAGACTTCTACCGAGGTATTTCCTTCTCTTGCAAATTGAACTCGTTTCCTTAAGACGGGTCGAGTCTTGATTTGTCAGGGAACTCAATTCAAGGACATTTTTTTTTAGTTTGCAAAAAAAAATCAAAAACCAAAAAATGATGAATGAAAAAAATGGAAATTTCCCCTTCTTATCTTGCACTTATGATTTCACTGATCGGACAAAATTATTGTCTAGTTTATCTTTGCCTGATTCTTGATTCTCAGCAATAGTCAAAGAGGGGCAGCTGTAGACACCTAATTTTGTCTGGGCCCACTAAACCAGGCAAATTCCCCATTTCAACTTCCCGAAACGCAAAGAGACTTCCACCGTTCCATAGATGGGTCTCCAAAACTTTGTTTTGAAGGTCAACACAAAAAGTCAACTCAAAAAAAGTTAACCCAAAAAAAGTCAACCCAAAAAGTCAACCACTAAAAAAGTCAACCCTTAGTCAAAATCAAGATTCGAAGTTGAATTGAACAATGGCAAAATAATTTTGATAATCCGAAGGTTTCGAAAGAGGGGTTGCAAAAATTCAGTGTAGAGGGATACCTAATTCGAGAAATTTGGGAAAAACTGCAAAGATGACCCAATTCGGTGAAATTGAAGCCCCTAGTTGATAAAGGATGGATAAACAAAAATATCCCAAGTCCCAGTCTGAAGTGGATCCCAAGGAAGAGCCGGTTAGAGCAACACGGAGAAACGAGAAAATTCTCGATTTTGAAAAGGGGAAACTAAATCGGAAGAGAATTTGATCGTAAAAATTGGGCATTTTTGGACCAACTCAAATTCAGTATATGAAAAGGAAGAGGAAAAAGAAAATCCAAAAATCGAACCCATTTTGAGTAAAATCGAGGTTTCAGGGGTTGAAGGGCAATATTGGAAAATCCCAAAGATAATTTCGAAAAAAATAGCAAACGAGCTCAGAAAATTATGAAAACTTCCAGATCTGAGTTTCATAATTTTTCGAAGAGATTGGCGAATAAAAATTCGAAATCGGAGCTCATTTGAAAAATGGCAAAGTTCGGGTGTACTAACCCGAAATTCCCAAAGATAATTCCAGGAAAAATAGCAAACGAGCTCAAAAAATTATGAAAACTTCTAGATCTGAGATTCATAATTTTTAGAAGAGATTGGTGAAGAAAAATCCGGAATCGGAGCTCAAATGAAAAAGGTGAATTTCGAGTGCACTAATCCGAAAATTTCAAAAGAAAATTCCGGGAAAAATAGCAAACGAGCTCGAAAAATTATGAAAACTTTCAGATCTGAGTTTTATAATTTTTGGAAAAGATTGGAGAATAAAAATCCAGAATTGGAGCTCAAATAAAAAAGGCTAAATTTGGGAGGCACTAAACCGTAATTCCAAGAGAAAAATCCGGGAAAATAGCAAATGAATAAAAATCCAGAATTGGAGCTCAAATAAAAAAGGCTAAATTTGGGAGGCACTAAACCGTAATTCAAAGAGAAAAATCCGGGAAAAATAGCAAATGAGCTCGGATAAATGTGAAAACCTCCATAACCAAGTTTTGTATTGAATGGGATGAGTTGAAAAAGACAAATCTGGAATTGGGGTCCATTTTCTATTAAATTAAGTTCGATAGGCTAAAAGGTAATTTTACCAAAGAAACCGAAAAGGGCCAATTTTGCAAAATTAAAAAGGTGAAAAAATTAAGGGATTCTGGAATATCCCAGGCCCTTGGTCGGCCAGCATAGGAGAAGGGTGGGGATTTGATTAATTTCATCCAAAGGCCAAGATCAAATTGCAAGATAACATTTTTATTGTCTTGCAAATGTCTTTGCTCATCCAATGGCCTGGGTGCTTTGTAGAAAGATGAGTACATCCTTCAATGGCCAAGATCAAATTGCAAGATAGCATTTTTATTGTCATGAAAATATCCTCATCCAATGGCCTAGATTGTTGGACAAAAGATGAGCACATATCATCTAATGGTGGAGGAGCATAGGAGACAAAGCTTAAAATTGAAGCAACATTCACACTCTAATATTAAGAGGGGGCCGGCCATCACAAAGAAAGTAGGAGAGGTCAAATTTTTTCACAAGGGCAGTAGCTATAGAGAGAAAAGAGAGGGGAAAAAGAAGGGAGAAAGAAAAATAAAGCATTTTCTTACTACTCTTTGATTTGGAAAGCTAAAGCAAGGTAGCTATTTTCTTCCATGCTCTCCTCCACGCTTTGTTCATATGATTTTGTTATTTTCATTTTTATTTTATTTGTTTCATGAAATAAAATTGTTTTCCAAAACAAGTTACAAAATATTTCTTCTTCTTTTTATCAAATAACAAGGTTTAACAAATTTTTTCTCCTATATCAAGTCTTGGCCGAAACTTGAAGGCTATTTTTGTGCTTGTTCTTGCTTGGTTGGTTGTGTTCATGTTCTTAACTCTTGATTGATTCATTTGTGGTAAGATAGCTATTTTTTGCTTCATGTTCATGCATTCATCTCTTCCCCACTTGATTTTTGACTTAAGCCAACTAATGGCTCAAAGCCAAGCTCTCATGAACATGCTTGTGGAAAAATGAAAAGTTGTGCAAGTTGGATTTTCTGATTTTTCTCACCATGCATTCCTTGTCCAAATTTAAATATTTTTTAACCACAGGTTTTAGACCTTTTAAGGAGCCTCTAGTATTTTTTTTTTTTTTGATTTTTGGATTTTTCTATCAAAGGTTTAAAAATAGATTTTGACAAAATAGTTTTTAACTCACTATCTTGTTTTTGGTAAAAATCGGTCATGGTATCTTTGGTCCAAAAATTAAGCCAATTTTACCCCATGAATACCATCATTTCCCAAGATTAAACTGATTTTTCCAGGATTTTTGGGATTTTTTATCAAAGTGAAAAAAAATGTTTTTGGGTAAAACAGTTTTTAACTCACTCTCTTTGATTTTGGTAAAATTCGATCATAGTATCCATGCTCCAAAAATTAAGCTGATTTTTTTACATGGAGTTCGACATGTTCTAGGTCTACCATAATTTTTTTCATATTTTTCTGAAATTTTTTAGAATGGTAAAAAAAATAGGTTTTCAAAATTGCCTGTGAGAGTCAGATTTGTTCTTCAAGAAATTGTAATTTTCTGTTTTTGTTGGGATACAAAGAAGGGGCTGATTTGGGACTTTAGCTACTGTCTTAGGTTGATTTTCAATTCATTTCAATTATAAAATTTGATTTTATAAAAGTCGTGTCAAGGGTAGTCAACCCGGTTTCAAAACTAGGAAAATATAGCCTTTCAAAAAAGGGGTTCGGCCAAGAGGCAATTTTCATAAAAAAATTTTGATTTTGAAAATCCGATTTAAGTCTCTTCCTAAGGTAGTCGGATACCTTTTTACGTATACGGATGTCCTAGCTTCAAGGAAGAAATACATCTTCATGCATTGCATTTTAAAAATGTTTTTATTCAATTTGGCATAAAAATGTATTTTTCGGTTTCCCAAACATTTGGCGAGAATTAGTTCCCTATCTCTGCTGAGTCTGCCGGGGAGGTTAGGAAACTATTCAACGCACGTGTCTATGGAATTGAAACGTATGGCTTTTGTTTTACTCGGAATCATGTAAATTTCATATGAAAGAATTATTTTTCAAGCTTTGTCGGGTTTGCTAGGAAGCACTGTAATATTTTCCGACATATGCTATTTATATGATTCCACACATGAATAATTCATTACAAATAATGATGTGTGCATGTGATCATGATGTGATTATGAATATTATATGATGATGCCATTTTGTCAATTTTACCATGTCATTCATATGCCATGTCATTCATTCACATGCCATGTCATTCATGCATATGCCATGTCATCATTGTTTATGCCATGTCATTTGGCCATGCCATGTCATCTTGTCACGCCATGTCATTTATTCATATGCCATGTCATCATTGTTTATGTCATGTCATTCGGCCATGCTATGTCATCTTGTCATGTCATTCATGCATAAGCCATGTCATTCATTCACATGCTATGTCATGCATATGCCATGTCATTCATTCACATACCATGTCATTTGTCCATGTCATCATTGTTTATGCCATGTCATTCGGCCATGCCATGTCATCTGTGCCATTCATGCATATGCCATGTCATTCATTCACATGCCATGTCATTTTGTCGATGTCATCATTGTTTATACCATGTCACTCGGTCATGTCATTCATGCATATGCCATGCCATGTCATTCATGCATATGCCATTCCATTCATTCACATGCCATGTCATTTGTCCATGACATCATTGTTTATGCCATGTTATTCGGCCATGCCATGCCATGTCATCTTTTCATGCTATGTCATTCATATGTCATGCATTCACATGCCATATCACTTGGATCATGCCATGTCATTCACATGCTATGTCATTCATATGCCATGCATTCACATGCCATATCACTTGGATCATGCCATGTCATTCACATGCTATGTCATTCATATGTCATGCATTCACATGCCATATCACTTGGATTATGCCATGTCATTCACATGTTATTTCATCCATTCATATGCCATGTCATCTAGATTGTGCCATGTCATCCATTCCCATTCCCATGCCATGTCGATTTCATTCAAATGACATTCACTCATATGCCATGTCATTTTGTTTGCCATGTCGATTTCATTCACATGACATTCATCCTTATGCCATGTCGATTTCATTTACATGACATTCATCCTTATGCCATGTAATTCCTTCACGTGCCATGTCATTTATTATGCCATGTCAATCACGTGCCATGTCATTCATTATGCCATGTCTCTCACATGCCATGTCATTCAACATGCCATGTCATTCACATGCCATGTCATTCATATGTCATGTCATCCAATTGCATGCCATGTCCTTCATTATGCCATGTCATTCATTCACATGTCATGTCATCTAGATTATGCCATGTCATTCATTCACATGCCATGTCATCTATTCATGTGCCATGTCATATCATTCATTCATGTGTTTTGCCATATCCACCATGTCATTATTTCTTTTACCATGCCATAATAAAATGCGTACCATGCCATGATAAATACGCATGCTCTTTTAATCTTAGCAACATTTTTGCATACTCATGGTTATTTTAATAAATTTTCAAATACATGGAAAACAAATAATATTTTTTATAAATCAAGATTATTCTCGAGTTAAAATAATTCATTAGTTCTCGGTTGGGTCTGCCGAGGAGGATATCATCAATTATTATTAACAACGGAATATCTTTTTTCCACAATGAAAATGATTCGGAGAATTTCAAAATCAAAGAAAAATTTCATGTTTTGCTGAGTCTGTCGGAAAACATGGGAAATATTATGCTAAGTAAATTTCAGATCATTTTCAAATTAAATATGATTTAAGGAGAATTATTTACAAACACCAATTTTAAAACCGACTTTTGCCCGAGACTCGAGATAACACACGACTAATAAGGTACCGTTTTATACGGGCATTGTGGGGATGCTAATCCTTCCCCACATGTAATCGACTCCCGAACCCGCACTTGTTTTCCTCTGGTTCAAAGTGCAGACTATAAAATTGGTTTTAAAAATATTTTAATTAATTTTAAAATATTTTATGAAAACCAGTTTTAATAGGTGACCGTCACACCTAGCCAAAAAAAGATTGGTGGCGACTCCATTTCTTTTTTCGAGGTCATTTTCATCCCCTCGATTTTTTATTTCAAAAGGAATTAAGTCATTTTTTCCTATGTCTGTTTTTCCCTCACTAGAACGGGTCCACCTCAAATCACGTATCGACAGCCAGATCTAGACTCCCGACTCTCTGAATTCTCTGCCTGATCTGGATTGCCATTGCTCTTTCCTTAAAATCACCTGCTTTCTCTTCTAAGCCTCACGGGCTCATCTCTTCGGCCTCTTTTATAGAACCCAGCTGAGTGTATCCTTGGGGTCCATTTTATAATGGGCTAAATGATTCGATTCAATGTAGTTTTGGACAAAAATTATGATTAATATGTAGCATTCGAATTTTTTAAAAATCAAATAACATCTCTAACCAAATCGGATTTCAATGGTTCGAATCAATTCAATTCATCGATTATAAAAATTCTAAAATTTTATTTTTTTATAATATTTTATTTTTTATTAATTTAAAAATATAATATTCATTTTATAAAGAAATAAATAAAAATTAGCTCAGTTTGAATAATTATGGTTTTTAATTTTTAAATCGAATTTTGAATCAAATCAAATAAACTTAATTATTATTTGAACTAAAATCAAATCGAATCCAATAAAAACTTATTTGAACCAAAGTCCGATTTGATTTTCAATTTTTTTGATTTTTTTCTCAACACTAACATTGGGGATTGGTATCGTTACAGGCTTGATTTTTTTGATTTTTTTAGAATTCGTTTTTTTATAAATCATTTCATAGTGAAATTTTCATACTCTATAAATACGATTAAGAGGCTAATATATATATATATATATATATATATATGGATTTTGAGTATGAAATTTTCATACTCTATAAATACGATTAAGAGGCTAATATATATATATATATGTGTTTTACATATTTTATATATTTTTTTAATATATTATTAAAAAAACATGTGCTATTCTTTTATTTTATTAATAAAATTAAAAAATTATCGAAAATGAATAAAATAATTTTTTATATTGTTATATACTTTTACACAATACCAAGGTGAGCAAGGTTACATTAACCATAAATTAAATTTAATGTATGTTAATTATTCTAAAATGAAATAGTGAACATCTCCAATTCTTCACTATTTGCTTGGTAGTAGAGAGGATCCTTTCTCTATTTTAATTTAGTGCAATAATATATCATAACACAAAAAAGGGCCTTTTTTTAGTACATATATCAAAAAATATTTGAACTTGGATTATACAACAAAAATAAGTTTCTCTAACTCTTAATAAATTCTCACTTCTCTTTTCAATACTTGAGAATATGGGATTTCTAAATTAAAGTTTTCAAATTGTTATGATCAAAGTGTTTCATTATTAAAAAACAAAAAGGAGAGAAAGAGTATTACCAAACAAAAATATCAATTTAATTCATAATAAGCAAAATCAAATTTGGTGTATGCTCATGGAA
Organism: Fremontodendron californicum; assembly: GCA_030761205.1. NCBI lineage: Eukaryota > Viridiplantae > Streptophyta > Magnoliopsida > Malvales > Malvaceae > Fremontodendron > Fremontodendron californicum. The sequence goes on from JAULJL010000045.1 coordinate 6,085,427, forward strand.
GTAGCAAGTCCTATTATTTATAAGATTTATGGAAAATAAATAATAAAGCAAATAAATTATGGCAATTTAGATAAATTTATTTTAATAAATACTAAGAAAACTTATCTCATGCATCACAAAATGGAATTTTAAATTCTATGATCAAAGCATGGATGAAAAATCAGACCGAAGCGATAGGTCATATCGATTTAGTAAAAAATTAGCGGATTGTCCGATTCGATATAATGCATAAAATCAAAAGTTTATTGAACCAGTAGAAAATCAAATAAAATGGTAAAAAAATCAATTTTGAGTTTTTTATTATTATTTAAAAAAAATGTAAGTAATGAGATTTTAAGTGTTAGCCTCTTAACTTTATATTAAAAATCAAATAATTAAGTAAAATGCATATTTTTATTAATTATTCACAATATTTTTTTATTTTTTTAACATTAAAAGCATTTTTAAATATATTTTAAATTATTTCAATTGAACCGATTTGATCAGTAACCGGAAGTCACACTGATTTAACATCCAATTCGATTTTTTTAACCTTAGCATATTTTATTAAGATATATTTAAAATAATTAATAAATTGATATAATAAATAAAATGATATGCATTAATATTATAATCCTCTTTGCTAAGTTTAAAAATTCACCAAATGTATAGAATAATAATCCAAATATTAACATGCTTAAAATTATTAATTTAACAAAAATATAAAAAATTCAAGCTATCTTACTTTAAAAAATCTTACTCAAATTATATTTAATAAAAAATTAAAAAAATGAAGCAATCTTAAATTGCAAATATTTGTATGGGCGTCGCCGTCGAGCAAACAGAAGAAAAAAGAAAAGAAAAAGAAAGAAAGAAAGAAAATTTTGAGTTTAAGCAAAACGACGCTGTTTACTAAAAATGCAGCGGTTTTCAACCTTTGCATTGGAAGCTTAAACAAAAGCCGACAAAAAAAGCGGCGGCGTTGAGGAAGAAAGGAAAAGAAAATGGCGGAAAGCATATGTCAAGGGACAGAGGAGCCATGGAGAGTATTAGAATTCTACAGCGGCATTGGCGGCATGGTTGGTGTCTGTTAAAACCCTCCTAAAACCCCAAAATTCTCAAATCCTTTTTTCTTTCTGTGAATTAGTATTTGATGGGTGTAGTGATATTTTTCTTATTTCCCTATTTTAGAGGTATTCTCTAATGAAAGCTGGCGTCAACTTTCAAGTAGTTGAAGCCTTCGATATCAATGATAAAGCTAATGATGTTTACCAGCACAATATCGGTCACCGCCCTTATCAGGTTCTCTGTGATGGGTTTTCTTCAATGATTTTATATGTTTTGGAATTATGATTTTTGCTTTTTAGAATCGACCCAGTTTATAATTTAGTTTTTTAGTTTTTTTTTTGGTCTGATTTCTGGTTATAGTTGACTGTAATTTTTCATTTTCGGTTTCTATGCTTTGGTCTTAGCCTACTCAAACAATGGAAGTTCTCCTAATTATTTACATGTTTATGTTATCTTGAACAATTTGATTGGGACAGGGAAATATTCAGAGTCTAACTGATGCTGATCTTGATAGTTATCGAGCACACGTGTGGCTTCTTTCCCCTCCTTGCCAACCCTACACTAGACAAGGTGGAACTTGCTAATGTTGCTTATTACACTTTAAACAGATAATTTGATTAGTTGATGCATAGCTCTGTGGATATGGGAAAACACTTTATTTTGTTTTGTTAGGTCTCCAGAAACACTCTGCTGATGCTCGAGCATTTTCGTTTCTTAATGTTCTTGAACTTATACCACGCATGTCAAAACCTCCAGATATGTTACTTGTAGAAAATGTTGTTGGATTCGAGGTACGTTTATTGTAAATGTTTTTGCAACAGGGTCCATTTTTGTAACACGAGGTCTTTTACTTACTTCTCATCTCTCTGTGTGTGTGTGTGTGTGGAAATGTTGCAGACTTCAGATACTCGTGCAAAAATGGTAGAAATATTGGCAAAATCTGATTTTGTTACGCAGGAGTTTATATTGAGCCCACTTCAATTTGGTGTTCCCTATTCTAGACCACGTTATTTTTGCCTGGTTATCTCTCTCTCTCTCTCTAGTATTTAGAATGTTCTATCAGTCATTCAATAGCTTAGGTTTTCAGCATTATCGAGCAATGGCACAATTCAACAAACAAATTCAGTTCACTGTGACTAATGAATGAGCTTAATTCAGTACTTCAATTATCTTTATATTGTGCCAGTTTGTTCATAACTTGAATATTCCTGCATATAAATATGTAAGTATGCTTAGATCTGAGACTAGGACAAGTAGTTAGGAAGAAGTCTGATATTGGTAATAAATTGCGTGGTTTGCTGTTAAAGTTCTGATAGGTGGCATCCACTAATGTCGTTCCAATTTATAGTTGTTAGAAACTTGTTGTGTTTTGTATCTTGGAAAATTGAGAAGTCTTTAGGTTTCCTTTTATCTTTTTCTTTCTTTCCATTTTAGGTGTGATAAGTAGTTAAATTTTAACTTTGAAGAATTTAGTGTAATTTATGGTTTACTTGAGCAGGCAAAAAGAAAGCCTTTATCTTTTCAGTGCCAACTGTTCAATAACCAGCTTCTCTGGTCTCCAAGCCCTTTATTTGGTAATGATGAGAAGATGGTGATTGGTGAAAATGGTCAATTGCAAGAGAACTGGGATAAGTTGATCGAGTCTTGCCAGCCAATAGAGAAGTTTCTTGAATTTACATCTTCGAGCGATCAAGTAGACATGGAGACCAGTTCTCTAGTGACCACTGATATTTCCGCAAATGGTTTGGAAATTTCAGAGAAATTTGTTGAAGGAGATGTATTTGATTTTGGTTCTGTAGATCAGTTTGTAGTTCCATTAAGTCTAATTGAGAGGTGGGGAAGTGCTATGGGTATCTTTACATTATTGTTTATTTTTATTGATGCCCACTTCTATTTTAATGCATTCACCGATTCTTTCTGCTTAAAGTAATCCTTGATGAAGTTTAGATATTGTCTACCCGGATTCCAAACGATGCTGTTGTTTTACGAAAAGCTATTATCGATATGTGAAAGGTACTGGCTCCCTCTTGGCAACAATCCAGGTAAAGTTTCCTTCTTAGGATACTGATGTCTATGACTGTATGCTTAAAGTTGAGGCTATAGATCCAGCTTATTAGATGATACAAACCTCGGTTTTAACTGCTTTATATACTTCTAAATATTCCAATGGTATTAGCTGAACAAACAATTGTAGACAGTAGGACAGTTTCTTATCTCATTTGCAGTGCAATCACCATCAGTGCGGCTTTCATATTTTTGCTTTTTTTTTTTTAAAACATTGTCTAGGTGTTGCCCTTTTTATGACATGACATATATGAATGGTCAATGTGCAGCCAAAGAACAAGGGTAAAACATCTTCCTTAAAGGAGCAGTGCCTTAGATATTTTACTCCTAGGGAGGTACTTGTGTCTTGATGCATCTATTGATTCCCTGGTTTTCTGTTCTCATTTATGAAACAATTTTACAAATTCTAACGAGTTTTCTTTGACAATGATTAGGTTGCCAATTTGCATTCTTTTCCAGAGGATTTTCAGTTCCCTAAGCACATAAGCCTTAGACAGCGGTACGACGCTGTCCTTGAGGACTCCCCCCCTCCCCCCCAACAATTGAGTTGCATTTTACTATATTTAACTATTTAAGAATGGTAGCTATAGACTATGTTGCTCCGACTCTTTATTTTTCTTGAAGTACCCGTATCCGACACATATTCGGACATGAGTATAGGGATATAATCCTCCAAGGAGCCTCCAAATACATGGAAAAACTTAGAAAAAATTGAACATACCCGTGTCGGACACATACCCGTATCCGACACTCACACCCGAGTAACATAGGCTATAGACAATGTTTGCATTGTTTAGCAATATTGGAGTTATCTGAACCATTTTTCTTTTGATGCAGTTATGCAATGCTGGGAAATAGTCTGAGTGTAGCTGTTGTTGCTCCCTTACTCCAGTATCTGTTTGCCCAACCATCATGATTTTTTAGCTCAAGAGTTTCATTCACCAGATGCAAATCTTTTTGCTTCTCCAGACACATAACCTTTGCCCATTTTTCCATGCAAGGGTGAGTGTTTGAAGTTCTTAAGCCAGGGAATTAGGGCTCCACTCGGATCCAGTCTGAAAACCTTGGTAGCTGATGACCAAGTGGTTGCTTCTTGTATCAGATCCATTCCCCTAGTTCATTTATTTGGTAAGTTAGCTCAAGAGAATGTAGAAATTGTTTTATACCTATCATATCTAGAGGGATAAAAAGCTTTTGTATCTTGTTTTGATTATTTTTAGAATGATTTAGTTTTTAATTGGTTATGATAGGTAAACTTAAAAACTTTCCATGGCTTGTTTATAGCAAACAACTCTGTTGGACTATGTTACCTGAACTTGAAGGTGAATGCTAGATAGGGGTATGTTATTTATTTTTATTTTTTTAGTTTTTTCATATATTTGAAGGATCATACCGTCGTACTTATATTCAAATATGTGTCGGATATAGATATCGAACACGAATACTTGAGAGAAAATAAAGAATACTTGAATTTGTACCCTGCCTTAAATAGACAAAACATAGTCTCTCTTCTCCGCTGAGCAAATGCAAAATGCTGACCAAGATGAAGTCTCTATTCAAATATTCTTCGTAAATCCCACCTTTCCTTCTTAGTTATATTAGGTATTGCTATATTCTTGGTAATTTTTAATGGTTCGAAAAGTTGTGCAAATGTTAGTAAAAATTGCGGTTCTAATTGTTGAGGGAAACGATCTTATATCTAATAGTTAAGAATTAGATTGCATAGATCCGCTTTTTTCAAAAACAAAACCGTGAAAGACGCATCAAATCCCTAAAGCAGGCAATATCTCATTTCGATCAAACATAATCGAACAATCTTTGCATCAATAGTTAAACACTAGTATTATTGGGTCAAATCAAAAGTGGTGGTAGTAGGACGGAAGGGTATAGATTAGGGAAGTGATACCGGTTTATGGGTCAAGATGAATATCTAAAAGTTTCAGAAGTTAAAGATGGTGGAAACTAGGAAAGTGGTAGTTTTTGATGAAACAGGAATTCTGATAGTTCTAGGAAATCTAAAGATGAGGAAAACATTGAAGGGATGGTGTCACGAGGCAAAATGCATACAGATGACAGTTTAAAAAATTTAGGGGTGAACCTAATTTTGGTTAACCGAATAAATTGATCGAAATCAACCGAATTTGGTTCATTCAATTTAGTTTATTCAGTTTCGATTTCATTCGATTATTTAATTCAATTTATTCGATCAGTTCGTGATTTTTTATTTCTAAACCGAATCGACCGAACAAATCTATAATTAATTAAAAATATATAATATTATTTTTATTTAAATATACTCAAACTCTAAATCCAACTCAATCTAATCCAAAAATAAACTAAACCAACCCAACAATCCATAACCCAATCCAACAATCCATAACCCAAACAAATAAAAAGCCCATAACCTAAACCTTTAGAGTGAAACCAAAAAATCATACCTATACGATTAAGTTTGGTTCGGTTAGTTCGGTTTTGAGATGTTTCTCAGTTCGGTCAGTTTTATAAATTAATTTAGTTTAATCGATTTTTGAAATTTTAAAACCGAAACGATCGAACATTCAACCCTAAAAAAATTAAGGGTAAAAAACAAAAACATAACATACCTATGCACAACAACCTATCTCGAGTCCACAAAGCATGAAGAAATCAGAATACTATAAAAAATTGTCAACATAACAAACCATGTTTGTTTACCTGGACGTGAGTATCAAATACGAATATATGTTCGACATGAGTATACTCAATTTTTTTAAAAGTTTTTTCATATATTTGGAATATCGTATCCCATATCTATATCTTAATATATGTCGGACATAGGTGTCAAATACAGATGTTTTAGAAAAAATGAAAAGCAGATAACATAGCATACCATGCACAACAACCTATCTCGGTCCATCAAGCATGAAGAAATTTGAATACTATAAATAGAGCTCAAAAAATCAATCTATATTCATCATTCAATATATAATATGTTAGTCTACACAAACTTTGTCTAGTAAAAAATATTTCTAGTCAAAGTAAAACCAATGAAAGAATTGATCATTCCAATTTTAACATGAAAAGTACCACATCTCAGTTCCCCCTTTTGCCTTTTGCCTTTCCCCATCCCAGTTTTCTATTAGCCAAAAAAAAGCACAATGATTGAAGGGCTATTAGAACTCAATCCTCACTGTTAATATTCTAGCAGATATGCCAAATTTTCATGGAAGAACAAATAAAAAAAAGAAAGAAAGAAAGGGGGTGAAGTACAGTTCAATGCTTCCTTTCCTCTATTTCTTCCTCTTACCAGAAAAGGGTTGAATTTTTTTTCTTCTGTCAATTTCTTTTTTCAGCTTTTGGGATAAATAACTGGCTATATCAGGCAACATTCTTGGACATTCTTTCCTAAGGATCATGATTGTTTCTTCAATCAGGAGAGAATTATAATCTGGACTTACCAATCCTCATCATAGCAGGCTCTCATCTTGCACTGAATACTAATGTTTCTCTCAACGAGTTCGGGCATTTTCCTCTGGATGAACCTGTAAACCATGCCATATCAAGCATAAGGATGAATAAACTGTAATCCGGTAATAGAATAGCACAGCACAAAAAGGAAATTTAAAGATATACCTGATATAACCTTTCTTCCTTAAAGCTTACAGTTCTAAGCTTCAGCTCTCCTCGGTGGGTTGTCATCTCATCCAATATCTCAGCATCATAAAAGTCGTCTTCGGTCCCTTCACTGCCAAAATCAGGTGATTCCCCTTCCTGTTTACAGATTATTATGTCTGTCAATCAAAGTGCATATGGAGAATAAAGAAGTATAACACCATTAAGATCAAAGGTACATTTATATCTTTAATCTATATTACTCGGACTCAAGGGTGAGTGTCAAATACGGATATGTATCCAATATGAGTATGCTCAATTTTTTAAAGTTTTTCCATATATTTGGAGGATCATACACCGTACCCATATCCGAATATGTGTCGGACACAAATATTTTAGAAAAAAATGAAGAATCGGAGTAACATAGTCTTGAACTGGCCTAGAGAAAAAAAAAAAAAATTTGTGTCATCTATGCTAAAACACAGAAAAATTTCAGTTAGGGAGAGGAAACTCTTTGCACAAGTTCGTTTGACAGGTGGAAACCAAAGTACCAAACATTAATTTCCCCACAGGATTAAAAAGCATAAAATTCTGTCAACATAGCTAAAAAGCTATGCCAGGAGAGAATAGTCCAAACTGCTTGCCACTAGCTAAACACAGATTAATGAACCAAAAGAAATTGAACAATTTAAAAAAAAAAAAAAAAAAAAATCATAACAGGTTCAAATGATTAAAAGTTAAAACAGAACCACAAATCAGGAATAATAGTGCTCTACTTACATTAAAAGTTATTTTATTGTTATTAGTATAATTACTAATACCAGATGATAAGATTGGTCAGGTTCCAAAAGGCACAAAAAGAAAATTACAGAGAAGGGCCAAAAAAGATGTACCTCGAGTGTTATACTTAAGTTTTTTCTTGGTGTACCAGCAATTTCTTCATGCTCGGCAGCATCTAATTCCCGAAGATGTTCAGGCTGGAAAAGCTTTGGAAGGATGTGCTGTCTGATGCTGATGAGAAGGAAGAACGGTAGTGGAAACAGTATTCCAGCTATAGGTATCCATGTCACCCCAAAACATACCAGAAGATATACAAATTGGAAGAGTGTAAATATCAAAATGGACTTGAAAGGTACCAACTCTAGAAATGATGCATGAAGACCTTCCAGGACTCTGTTCAACCAAATGCCACAGATAAGAAGAGTTAATGACAGAAAGCATAAACTTATACCTACTACACTGGTACAAAGATATACGATGCAAAACCACATCAACCATCAGATTCAGTTAGTTATAAAAGTTAAACTACACGTCTACACCTCCTATAGATCTATGTTACTCGGACTCGGGTGTGAATATCGGATACGGGTATGTGTCCGACACTGGTATGTTTAATTTTTTCTAAGTTTTCCATGTATTTGGAGGGTCATATACTCATATCCCATACCAATGTCCGGATATGTGTCGGTCACAGGTACTTCAAGAAAAATGTAGAATTGGAGCAACATAGCTATAGATTACATCGGTGTATCACCCCCTTTAAACACACTAAAGGATTTCTAGGCTGCATTTACAAATTTTTATTTCACTTCAAAAGAACTAAAGAAACAACTTCACTGCTACTGAGCTTACTGTGGATATGGTCCTCAATAGAGAACAAGGACAAAATATGATCAGTCTAGCCAACCCCATTTAGTAGGGAAAAGCTTAATTTGTTGTTTTTGTTCAAAAGAGAAACTAGATTAGTCTTCTTTCCTGAAAGATAGTCTGCTTAGTGCCTTAGTCACAATGAAAGAAATTAAAATTATTTTAAATTCGGGAAATTTCCCAAACCTCCATAAAGAAATTAGCTAAGTCGTCACATTATTCCATAAAATGCCTAGGTTGTATTTAAAGGCTACTTTTAAGGTACAATGACTTACTTGTAACGCCTGCTAGGGGTGATGAAGAGCAGCAACGTCCTTTCCCAAAACTGGCTCCCTGGGAGGCTGTCAATGGCCATATAGGCAAAATATCCCCACAGTACTGAGGTAGGAATCATTTTTATTACAGGTAGAACACACATTGAAAGTTGATGCACCCAAAAGAGTGTATCTTATTTAACCTTGCACTAAAAAGATAAATTGTAAGTATAGTAGTTAGCAAGGGTCGAGTCCTCAGGGTTGAGTTTTAGTTTATAAGTTAAAAGTTTAAAACTTAAATTCAAGAACAATAAAAGAAAAGGGGTTTTTGAAGCCAGATTTAAACTAAAGTAAGTAATAAGAATAAGATGCAAGGCGGTATAACCAGCCAATAAAAATATATATACTAAATTAGGCGGTATAACCAGCCAATAAAAATAAAACAAAGTTAATATACAAATTAGGCGGTATAACCAGCCAATAAAAATAAATATACTTTTAAAAATAAGCAAACTAGAAAAGTAAGAAAACAAGTAAGTAAGAAGAATCAAATATGAAAAATATGGTTAAGGTTTCATTCTCCACCACTAGACATCATTAAGAATCAATTTCAGATCTATCAATATCAACCAACTATCAAAGTTAACAACCGTAGATAACAACAAGCTCTGTTATCCCAATCTTTCCTTAGTTTGTCGTTAAATAGAACAAGCTCTCTATTTAATCTCTAACCATTAAACAACCTAGAATAAGCTCTCTAAATTCAATTTAATGGCAGCTTTATGATGAGAAAGATAGGTTGATCTAAGCAACAAACACATAAGCTCGGATTGTTCAACTTAGGTTATGTTCCACTTTGCAATTATTGAAAACTTGACCATAATCATTAATCACAAATTGCCACTTATGAATAGGAAATCAAGACAATTACACGGATCAAGACTCCTAAACTAGCAATAGATAATTATCAAGATCTATCTAGTTGTATACCTAAATAAATCAAGACAACATCATGAACACTTTTTGTAGAAGAACATAAGCAACTTTGATAGAAAATTAATGATAGATAGAATCTGAAAATCAATCAAAAAACATGTCTAGGGCTTTGAAATCACCCTTAACCAAATAGAAGTTTAGCCTAGCATAGGCATTGTAAACATAAACATAAAATTAAAGAGAATCTAAGAAGGAAATAAAAGAAAGAAAGAAGAAGAAGAAAATAAAGAAAAAGAAAACTAGAGAAAAGAAAGAAGAAGAAAACTTAGAGAATTTTATTACAATGGCTAATATCCTACCAATGTACCATGCCTCATACAATCATCCAAGGCCCTCTATTTATACACATTTTGGAGGACTAAATGACAAGAGACAAGCTTTACAAATTTCAAAGGTAGGTATAATAGGTGGGTGCATTTTTCTAACAATTTTCGTTATATTGTATGACAATTTTGATCAGCCAACTTTATGGTCGATTTTGTCAATATTGAAAGCTTGATCTGATCACATGGTCTTCTAGAAAAAGGTTCCCCTATCAGTTAGTGATCCATAGCCATTGGAATCAGCTCATTTGCTGATGTGAATCAGAAGATATGGGCAAAATACCAAAACAGGTCAGCACAGACGTCATTGCACATCAACCAACTTGATGGTCGATTTCGCTAGGGAAAACGACTCCGTTTCAAGAAGTGTAAAACATGAAAAAGTTAGATATGCCTCTTAACTTTGCACGGTTAAAATTTCAGCCTTATTGCTTCAGTGAAACTCCAGATATAGCTGATATGGAAAAAGGTGTCGGAACTGGAACTGAACTGAATTTGCCCTTAATTGTTGATTTAACCTAGTAATCTGAAATCACTCAAAGAAACTCGTAAAAAAAACACCAAATTACATAAAAATATAAAAGATCATAAACACAATTAGACTAAGCAATAATAACTCGTATTTGACACAAAAAAATAATAAAACATAACTAAAAACTATATAATTATACGAGTTATCACACCCCCACACTTAGATTGTTGCTAGTCCTCGAGCAAAAACAAATAAAAATAAAATAAGAAAATCTAATCTAATCCACTTTCGTAGGAAATCACGGTGGCACTTAGCATGTGACACAAGCCTTTAAACCCCTAGGTGTCCCTAGTGGACGAGTTTAGTCTCGTGAGGGTTTACTAGAACGATACCCACAAACATTGAAAAACTAAAATATAAATAAACTACATATACTAAAAATATTTACTCCTAATCCTTTCAATACACATTAGAGACAATCTTTGAACAAGTCTTATAAACTAATCAATAGCTTAAAGAATTTCACAAAAAATCATGCTTAAATGTAAATTGTTTGAGTTAAGCCAATATTAACATAACATATTTCAATCAAAATAGTGCATATTCAAACTTAATCTCAACTACTCACATGGGATACTCTCATGATTTTCATTCTTTAAAGTAGTGGTAAAGTGTTTACACTCAATCAATCTCATGAAAACAGTTCTACCATATTCTTGCTTGTCCACCTATTCTCCACTATTTAGATCATACAACTTCATGAATCAAGAGGTCTTTAATCAAGGTTGTAATGGGGCCAAGGGGTTTGTAATGTGATTGAAGAACAAAAGGATAAAGATATCACAAAGGTTCCAAAGAGTTCATAAAATTTAGAGACATAATAAGATCATACAAAGAAACTTCTCAAAACTCTTTACAAGTACATAGTCACCTAGGCCGGATATTCATGTTGGGCCTTTTCTTCATTCTAAACAACTTTGTAACATCTTTTTCTTTTTCCCCAAATTCAAGAGATGATTCATATTTTTGTTTTTTTTTTTTTTTTTACATAGGAATGTATTTGCCAGTATTCCATTTTTTTTTCTCTTGACTTTTCTTTTCTTCCCCCCCCCCACACTTATTTCTTGTTTCTAACCCAAATTTTCAATAGATCTTCCTTGTCTTTGCAACTTGTCTCAAAACATGCTAATTCATCTTTGGAACAAAGGTAAGGATATAAGTATATTTAGGTTAGGGACAAGTTATGGTTACCAAAGAGATAGCTTATTCAATGTAGGCTCAAATTGGTTCACTAAGGGTGTGTTCTCTTGGACATCAATAAGGGATGGCTGTTTGGCCCTGGCTAAAAATCCTAATGCCTCTATCATATTCATGTTGATAACTCGTATAATTATATAGTTTTTAGTTATGTTTTATTATTGTTTTGTGTCAAATACGAGTTATTATTGTTTAGTCTAATTGTGTTTATGATCTTTTATATTTTTATGTAATTTGGTGTTTTTCACAAGTTTCTTTGAGTGATTTCAGATTACTAGAATTAAGGGCAAATCCAGTTCAGTTCCAGTTCCGACACCTTTTGCCATATCAGCTATATCTGGAGTTTCACTGAAGCAATAAGGCTGAAATTTGTAGCCGTGCAAAGCTAAGAGGCATATATATCTTTTTCATGTTTTACACTTCTTGAAACGGAGTCGTTTTCCCTAGCGAAATCGACCATCAAGTTGGCTGATGTGCAATGACGTCTGTGCTGACCTGTTTTCGTATTTTGCCCTATCTGCTTATCCACATCAGCAAATGAGCTGATTCCAATGGCTATGGATCCGTAACTGATACGGGAACATTTTTCTAGAAGACCATATGATCAGATCATGCCTCTAATATTGACGAAATCGACCATCAAGTTGGCTGATGTGCAATGATGTCTGTGCTGACCTGTTTTCGTATTTCGCCCATATCTGCTTATCCACATCAGCAAATGAGCTGATTCCAACGGCTATGGATCCGTAACTGATAGGGGAACCTTTTTCTAGAAGACCATGTGATCAGATCAGGCCTCCAACATTGACGAAATCGACCATCAAGTTGGCTGATCAAAATTGTCATACAATATGACGAAAATTGTTAGAAAAATTCACCCACCTATTATACCTACCTTTGAAATTTGTAAAGCTTGTCTCTTGTCATTTAGCCCTCCAAAATGTGTATAAATAGAGGGCCTTGGATGATTGTAGAGGATCATATTGTACATTGGTAGGATATTAGCCATTGTAATAAAATTCTCTAAGTTTTCTTCTTCTTTCTTTTCTCTAGTTTTCTTTTTCTTTATTTTCTTCTTCTTCTTTCTTTCTTTTATTTCCTTCTTAGATTCTCTTTAATTTTATGTTTATGTTTACAATGCCTATGCTAGGCTAAACTTCTATTTGGTTAAGGGTGATTTCAAAGCCCTAGACATGTTTTGTGATTGATTTTCAGATTCTATCTATCATTAATTTTCTATCAAAGTTGCTTATGTTCTTCTACAAGAATTGTTCATGATGTTGTCTTGATTTGTTTAGGTGTACAACTAGATAGATCTTGATAATTATCTATTGCTAGTTTAGGAGTCTTGATCCGTGTAATTGTCTTGATTTCCTATTCATAAGTGGCAATTTGTGATTAATGATTATGGTCAAGTTTTCAATAATTGCAAAGTGGAACATAACCTAAGTTGAACAATCCGAGCTTATGTGTTTGTTGCTTAGATCAACCTATCTTTCTCATCATAAAGCTGCCATTAAATTGAATCTAGAGAGCTTATTCTAGGTTGTTTGATGGTTAGAGATTAAATAGAGAGCTTGTTCTATTTAACGACAAACTAAGGAAAGATTGGGATAACAGAGCTTGTTGTTATCTACGGTTGTTAACTTTGATAGTTGGTTGATATTGATAGATCTGAAATTGATTCTTAATGATGTCTAGTGGTGGAGAATGAAACCTTAACCATATTTTTCATATTTGATTCTTCTTACTTACTTGTTTTCTTACTTTTCTAGTTTGCTTATTTTTAAAAGTATATTTATTTTTATTGGCTGGTTATACCGCCTAATTTAGTATATATATTTTTATTGGCTGGTTATACCGCCTAATTTAGTATATATATTTTTATTGGCTGGTTATACCGCCTAATTTGTATATTAACTTTGTTTTACTTTTATTGGCTGGTTATACCGCCTAATTTAGTATATATATTTTTATTGGCTGGTTATACCGCCTTGCATCTTCTTCTTATTATTTACTTTAGTTTAAATCTGGCTTCAAAAACCCCATTTCTTTTATTGTTCTTGAATTTAAGTTTTAAACTATTAACTTATAAACTAAAACCCAATCCGTGAGGACTCGACCCTTGCTAACTACTATACTTACAATTTATCTTTTTAGTGCAAGGTTAAATAAGATACACTCTTTTTGGGTGCATCAAGTTTTTGGCGCCGTTGCCGGGGATTGCTTTCTTTAGTTTATTTGTTACTTGGTTTATTCTTATTTTCAGTTATAATTAGTTTTATTTTCTTGTACATACAAGTTTTTCTTTTCAAATTTAAAAAATAAAAAAAAAAAAAAAATGGAATTGAGCAATCTAACACTTGAAGAGTTGGTGGCATACATGAACATGGAGAATCAACAAGCCAATCTCACTTCCTCAGTTCAACAATTGGCCATGGGAGGATGTCAAGGCCATCAATGGTTCCAAGACCAACCGCATGATCATTACTCCAACACTTACCATGAGGGATGGTGGGATCATACTAATTATGGCTACTCGAAAAATTACCAAGAAGTAGATCCTTATGCCAATTACACTCATCCATCTAGCTTCAATCAATCATGGTCTCAAGAACCAGATCTTTTTCAACCACCACATATGACTCAAAAATCAGGTACTTCTTTAGAAGATCTTGTACATTCTCTTGTTACTGATACTTTGCAATTTCAACAGGAAACAAGGGCAAGCATCCAGAGTTTGGAAAGGCAAATGAGCCTATTGGCTAGTAGTATGGTGGGATGGGTAGCACAAAGATCTGAAGAACTCCCAGCCCAAACGATGATTAACCCAAAGGAGAATGCTACTATTGTGACCTTGAAGAATGAGGAACAAGATGAGGATGAGTCAAAATTAGAGATAGATTCTATTCTTGAGGATAATGAAGCCAATGATCCAAATAAGAGTATTTCGGCACCTGAGGTAACGTTTAAGATTCCAATTTTTACTAATGTTTTTTCTCCACCTTTCCCTAGTAGATTCGCAAAGTTCAAAGAAGAGGAACATGAACAAAACATGCTGGAAACCTTAAACAGTTTGTTTGTGGATGTCATTCAACAAGTACCAAAAGATGCACCATTCCTTGATGAGATATGCACCACCAATGATGATGGAATAATACTTGTAATGGAGAATGCATCCACTGTTGTGCAAAGAAAGCTTCCTCTCAAACGCATAAATTTGGGAAATTTCATGTATGAGCCTGACAAGCCTAAAAAGCCAAGAAGGGGTGTTGGTTAGATTCAAAACACTAACTCAAGTGTTAATTGGGAAGGCAGCCCAGTTAAAGATGAAATTGCCAACCTTCCATATTCAGATTTGCTTTCTCTTTCTCTTTCTTTTCCTTTTTCTTTTATTATTTTTATTGTTTTTATTTTTATTTCTTATGTTTCTTTGTTAATTGTGTTTACTGTTTTTAAGTTCATTTAGGCTGCATAAGTTTCTTTTGTTTAATAGTTCTTTTCTCTTACATATAATTCTGGCATTGGGGGATAATAGCATTACATTAATGACAATGTAAGAATTATGTTTGGGGGGGAAGAATTTAGGATTTTATTTAGAGTGTTTTGTTTTTGAGTTTTTTTTTTTTTTAATGTTGTTTTTCTTTCTGATCCTTGTTTTGAAAATAACTAGATGTAAATATAATTTTTTTTTAACCCCGGTTAAATGGCGGATAACGGTACTCCGTGATTATTTAAGTCGGTTCCATCAGCTACCCACAAAACTGATATTGTATATAAATTTCTCTTCCAATTTCTCTTTCAATTTTTTTCATTTTTTTTTCAGGATGGATGATATTCTAACAAGATTGCAGAAACGATTTCCTCCTTTTCTTCGAAATATTTTACTGAAGCTTTACCAAGTTCGATTTGAAAGATTAAGAATGCTTATGCACAAAGGGATTCATGAAGACATACGTTGGATAATTGAAGCCAAGGTACGTGAAGATGAATATCTTCCTGTTTTGCATTTACCAGGTACAGGTAGAAGCACTTTTGCAAAGAAGCGACGAGCAAAGCGCATGAGTTCAAATTGCCACAAATGTGCACGATGGACGTGTAACGGTAAATGTCGTTCTATTGGGATTGCGTCCTTTAATCGAGATGATAAAATTGAATTCATTAAGGATGGACTGAGTAAGGAGAATTTGGGTAATATCCAACTTTCTCTTGAGACGCATCCTAGTGGAGACGTACAAAGAGAAATTCTTGATTTATGGTCGCAATTCCAAAGGGAATGGCATCATCTTGGGAATCTGATGTTAAAAGACCCTGTTTGCCAGCTTGTAAGAAAACTGGATGGGAAGCATATCCTCGACTCATAGAAGGCGTTTAAGCCGTTTCTGGACGTAAAACCAGAGGAAGATGTGAGCCACAATCACAACTACAATAAATGACTTCTCAGCTTTTGGTTTGATTTGTAATAACTTCATTTTGGTTTAATTTACGTGTTGTTCGATTTGTGTAATTATTCTCTTTTTTTTTTATTTGTCTTTTACGGTTGATTTTTCTTCTCTTTTTGATTTTCTTCCTGAAATCACGCAAAAATCTTTTGTTAGGTTAACATTTTCTTCTGACAGGTCAAATACACTTTTGGCGACATTATTACTCTTGACTTTTACTGTTGATTTTTCTTCTCTTTTTGATTTTCTTCCTGAAATCACGCAAAAATCTTTTGTTAGGTTAACATTTTCTTCTGACATGTCAGATACACTTTCGGCGACATTATTACTCTTGTCTGATTCACTACTCAGTCCTCTATATATTACACCATGTACTCATTCTCTTTCAGGCACTCGAAAAAAAAAAAAGAAAAAAAAATGGAAAGTACTTCGTCCCAACGCATTAAAAAAATTTGTGTCTTTGGAGGTGCTTATCCAGGGAAAAATAACATATTCGCTGATGAAGCCATAAGAGTTGGAGTAATACTTGCCCAACAAAAGATCCAGTTGATTTATGGAGGCGGTAGTACGGGTTTAATGGGAGCAGTCGCTACAGCAGCACACGCCGGAGGAAGTCCAGTTCTAGGAGTCGTGCCAAAACTATTCACAGATTTTTGTGGACCTACCGTGGGTAAGGAAATACAAGTCTGGAGTATCCCTGAACGGATAACAATCATGTACCATTCTGCCGATGCATTCATTGCTTTACCAGGAGGTCTGGGTACATTGGAAGAAATAGCTTGCGTGGCTTCTTGGTCATCTTTGGTCACAAATAAGAAACCCATTGGTTTGCTTAATATTAATGGTTATTTTAATAATTTGCTTTCATATTTAGATAATGCTGTGGATAATGGATTCATGTTTTCAGAGGCAAGGAGAACCATAATTTCTGCTACAACCATTGAAGATTTACTCAAAAAGCTCCAAGCTTATGAGTGTTTA